>VZTE01004807.1:0-214652 GCA_013397775.1 Eulacestoma nigropectus
ACCGCCCCCGCCCCGCCCCGCGGCCGCGCCGCCGTAAAGGGGACACGGCCGGCGGTGGGGCCCGGCGCCGACCTGCGCCGCTGCTTCCCAGGAGAGCGGGCTTGCGATGTCCCGTCTGGCCAGTGCACCGGCAGTAGGGCCACCCTGCCTGGCCACCAGCATCCCTACGCGGCCAGCGCTGCTCAGGGTGCCAGTCCGTAGAAAGGCTGATTGCCTTGGAACCCGTGCACATCTGGGTCACAGCTGGCGCTGGATACCGTCCTCATCGCTGTATACAACTTCCTCGCGAGGGGAACTGGAGGGGCAGGCACTGATCTCTCTTGCCACCGGTGACAGGATCCGAGGAAATGGCCTGAAGTTGTGTCAGGGGAGGCTGAGGTTGGATATTAGAAAAAGGTTCGGGTCGGGCACTGGAACAGGCTCCCCCAAAGAAGTGATCACACCACCAAGCCTGCCTGAGTTCAAGAAGCATTTGGAAAACGCTCTCACGCACATTGACGATGTGTGATTCTTCAGGATGTCTTGTACAGGCCAAGAGTTGGACCCGATGATCCTTGTGGGTCCTTTCCAACTCAGAATATTCGGTGATAAGTGCCCTCAGGAGCCTCCTGTGCCCTCTTGGCTGGCTTCTAGATGGGCTGTTGCTTTGCAAAGGACCATTTCAGGTGTGTTTCCTCCCTGTGCAGAGCAACAGCCGTTTGTCCCCTGACGTCTTTCCCAAACCAGCAGCCCCAGAACCTTCTGCCAGAGCTCGGGGCACAGAGGTGTCTCTGTTAACAGCTCTCCCACCAAATGTTTCCGCAGCTGTTTCGTGGGACGCTGTATCTAACCCCTGCCATATGTGCCAGGCCACTGGGAATAAAGCGCATTGCTGGTGTAAATCCATTTCCTCCCACTGGCGAGAGTGACAATGGCTCAAAACAAAGTATTTACATCAAAAAATGCTCAGGGTCCACAGTCAGGTTTATGGTGGAATGACAAGAGGGCAAAGGCTCAGTCAGCAGCTTTCGGGATCTGGCCCAAACCTGACCCTTGGGTGACGCTCTCTGATGGCAATTTGCCTCTGGGAGGGATTTAGCAGGAATTCCCCATCTGTGGCCTCAAAGCTACCGACCAAAACGTCTGGAGACACCACCCAGTAGTGTCTACTATAGCACCTTCTATCCCCAGTGCCTTGGACCACTCGGGGCAGCCTGCTAGAGGTATGAGCATTCCACACCACTCGCAGTATGGGGATTATCCAGGTCTTTCCACACTGCGTTTTACAGGAATCCCTGTGCGTAGGCAGGTCCTGCCAAGAGGCACTCTGATAAGGAGACAGTGATGGCTTCTGCTCCAGGACTGGGGCTCACCCCATATCACCCCTTGGCCACCCCCCTCCCTTTCTGCACACCCACTCCAGAGCTCCTGGGAATCAAGTGCCGATTCCTGAAAAGGGAGCGGTTTGCCATGTAATTCCTCTGCCAAGCCTCAAAGCCCATGGGCTGTACCTCTCCTCCAGGGTTTTACAAGCCATCCGGCAGCCAGGACTGGTGGGAGCTGGGCAGGGCAGCATGAGATGTCAGAACCGCAGTTGACTGGCGGAGGCCATGTGGAGGCAAACCTCTCCTCGAAAAGTCAGCTCAAAACTATTCATGACTCTCACTTCTTTATAAACACACACAGTACCAGACAGCCTCCAGTGACAGCCACCATCCCCACCCCAGCTAGCTCAGGGCTCTTCTGCAGGGGCTTCTCAGGCCCCCTGTACTCCCCTGTGGCTGTACTGGGGAAGCTGGTTGGTATTTACCAGTACTTAAAAGTGGAAGGTGGGTGGGATGGGGCCGAGCCAAGCTGAAAAATGCACCTTACTCTTGGCTGGGGATCCCTTTGTCCTGGGACTGGCATTGGCCCTGCTGTCATCATACCCACATCTGGATGATGCCATCTCCCTGCCCATGCCAGGGAAACTCCCTTGGCAGGGGAAGCCCCAAAGCCAGGCTGGGCATTGCAGCCCTTCCACAACCAGCAGGAGCTGCCTGGAGGAGAGCTGTAGACAGGGCCCCCTCTGCCTACACAGCTCCCAGACCCATTCCAGACAGTGCTGGGTGTCTGATGAACACCAGCAGGAGCAACTGCAGAAAGCCTGCCCATGCTTTAGTCTCCCCTCCACCAGGATCTTGGTGTGGGTGTCCCAGCCCATGCCAAGGGGCCACAGAGGTGGTTTGTAGATGAGTCCTGGTGTACATCCCTCAACCTCTCACAAGCCTCAGTTTTCCCAGCCACTGCCAGGCCATCATTTCCCTTTGCCCGTGGTCTCCTTTCAGCAGCCCTTAGTCCTGCTCTGGACAGACCACTGCCTCCCCCCAGCCTCCCCAGTAAAGTATCAGCATCTCTGCTGAGCCCTTAATGAGCGCTGACTGGACTGCAGGTACACCCCGCAGAGCCAGGATGCTCAGGCACTTGTCACGAGCATCTGGCATTGAGGTGGCATTGCCTGGTACAGACGATGTCCCTGGGAGCGGGGATGAACTTGGCTGCTCTGCAGAGCTGAGGTACCAAACTCATTTTGGTGTTTAGGGCTTCGGACCCTTCTGAGCTGATGGTAGAGGGGAGGGTGTTTGCAGAGATGTACAGAGCAGTTGGCTGTTAAAGTGACACCATCCCTGTCCGCCACCAC
The DNA here is from genome assembly GCA_013397775.1 of Eulacestoma nigropectus. Taxonomy (NCBI): domain Eukaryota; kingdom Metazoa; phylum Chordata; class Aves; order Passeriformes; genus Eulacestoma; species Eulacestoma nigropectus. Next base: position 2,660 of record VZTE01004807.1, read on the forward strand.
CCTCTCTTGGGAACACTCCTGAAGGCTCTGGCACCCAGCCCTGCACCTTCCCCAGAAGCCTTGAGCCCTCTGGAAGTGATACAAAGCGCTGTGTTTCTTGGGTCGTTTATAACTCAATTAACCAGTCAGAGAAAAACCATCACTTCCCTTCTGTCCACTTCCATGTCAGCCTGGTGAGGTGGCTTAGTCCCCCCAGCCTCCTCCATGTGATTAACACACGGAAGGCTTTCACTGAAGTTTAAGTTTTAATGCTGGATTTAAGGATGTAAGGAGTATGCAGGGTGGCAACAGCCTGGTTTCCAACACTAAATCTGTCTGCTTATGGCCATCCTCTGCTCCTGCTTGGAATGGAGGAGGAGGGAAATAGCCCCATGGAAGAGGCACAGCACAGAGGTCCCCATGGTCACCTGCTGACCCAGCCCAGGGCACACCACCACCACTGGTGCCCAGCCATCCCATGGAGTCACACTTGTCCCTCACACACTGTCACCTGCCTGCTGTGGCATCCTCCCGGCCCAGTACCTGTTGGGAGAAGATGCACGTGTGTCTATGTGGTGCATCTGCAGGGGAAACCTCCTGTCCTCTGACATTAACAAAATGGGACCAGAAGCAGGGCGTGCAGCCTGGTCCCCACAGCACACAAAGCAGGTTCCCAGCCCCCAGGCACTGGGATCCAGCGACACCCACGTCTGACACTGGAAGCTGGGAACAGGTCTGGAATGGTGTGCTGGGTGCAGGGATGGTGATGCCCTTGTTGCCCCGTGGGAGAGCCTTACCCTTATGCAATGAGTGCGCAACTGGGGCTCCTCTTGGGGCAGAAATGCTGGGCTTTCTCCCTTCCTCCCCGAGCCTAAAGCATGGGCCAAAGTGGATATTGAGGGCTGGCCAAGGGGGACTGCATGGCAGGCTGATGGAAGGGAGCTCTGCTTTGGTTTGAGCAAATCCAGGGTGGAACAGCCCAATCTGAGTTTGAACGGCCAGATCCGGGGGTGCACAGCCAGCCAGCCGTGGAGCAGGGATGGTGCTCCAGGGCTCACCACCTTGGCTGAGCTCGGGGTGCTGGTGGGTGCTGGTGAGCGCAGCAGCGGGTCCGGCAGCTGCGGGGCTGGAGCGTGGGGAGCCGGACGAGGGCCGGTGTAGTTCCCTGCTTGGTGGGGTTTCTTTCTATGCAAATGCCTGGGAGCAGCTGCCCTGCCGGCGTGACTCATTTCCTGCTCTTGTGTCACATTCTGGTCAGGCCAGTTTGGCAAAGGCTTTCTTCTCTCCCTCCCTGGCTTCTCCTCCTTCTCTCCCCCACCGCCGAGGGCTGGGATGTGCATTTGCTCAGTCCCTGGCAGGATGAGGCAGGATTTTCAGGAAACTGCGTCAAAGCCACAAAACCTCCATATATATTAAAAAAACCCCAAAACAACCAAACAAAAAATCCAGCACAATTTTCTTTTATTCTTTTTTTCTGAGCACGATGGAGACTGGCAGCCAGACAGGCTCCTCCGCTCTTCCCCCTCCTGGGGCGGCTCCTTCCCCTGAGACCCAGGGGACAGGACATGGCAGAAAAGCTGTAAAAGTTTGCTGGGTGGACAAGGGGAAAAAAAATGCAGCTTGGTCTCATTTTACCTTCTGCTGCCAGTTGGAGAGGTGCTGCCAGAGCCGGGCTGTCAGTGGGCAGTCTTTAACAGGGGATGGCTGGTGAGAGCAGCCAGGGGAGCCGCCATCCCTGGAATTTGCCCGACATTTCTTTTTCCTCGGCAGAGCTCTGGGGAAGCCTCACCACTGCACTCTGAAAAATGTACTGTATGGGGTTAAAAGTAACTCATTCATCTTAAAAGGGGTCTGGAAAGGATGGTAGCAAATGCCGACAGACCCCAGTGTGGCGGGTCTCCCACCACAGGTTGGGGCAAGGGAAGGTGATGCTGGCAGTGAATCCCTCTGGCTGCTCCCACAGTCCATCCAGGCTGGCATTGCCCAAAGCCCAGGCTGTGGCACAGGTAGAAAAGTCACTTTTTGAGGCATTTCCCACCTGATCTGTGTTGTAGTGGTGAGGCCAGCATTTACAGCCTCCCATGTGGCCATGCAAGCCCTCCTGACCCAGGGCTCTTGCTTTGCTGTGTCACCATCACATGCGCCCCTTGCTGTCCCCAAGGCCAGGGCAGGAAGCAGCAGCCCTCTGCCTTGAGCCTGTGGCTACCAGTGGCCCGGTCCTCCCTCTGCACCAGCCCTTTCCCTGGTGTATCGATCTCTGGCACAGCATCCTGCACCATAGTGGGGCATTTCCCTGAGGGAGAGATGGAGCTCCTCAGTGCTGCCAGCCCAGCAACAAGCTTGGGACATGAAGATGCCAGCCCCAAATCTGATCATGTGAGACAGGAGGGGAGCAGGATAAGATCCCACCACCTCCCTTCCCATCTGCAGTTCGATTCAGCCACTCTCCCACCAGAAGGCCCCTGTGGTCCCTGTCCAGAGCAAGGTGTAACCTTTGTGATCTTCCCATCCATTTCTCAGCCTTCCTGTTCATCTTCTGCGTGTGCTCTGCAATTCAATTCAGCTGCAGCCAAATGACCCGGTGCCACACACGTGGTAGAAAGCCCCTGCCAGGCAGCTCTTGGGCTTTCCTTTGAAGGGCAGAGCACTCAAGGCTGCCATGCCCTGTGCAGCTGCGGAACTCAAAGCCCCAAAGACGAGTGGTGCCATGGAGCTCCAGTTTGCTGCAACTGGGGGAAACTGAGGCAGGTGAGGGCAGGAGATTGCTCCAGAGCTGCGGCCCATGCACTCACTGCTGCTGGGACTCAGCTTCCTCTCAGAAAGCCTAAAGGTCTGTTTGCCCACAGTGAAGGGAAAAGCGGGAGGGCACTGGTATAAATTAGGTCAGGAAGCATTGCTAATAAACTGTCACTTCTGGTTGTGTAATCGGAGCAATTACGGGTTTAGGTCTTGTTAAGACACCAGGAAGGAAAACACGACCTGTCTGGGGGTAGGAGTGTGATGGCAAACAAAAAAGGAGGGTCCTGTTGACAGAAGGATGAAGCTGCTTTCGTGTTGGAGGCACTTCTGTCTCATCCCGGTGTGCTGGCAGCCTGGGGCTTGAACAGACTCCTGTATGGGGAATGCAGGGAGTGGGTTCCCAGCTCTCTCTGTGCTCTCTCCTTCCCCTGGGCACCCCAGGGCTCCAGAGTCTCTAGACAGGTGGTTTTAACCCCTCTGAAGTCTCCCTGTCCACTCTGCTCAGCTCAGCACTTGGTGCCCACTATCCCCCCACAGATCTTCCTCTAGGGTCCAGTGGGGACCTGTGGGCAGCAGGGCCTGTGCTGGGCTCTGCCAGGAAAGCCTGGGAGAAATGGCCGAGCTCCTCCTGCCTCTGATGGCCCTCCTCTCCCCGTGGAGCTGCCAGGCTTCCCTTGCTGCCCACCACCTTGTGCTGCCCACTGCACTGCTGGCAGCAAACACCTCTCTGTCCATCCCTCCCTGCTGCCAGTCTCTGAAGGGATGGTTGGCTGCTGGTGGAGGTCACCCAGACAAACTGGCTAGAACAAACTCAGGGCTCTCCATGAACAGAACCCCAGGGCCCTGACAAACCTGTGGTGGGGGCACCGCATCCCCTCCATGGGTCTCAGGAGAGTGGGAGGCTCCCGGAGTGAATCCAGCTAATGCACACCACTAAGGAGGGGCCGTGGCACCTGGCAGCCAGGGTTAGTCTTTAACCACCCAAAACACGGCACGGAGGGAAAGGAAATTCTTGAGGCATCTATTAACATAAAAGGAGTCGTACTTTATGTTCGGTCCCACTTATGGCTTATAAATGATTACTGCACCGTTTAATAAATGGTTAATCAAGTGTTAGAGTCCAAACAAGTTGATGGGTTGCTTATTACCACAGTTTATAACCTTTTATGAATGCCTTCTGTCGATGTACTTATAAACATCCATACCACGTACTTCTCGTGTCTTGACACATTGGTCACATCTGTTTGAAGTTTATTAACTCTTGAGCTGCTCGCTAACAGCAGGCTGGGGGTATCCCGCTATTTTTCCGTATCGATCCGTGTGGCTCAGAGGGCAAACCTGCACCAGCTGAGGGGCGATATGGGCATCCCCCTTCAGCCAAAAGAGGCTCCAGGCAAGCAGGATGCAGCTGCATCAGAAAAAAGTTGGCAGTGGGGTGTTGCTCTCATGGGTGCATTTTTTTTTGGCCACCGGGACAAACAGCCAAGGGAAGTCAGTGGGAGATTCTTCCTCTCTTGAAGTCATCGAGCCGAGACAGGACGTCGTCCTGGGCCGCCTGCTTGAACCAAAACCGCAAGTTATTGGGCTCAGTGCGAGGGGAGTTGGGGGAAATTCTCTGGTCTGCAAACACAGGAGGTAAAACGCGATGATTTAATGGGCTTTTCTGGACTAGAAACCCACGGAAACATCCTTGGCCATCACTGTTCCTGTGCAGCCGAAGCCCCCCTCCCACCATGTTGCAAATAATGAAATGAAACTTTCAACAAGCTGAATAATCAGAAAACAATTTTCCAATAAAATCATTCCCTGACATCTCCTTTTAAGGCAAGGACTGGGATTCCCACTGCCGAGCGTGTTCCCAACGCCTCACAGTATTGTTCGGCTGGCTGTGCTGGGGCTGGGCAGGCTGCCACACCGCCCTGTGCCCCCGGGGATGCTCCCTGTCACACGGCCCAGCCGCCCCTCCACTCCTGAGCCCCTTTTGCCTTTATGTTTCCCCTTTTGCTGCAAGCTTCTGACAATTTTCCTGTTCAAAAAGCAAGTGGGACATATGAGGTGCCATGGCCTAATGCTTGCTCCAGCGTTTTTAACAGCCAGAGAAAGGATTTGTGCATTAAACAGACAGGGATGATCCCAGCCCAGGCAGCAAGCTGGGTCTCCCAGGTCGTCTTGGCCTTGGACACTCCTGGAGATTTTTTAATATCTAACCATGCTTTTTCCTTTGCTCCCTGCTGTTCAGCCCGTCCAAAGTGGGTACCTCATCTCCTGCAGCAGAAGCATCTCCAGCATGGGACAGCCCTGCTCTCTGCCCTCCAGGGGGTTATGATTTGTGGCCAGAGTGTGGAAAGCCTGAGGAAATGAGAATGATGGGAAAGGGCATTAAAAATACTCTTCCCCTGGGAAAAACAAAACCAAACCTGAGGTACGCTTTTTTGGAAAGCCACTGTGGCAATGGCTGCTGCCTGAAATGTGGCTGCAGGCAGTGCTTCCCTGTGGCAGGTGAGCGGTGGGGCACGGAGGGGACACAGGGGACAACGCCTGCACTGAGGCCACTCTGGCCGAGCTGCTGTGCTCTGTCCAAGCACTACTTCAGTTCTTGTGAGCGATGAGGTGACAGGGCAAGGTAAGGCCATTTTTTTACCCAGTGCAAACCCTGCCTGACAGCAGGAACAGTTGTTCCAAAAACTATTTGGAGAAGCTGGAGCTTTTGGGCACACCATGGGTGCCTAGACAGGGAGCTGGGGCATGCAGGGGGCTTCCCTACAGTCTCCTGCCAGGTCCTGGTTTCCTGCACCAGACCTGAGGCTGTGACAAGCAACGGGACAAGAATGCCTGCTGGCTCCCTGGTGTCCCCAAAGCTTGGCTGTGAGGCTGGGGGTGCTTGTCATGTGCTGGAGGGATGCAGCAGGATCCGGCCAAGCCTGGCTGCTCTGGGAACCTCTCAGGTCATGGCTTGGCCACAGGGCCCCCAGGAGCACGGGGCATTAATGTGTTTGGTCCTGTGCACTGGGTTGTGTCAGGAGCTTTTCCCTGCACCGAGGTGCTGCTGTGGCCAGCTGTGCCACATATATCAGCTGGGAGAGACAGCAAGCAGGAGAGAAGCGAGGGAAAAAGGGGAGGAAAAGAAAAATCCAAAGGGACCTGTTGTGCTGATCCCCTGTGAGCCCATATTTCTGGGTGCTGTATGACACATCCTTGTGGTCCAGAGGGCTAAAGCATGGAGAACACCTCCTTCCCGTGTCTGCACCATCCTGCCATGGGCTAGGGGACATGCCATGGGATGAGGATATGCCAAGGGAAAGGACATGCTGTCGGGGTGATGCTTTGGGAGGGGGTTGGGGGTCAGAACTATTCCTGGGTACCCAAGTCCAGCCATGTTGGCTCTGTCCTGGGTGGGCAGGGAGCACCACGGGAGTAGGAGTCCCTTGCCATGGGGGATGGTCCCTTGTTCCACCCATGGGGGCCCATCTCCCACCCCACCCCATCTCCGTCTTTGGCTTCACAGGTGCACCCTCTTCCCCACTGAGGTTCCCAGGCACCGCCATTCACTCTTCAGATGGGAAGTGAGCCCCAGCCCTCTCTCCACACTCCAGAAAAAAAAACCACCAAGAGAGGAGCGAAATAAACAAACAAATCCCTTCCCTCTCCTGGCTTGGCATCTGCTCACAGCCCTTCCATTATTAATTAGAGAAGCTGCCGGCATTATTAGCAACAAACCGCTCCTAATGAAGTTCAGAGCCGCAGATCCAGGAGGGGCTCCCAGACACTGCTTTTCAGAAACCTTAATTAAATTCACTGCCCGAAGGTGCTTTTGGCTGGGGTGGAGGCAGAGCAGTGAGGCTGCCCGGGCTGGGCATGGCCATGCCGGTGGTGGGCCTTGGGGGGAAGGGTGCCAAGAGGACAGGGGCACCCAGCTGTGCCACAGCTCCATGGCCCCCTCCAGATTTGGGGCTGAACAGAGGAATCAGTTGGGATGCACTGTTGCAAAGGGGGTTCTGCCTGGCCACCACAGGAGAGGCAAAAGTGGATCATTTAATTCATTAATTAAATTAACCAAGTGGCTGGCGATGAGGGCTCCCAGCACTACGTGGGGTCCCTTGCTGGTCTGGCTCTGCCGTCCTTGCTGGGATGTCCTAAAGGGGCGGCCCTGTGCTTGCATATGCTTCAAAAACTGGGAAGGCAAGAGGCGTGAGGGGGTCTTGGGCCAAAGAACCAGCTATGGGTGGCCTCTCTCCCCCCAACCCCTTGTCTGGGTAAATAACCTCACTGGGGAACCCAGCTGACCACCAAGATTTCTTCAAGTGAGATGGTGAAACCTGGCCAAGCTGCGGTGATGTTCTCTTTGGCATGTCCAGCAGGGGCTGTTCTGCACTGGCAGAGCTTGGAGATCCCACTGCTTTGCATTGGGGCTGGGACAGTTTGTGTCTGGATGCAGCTGTGAGAGAGGTTCTTAGGAAAAGGATGGTTTTCACTCCAAACTTCAAAGGAAAAGAAATCCTTGCAGAAACCCTTTCTGCCGATTGCTCCCTTTTTGATGCAGGGTGGGCTGAGATAACACCTGCGAAGAGCAAGTGCAAAACCTGCCTAAAGCTGGATTTTGGCTCTCTATGCATCCTTTCCTTTCCCTGTCATCCTTCCTCTGAACACTGTGATCTCCCTTCCCCCCCTGCCCAGATATTCCACCCTTCCTCTCTGGCCTTAAAGGCATTTATTACTGAGGAGTGTAAAAAGATTACTGCAAAATCGTTCTGCATTACTGGGAAATCATTGCAACATTAGCTCAGTAATATTTTTTCATAAGTGTTTGCTGTGTCTCTTCTCCAACATATTCGGTCTCTGTGCACACATCCACACCCCCACAAATCCCACTGAAGCCAGGAGGCACTTGGCAGAGCACAGGAACATGGACCTGACCTGACACTCACCCCAGCTCCCTCCTTCCTGTGCCGGTGGACGAGGTTGCCATCCCTCGGCCAACTGGCTGCATCCTTGGACCCACGTGCAAGCACTCCCCATTCCAGCTCGTGCAAATAGCACAGAAAACCCTGGCTGTCAGGGCACTCAGGCTGCCTTGACTCAAGGGGTTTTGCCAGCAGATGTTCATGGAAGATGCTGAACCTGGCAGGTCCTGGGACCAATCCTTTTGCTGATTTTTTTGGGGAAAAAACGATCCCTTTCCCTCCCACACTTGTACTCCAGAGGTCTGGGCAAGAGACCCTGCTGCCCTGGGAGCAGGGGAAGAAGGTGTCAGTGAGGAGAAGGAGCTGCCAAAGGAGTCGCAGAGCCGAGCAGTAGACAGTGGGTCCCACCGTGCTGCCCGCAGAGAAGGACACTGACAATTCTGCAAATACCTTTAATGCACTTAGGATACACGGGAGGAAAAAAATGTTTAGTGATTCACAAAAATATTACAAAAAGTCACGTGCAGGCGAAACACACCCAGCACTGCAATAACAATGTAAGAATTTACATTAAAAACTAATATAAAATATTTAAAAACCTCTGCTAGTTTAGCTTTCTGTTTGTTTTTGTCTTTTATAAAAAAAAGGAGGAGGGGAGAAGGAAGAAAGGCCATCTACAAGGTACTGGTACACCGGCCACAGAAACACAGGCTCCTTCCAGCCCTGTCAGGAGTGTCCTGGGGTCCTCCATCCACACGACCCCCACACCCGCAGACCACACACACACACACACACACACACACACACACACACAGCTGAAATACTGAAAGGTACACCTCAGGGCAGCAAGGGCAGCCCCAGCGNCAGACCACACACACACACACACACACACACACACACACACACACACACAGCTGAAGTACTGAAAGGTTCACCTCAGGGCTGCAAGGGCAGCCCCAGCGGTCAGGGTTCGCTGTGGTCCCAGTCACCCATGTGTCCCCTGCCCTGGGAACCTTGCCTTTGCTCCAGGATTTGCAGAAACCATTCAGCACACAAAACAAGTAGTGTCCCCAGCGAGAGGCAAAACCTCCATCCCTTTAAAAAAAGGGAAAACTTGGTGTGTCCAGCCTGGGCTGGACAACAGAAGGGTTTTGAAAGACTAAACTTGGGTTTGGAGCATGACCATGGCCAAACTCAGAGTTCCAGGACTACAGAGCTGGATGGGTGCAAGGAGCATCCCAGTGCGGGGGCCAGGGCATCACTGCAAGCCCCTAGTGGGATGCTGCCTGCTTCCACGGCGCTGCAAATTCCCACTCTGGGGAAAGCCAAAAGCCAAAAGCCCAGAGCCCCCCAGCCTGTGATCAGTCCCTACCAGGACAACACGGCCACTCACACCCACCTCCCCTTCCTCAGCCCTTGTGGGTTTTGCATCGTGCTTGCTTCTGCAGGAAGAATGGCACAGGAGCCTCAGCACCAGCACCACAGAGCCCTTCTGCTCCCATCCTGCTTGGGGCATTGTCAACATGCCGTGTTTATGCAGGACCTACCGCACACGGTGACAGCTCGGTCCCTCCCACCCTCGCTGCTCGTGCAGTGGAGAGTTTCCGGAGCCGCACTTTCGCTGCAGTTGGGCCCCAGGGAAAGGAACAAAGGAGCCATTTTCATCTCCAGCCTCATTGGGAGTGGAGGGAGAGGGCAAGAGAAAAGACCAGTGTTTGCAAAACATGACAATCGGCAGGAAATTTTCCTCTGGCTTTTCGACGCTGGGTTTTTTTCTCTCTCTCTTCCTCTTTTTAAAGCGGGCAGGCACAGCACCAGGATAGTTTAAAAACAAGGAGGCCATGTCTGCCATGTGCAGCCCTTCCTGGGCTGACATTCCTCTCCTGATATCGGGGCTCCACAAGCCAGATGGTGAACGATGCTGTGGTCTTCCTGCAAGGGAAAGGGATGGGGCAGCCCCTTCACAGTAGACTAGAAATGACGTTTGTGAACTGATGTGCCACTTACGATGATTTTATGGTTTGTCAGTGACTTTAGGGGAAACAGAATCATGGTAGAAATGAAGAGGTGGTGAAGCATGATACATGACAGGTTCACTGCCAGAGAGACAAGTCGATACGGGACCAGGTTTAAACCACATTTGCAACCTCAGGCCTATTCTCCATTTGAAATTTTGGACTCATGTCAAACACAAGGCTTGGGGTTTTTTCAAAGAAAAGAGAACAAGCAGACACGGCACAACAGAAAAAAATGTTATAAAAATAGTAGGTTGAAACAGAGCTTGTTAGGTCGAGAGCCCTATATCCAGCTTTAAAATCTTAAGAGGTGAACCCACAGGCAAATGTGGATTTTGAGATTGTTTTGGATACAGTCTTGCTGCTGTGCAGGCTGGCATTTATCGATAGGGACAGATGCACAGAAAGGAATTCTTGGTTGCTTGACAGTTTGTCTGCCCTTGCAGCTTCACTCACAGGAAAAAATTAAGGCACAATGTGTTCTCTCAAGGGAGGGCAGTCACTCAGAGGACCAAGCCTCTGGGAGGTAGAAGAGCCCTCCTGGTACTGGAGCCCCTCCTCACCTGGCTGGGATGAAGCAGGGGCTGAAGCCCAAGACTTGATACAGTGGAGCCAGAAGGTGCAAGGCCATGCTCTGGGCTACGGGAAAATTGGACACACCGGTCGAAGGCTTTCCTCTGGCCTGAAGCTTTTCTCCCCACCTCATGTGATGCTGCCTTGCCCTGGCCAGATACAAGCTGGAAAAGCAGGACGTGGACTCTGGATGCCAACCTAGGAGGAGGGAATAGCCAAGCACCGCTTTCAAGTGTTTTGGGTTTTTAAAAAATATTTCTACTGGTCCCAGATGAAAAACAACACAACCCTCACTTCTCCCAAGACCATTTGATGACATGATGGTGTAATTTCAAAAGCCACCCAGGAGCAACTGCATATTTGAAGAGCTTCAGAATATAATTTCAAATCACTGTTGGCAATTCCACGTAGTTAAACCAATATATACTGTCCTCAAATAATTAGACACAGCAGGCACCACCTATCTAAGCCACTGAAAATATGGTCACAGCAGCTACAAGACTGACTGCTCAGATCACACCCTACATACTTTAATACTGAAATTATATATTCCTTGTCCTGTTTTTAATCAGAAACTGAGAAAGAGAGAGTAGTCCTGGCTTTTAGGACTTCTCCTGTTTCAGAATTGCTGTCACATGTTGGATTTTCAAGGCTTTTCATCTTTCCAAATATCCGAATTGACCTGCATCGTCAGATTTCTTCAGGAGCGAGAAAGCCTGTACTCACTGCTTCTAAACTGCTTTCCTTTCCATCCAGGTCACTGTCTTTGGCCAACACAAGCCTCACAGGTTTTGGTTCCATACAAACCTGCTTCAGGCCTTCCACACAATCTAGAAAAAATCAGCACCAGTGGACCTCCCATCTCAGCAGGTTTGGGCTAGAAAAACACCATAGCATTTATTAACACTGATGCACTTCCCTCTTTCAAACTACTTGCTCACTAAAATACGAAGGTTTCTTTTCCATTTCTTTAACACACAGACATGTCCTTTTGCCCCAAGATGAAAATCTCCAAACTTCACATCTCATTTACTTGCCAGTGAGTAAGCCTTTGGCATGGTTGCAAACTTGATGTGAATCCTGAGGGGATGTCCTGTGGGTGCCCAGCTCTTCAAGACACCGAGTAACTGCAACTTTCTTACTCTTATATAAAACTTGCTGAGAGGCAGCGACACAACCAGAGAGCTTAAGGGCTGCCTTCCACCAGCTTCTTGTAGTTGGTCTAACAATAAGATACAGAATTCTATTTTAGCAATTATTTGTCTAATATTTCCCCCCTTACCTAAATAGGAAGATTTCACTTCCTTCCCTTCAAGCCTTGCCCCCTCAATTGTTATGTGGCTACCAGCAAAGATCTGTGAGAAAGCGTCTCAGAAATAGAGATTTCTGGCATGCCACCTGTTCATAACTCAAATACACAGAACTATATATAAATACATGACATGGAACAAAAATACACACACACAAGGATACTGGGTGGATTATCACATGCATTCAGCGTGCTCCCTCTGAAGTCAATGGAAACCCAGCCCAGAGCGTCTGATGAGAGTAAATATGGTGAGGAAAACACTTACATGAGAAAGGCAGAACTGGAGCACAAGCCAGCTTGGAGGAGGTGCTTTCCCTGCATACAGAACCATATCCCTGCCGTGAAGGCTCGAGGAGTTCATAGGGCAGGAGGTCCCAAGCTTTCCAGATGTGTGTCAGAGCCCAGAGAGGGTCTGATGGACTTCCCTCTGCCCCGTGCTGATCTCTGCAGGAACAGCAACAATTGACCTTCCAAATGTCCCTTCCCCACAAAGATGTGGATTTTAAGCTCCTTTTAATGAGAGCTAGCATCTGGAAACAAGGAAGAGCAGCCAGCATCATGGCAACAGGCCAGCTCTGCTGCGGCACCCCCAGCAAGCTCGTACAAGAGCATCCATGGGCTACTGTTGGATGGCTTTGGGACAAAATTGTAGTTGCTGCCCTTGCCTCTTCCCCACTGCCACAATCATCTGTTTCCCCATTATCTCGCGGTGGGACACTTGGGCACGTCGTTTTTGAAGCTGGACTGGTAGGTTTTCATGCCACTTTTTCACCCATGCTATCCTGTGCACATGCATCTACAGTGCAGAAGGGATGCTTGATGCTAACCAGGACAATGAAAACTGGCCAAGAGATCCATCCCATGGATGAATGCAGCCTGCCACAGCACAGAAATCACTCTGGCTGGCACATGCAGATATCTGAAAGTTTGTTCTTTCACAGCAGGATTTTAAGATGATCCTCTGAGTTCAGACAAAATGACAAACTCATTTACATGTAAATTGCTTTCATAGCTTTGCAGAAAGGAAGGTTCTGCAGAGCAGTGTTGGACCCTGCATTTGGCCTGCCTTAAATTATAATATAAAAACAATTATAATAATACAAATACTACTTTGTACACAAAGCACGCCCTCCCCTGCAAACCCTGGCATGCTTCGGTAGGTCCTACAGCCCTCTAGTCAATAGTCACCCTCTCTGCACAGAGAGACATTGAGTGACTCGCCCGAGGCCACAGAGGAATTCTGTAGCAAGTCCAAGGAAAGCTTTGTGGCTCCTAGCTCTGCTTCTTGACCAACATTAACCAGCCTCAAATATATGCAGAAAACATCAAAGCTGACTGTGCTGGGAAGAAATTAAATCAGAAAACAAACAGAAAACCAACCCCAGGGTACTGTGAGGCCTCCTGGACTTCACTGTTTGATCAGGGGAGTTAAGTGTTAAAAGCTTTTGTTATACTTGTATGAGGATCACACAGCAACTGCGCATAAACCACCAAGTTATCTTGTAGGCAGAAAGGGGTGGAAGGAAAGCTGCACCTCCCCTGACAAGGAGTGAAGAGTTGTCACCAAAACACAATGGGCAGAGGAAGGCTGGGGAAGGAATATGCATCAGAAACAACCTGCAGCAGCAGCAGGGGGTAAAGCCTGCGGTGGTTTGCTGCAGTGTATCCACAGGGCCAGCAGCTGATGCAGAGACACAACCTGGCACTGCAGAGACCGGCTCCTCTGCACATGTTTTGCTCCAAGGAGGAAGCCACAGGGATCTAGAGAGAGCGTCTTTTCAAACCAGTTTTGATGCTTTACAGTTCAAACCTATCTGAAAGAAGGAAGGTCAGCAACAAGAGCCACCACAGTGAGGCTAGAGGGGAAAATGGAGCTGCACTAGGGCACAACCCTGTTGGAACAGGGAGAATAGTTGGCTTCATTGAGGCTGAGTCTCCTCTCTGCTATGCCAGGGCAGCAGAGATCTGCACTTCATAAGCTTTCAAGCAGCCCCCGATCCTGCAGAGCTGCTGAAGTTGTCCCTGTGAACAAATGATCCTTTCTAGCTTCTCAAATTCTGTACAATAGCAAGGAAAAAATACTTGACAGTATCTCTTTAAAGATAAACACACTGTAAACAGGAGATCTCCCCCGCCCCGGTAGCTTTCTTCCTCCTGCTTGTGCAAAACCAGAGGTTGCGACCTTCCCTGAGGTTCAGGCACAAGGACAGGATGCACGAGAATAAAGTTGCCTCTGTTTGCAGCGATACCATAGCTAATAGCACCAAGACCAACACTTAAAACATGCCTAATTTGAGGGCAGGGAGGATCTGGATTTGTTTTTCTTGACTGAACTAGAAAGTTCATCTTTAAATCTGTTCAGCTTCAAGCATGTGAGCTTTTGGCCTCCTTTAAACAGGGGAAATACCATTCCGTTTCTGAAAAGAAAAAAAAAATAGCACATGGAAGAACAGTTCTGCAGTCAGTAAAAGTTTGGCTAACAAAAGGACTCCAGAGTCACGTAAAGAACATTTAATCCATGGATTATAGGCTCGCACCTGGCAGAAATGTATGTGTAAATACAGGCGTGCAGAGCGTCTACACCCTGGGCTAAGGCAGAGGGGAGTTCTGCAGCTAGGAGAGAGAAAGGATTCTTACTACTAATTTTCATAGTTAAATATTTCTCACTCGCACTCACACATACGCAGGCTGTTCCCAGAGAGTTCAGCCTTGGGAAGGATAAAGGAAAGGGCTCAGTTCGGTCTGGGCTGGTGCTGAGTAGCTCCTCTTCTGTTTGCAGTGGTTGTGCAGCAAACTCTTTTTATTTGCAGGCAGAGTTTTTACTGCATTAATTATCCTGTGAGTCACTGGGTAATGGACAGTAACTTGGCTCTCCCAGTTGTTAGAAGAGTGTAATTCAGCTCTAATGCAGTGGGTTGTCGAACACGGCATCTGGCAAGATGGAAACTTTCAGTTTCTTTTCAGGCCAGCTGTACTCCTTTGGAAGTTTAAACTGTAAGACAGTAAAGAGAACCAGTTAATGCATATCAGTGGAATCTGCACAGAAAAACCAAAATTGTTGCAAAGGCAGGCAGCCCCATGTTATTATTATTTTTTAAAACAAGAGGCCACTAAGAAAACATTTCCCCATCAGTATGTTTTGGACAGCAGTGGACATTAGATAATGTGGCCTGTCTCAGCTGCCAAAGTAAAGTTCTGAGCTTTCAGCCCAAGTGCTGTTTATTTCATCAGACAAATTTTGGAGGGTTTCTGCCCCCATCACCATTTCCCCTTCCCAACCTCTCTGAAGATTTGCAGCAGAAGTGTCTTCCCTCCTATCTAACCATGCCCCTCTCCTTTCACCCAGCCCAGCCCCCAGAGCCCACATTTGCTTTAAAGGGAGACTGAGGGCAGCTCTCAAACCCCTGCTCATTCAGGGTGGAATGTAAATGAGCCATCACAGCTCTGCTGGGTGCCAGGAAAACTCTGCTGCCCTGGCTGGGGAGAACCAATGTGCCTGCACAGCATTCCTGCTCCAGTCCTTCCCACCTCTGGCACAAAGGCCTTGCACAGCTGTACAACGCTTTGTGCTCACACAGGCACTCGCCTGCTCAGGCTGTTTTGCAAACACTGGTTGAAGCACACAGAAGGGAGATTTTTTGCCCCAGTCTGGTTTACACAGCACTGTCTGTGGCTAATGTTTCCCAAACAAGGCAAGTCCACTGGTCCCATCCTGATGCCACTCCTTAGGCTAGGAAGTCACCTCAACATCAACCCAAACACAACCATGCAGGGACAGAGCTCCAAGGAGCCTTACCACCAGCCCTTCTGACAACCACATGACCAGTGACCAAGCATTCACAAAGGTCTCTCAAACACAGCTCTGGGGTGGGGGTGGAAGGTGTGGGGTGCAATCTCTTAGCCTACAAATCTGCCCCATCCACAGCTGAATGGCAACGAGTTGCATAGGCATTTCACGCAATCCCAGTGCCCAGCCTGAGGACCCAAAGCACATGAAGGATAGCTCTGGAAGCCTGTTTGCAGGATCATTTTGTTTTCAAAACTGTACTGCACCCAGTGTTGCACTGCCTTGCCCTAAGATACTCCCTGACACTCTGACGGGACTCCCAGGGAGGAATCTCACGGGGACCCAACACCACCAGTGACAATCTGCCCTGGAGGTGGCTAATTCAGAATGGTTATGGATAACAGTGGTCCTCTCCCAGGAGAGTCCTCAGACCCAGGCCAGCAGCACCGTAGGCTTCCCAAAATCAGAGAGCTGGTATAAAGGAACAGTGATCTGCAAATCATCAGCCTTTATCCAATTCCTTGTCTTTCTTCCTGTAAGCACCCTATTTCTGATGGACATTAACATAGGCTCAGTGTGAGATTCCTGCTAAAGGACGTCACCTCCAGCTGCCTGCTCCACAGTGAGGGTGTCTCTAACATGAATTTGCTCCTGAACTTGCTCCATTTGCAGCTGCCCATGAGGGTAACCTGCAGTTGCTATCCATTGACCTTAATGTGCTGGGCTGGTGGTTCATGGTCTGACCCATGATCTGGGGGCACAGCAGGAGGATTCTTCAGGATAGAGGCTACCACAAACACCTGTTCATTATCCTCTAGGAAACAAACAGCTCAAACCCCATTTATGGTTTTTTATCAACTCAAGCCCTGGGTATAGCTTGCACCATGTAACCTACTGGCCCTGCACTGCCCAAGGGATTCTGAGTTCGCTGTCTAGGACATGTGAAAAACATGCTAAAGATACTCAGACAGATTATTTCACTTAATTTCACTTAACACAGGTGGCTCTTCATGCAGCAAAGACTCCTCACAGCGCTTCGTTCTACCACATGAACATCATCAGCAACAGTCAGGGCTGCTGAGGAATGCTTTCAGTTGGCCCAACCCGGGATCCTGCAAGTTACAAATCCTTGGAGGAATCTGGATGCTGAAAGATCACATTTCATCTCAAGTATTTTCGTTTTTATAAACAGCAGTGGTTCCAAAGCAATCCTCTTGGAGAAGTCATCTTTTGCATTTGTTTGTTTTTCACTTTTTAATTCAGCAAAGTCACAGTGAGTCGGAACCAAACACCCGGTCGCTGTGCCAGGAGCTGCCATGCTCTTCACCTCAGTGGACAGCGAAGGAACATGAGCCGTCCAAAGCCTTCACTAAAGGGCCTTCAAACCAAAGTGCTCCGGGGCTTCCATGTCACTAGCAAAAATGAGCTTTGGATTAGGTTTAACTGGATAAAAGCTGGCCTGAAAGTCACTGCACAGCCAGCAGTGTGCTCCCCTCACTCACACAGTGAAGAACACTCTGGCATTAAGTCAACTCTGGATTAAACAATTAGAGCCCTGAGATTTTCCTGGGGGGAGGGGAGCAGAGCAAGGGATGGGAAGGCTGCTCTACAAGCCAAGGAAAGTTTCTTTAGAGTCTGCAGGGAGCTGTAAAAAATGGGATTAAAAATATTACATGTCATTTCTGCCACTGCTCTTTGAAGTCAAGCAGAATATTTATATGGCATGCATGGGAGACGGGGTGTTAAATATTCCCCAGGAAGAGATCACATGGCAGTGGGAAGTTTAGTACCAGCTTTATAAAGCTCCCCTGGCTGTTGCTGTAATGCTTCCAGACTGGTGATGGTTCTTTGCACACCGTGCAGGGCCAGCAGGTGAAGGCCAAGTAGCAGATGTGAAACAGCCCTGCCTGCTTACCAAACCCAAAAAAGGAGGCCCATACAACAGATTGTTCAAAAGTAAATGTGCTGCCACCACTTTCAGCCCTTCTGAAAGCAGGGAAGGTGATGTGCTAGGAGCTGCTGGCAAGGACATTATCTATGCATGGCATGGAGGAAACCCTGCCACTTGGCCCATGGGCCTCACTTGCTTTGATTCGGGGTGCTCAGATACCATGTTGGGAGAGATGCTGGTGGAAATGAAAACACAGAATCTCCCTTAATACCTATCCCTGTCTTCTATTTCTTGCAATCCCTTCTCTCAGTGCATCAGTAGTTCACAGCAGATGTGAAGGCTTAGCATGGCCTCAAGTCTATGGCTGGGGCAGGGCTGCAGCCTGCAGGCTGAGGGAAGGATCAAAGGCAAGCTGCAGGATGGGCTGAGCTCTCTGGGACAGTACATGGAAGATACAGGAACGATGAAGCCTTACTTCCTCTGGAGAATTCAGATCTTCTAAATCTTCCAGCATTCTCTCTACAAACTCTTCGGTCAATAGGATCTGCAAAGGAAATACAGTATTTTATGCCTTTACACTCTTAATTTTAGCTAATTGCAAGGAACAGCATGACTTCTGCAGAGAGCAGACTGTACCAACTCACTCCTTCTCCTACGTCCTTCTTTCCCACAATACAAAGGCTTAAGGGCAAGAAGCTCCTAACTTTGTCTTCCACCCCAACCACTGAAAAAAAAGTTGAAATTATACAGCAATCTTTTTTGACCCTCAATTATCTTCCTCAGTCTAAAATTAGAGGCTCAGATTTAGACAGAAAGAGTGGGGAAGGAGGAAAAAGGGTCAAGATAACAACCGTTGGAGAGACAGTGGGAGACAGCCACTTTTCATCTGATCCATTGAAGTTAAGCTCACAGTTTAATCAGGAAATAGCAGCATAGGAAGAGCCAGAGATCCATACAGAGCTGGTGCTATGGGCATGGGGAAGGGCCTGACCTCAGTAGAGCACATTGTTCACATGAACCAGATGCTGGGTATGGGAAGTGCTCCCAGAAGTGCCCATGCGAGGCACCCCCATGTTGTGATGGCACATGCCCATCCTGCGTGCCTGTGCTGCGAAAGCTTTGGCTCATCTCAAAGCCAGGCTGGCAAGCATGAAGCAGTCCAAGAAAACAGCTGCTATCAAGTCAAAAGTCCTGGATGAGGACCACGACCCCAGCTCCATAGAGTCCCTCAAGTCACAGAAACCAGAGACATTGCAGGGGAAATCAGCCCCGGGAATTCAAGCAGAGGAACTCCCACCCTCTTTAAAAAAATACGTGATAGGCAAAAGCAAACACATCCTGCCCTCTTCACAACAGCCGCAAAGGCCAGAGCTCCAGGCAGGACAGCTGGCTTGGCACAGGAGCAGAGACAGCAGTGCAGGACCAGGCAAACATCCCCACGCAGTGAGGGGGCCTTGGAGCAGCATTCCTGGGAGTTAGGTTGCAGCAGCATCCAGTGGATTATTATTCCCGTTTTAGCCTACAGGTTTGTTTCTTTCCCCCTGCTCCTCCTTTCCTTCCTCTGGTCCACCCTTTCCTCCTCTCTGGCATTACTTTCCATCCGTAAGAGCCCACCATTCCCATGCCCCCTTTCTCACCCTCTCTTTCCCTGTTCTTCCCAGTCATGAGCCCTGTGCTCCAGAGAAGGGACTGTTCTAGCACCAAACAGTGGTGGAGCTAAGTGGCCAGTTGCACTGCTCTCCACCTCATATCTGGAAGAGGGGCAGCCAGGCTGTCCCACTGCCCTGCAGGAAGCCAACCTCCCATGCCCACTGGCTGCTTAGGGCCAGTAACAGCAGTGGAGAGCGAGTGACTGCCAGGATGCCATGGGCAAATGGAAGCTTCTGGGCTCCATTTTGACAACACATAAGTAGGACTGTTGAACAGAAAGAGGAAGGGAAGACCCTGGTCTTCCTTTCTTCTTTTGTTGGGCAAGAGAAGAGATCCAAAACCCACCAAATCTAAATCCAAGGTGTCTTCAGTCCTCTCCCCTCAACATTGCCATGCTGCTGCCACTATACACAGATTTCCTAGGGGATGAAGGAACCACAACCTCTCCCCTCCACTACATTCCCCTCTTCACTTAGCTTCAACCTGCAGCAGGCTCCAGGCCAGGGTTTATGACCCAAGCTCCTCAGCATGAATGCAGGCACCTTTACCAGGCCTTTCTGATCATACCTTGAGCCTGAAAAAACTCTGCTTCAGCTTGGAGCCAGGAGCTTGCTGCTTTGGACAGGACTCTGCAACCTGGCACCAGTCTGCAGACTGGCAAGCTGAGGAACATTGCACTGAAACACGCAGTGCCAACGCAAACTGCTGCAGTCTCCTTGCAGGGGCCTGCAACTCTTGTGCCTGTTGAACTGGAGACACTCATTTGCTGACTGTTTGCAGGAGAAGGGAGAATTCTGTCCCTGTTGGAGGCAGGAGGGCAACCTGATCGCTCAGCTCAGGAGGAAGGGCTGGGTGGGGAGCTGGGGCTCTGCACTGAGTAGATCGCTTTCTGCGGAGGTGCAGTCTGCAGTGGGGTGAGGGAATGAAAACAATTTGGCAGACATCAAAATCTACAGAACAGCCGGAAAAAGGAGGAGGAATTGGTATTCACAGCAATCAGGCCAGGAGGAAATGAATATTCAGCCATCCACGGATGAGCAAAAATGCCAGAGGTTGGGATGGGTGAGAGAGCAGGAATGAGGAGCTGCAGCTTTGGCAGGGAGACTAGAAGACAAGCGCAGCAGGAAGACCCCTGGGCGCTCCCAAGGTGCCACAGGCAGGAGAGAAATGGGAGCCACGTGTGCAAGGCAGCCAGCTGCTCTGAGGGTGTAGGAAAACAAGACAGGGTATGCAGGCGTAAACAGCAAAGGCTGAGGAGAATGAAGGAGGGGACAGGTCAGGTCTTGGCTGGGGACAAACCCACGCGGAGCACTGTGCCTAGCACTGGAACTGGGGTGCAATGCCTTAAGATGGCTGAGCCTGTCTACAGCTCACTGCCCTCTCTCAGTCAATTTTGGTAATCCAGCCAAGAAAAAGCACAAATTCCACTGAGGTACTGAGCTGAACTGGCTCCCTGAAAGGTCTGACAAGTGGAGCGAGACAGGAGACCACAGCTCAGCTCAGCTGCATTTGGGGGCTCAAAGCAATGGCAGCCTGCTCTGTGCAGCACATGAGGAAAGATCACAGCGCCTTCTGCAAGCCCTGCATGGACTGTTAACTTTGGTGGAGGGCAGGTGTCACAGGCTGCAATGACAAACTGCTGCAGTGACATTCACACACACAGTGTGTCTCTCAGAGCCTGTCCTTAACAGTCCAAGTCAGAAAAAACCCCACCCCAAATCCTACTACCCCACACTGCTGGGGAGACCTGCCTTCCTTCCTGGAGGAGAGACTCTGAAGTGCAGGTGGAACCAAATGTACAAGCAGCCATGTCCCTCAACACAGGAGACTGGCACTCTTGAGGCTCTCCTGAGCATGCAGGGGGAAGGCATGTGCCAGCAGGACACCAGCTGCTTAAGAGGGCTTGGAAGCAAGAAGTATTGTCATCTTAGATCCATGTCTAGACAAGATTTCTCCTGTTAGGAGTAGTCCAATCAAAACGGCCCAAGAGCACCAAGGCCTGTGCTCATACACAGATCAGGCTGCCATCCCCACCTGCAATCGGCAAAACCACCTTTGTGCTGCTGAGTGAGTCTTACGGAGAAGGCTGAGAATAAATCCAATCCTATCTCAGTGCCCCTCACTCACAATATTTCACATTTCCAGTTCTTGTAGCATGCCTGCTCCTGCACAGTATGATACCCCATTACATTAACACACACACATTGTATGTGCATGATATTAAAGGTGACATTCCCAGCAAATAAACATGACAGACTGCCATTGCTCTAGGCACCTAATTTAATTTCCTCTGGGATTTAAACCTTAGAAGCTCAAATTAAACAAATAGGCCTCACTCACTTTATACTTCAGAACTGAATCTAGAGTTTTCCTCTGATGCTGTTGACTGATCTTATCAACAGGACACTGCACAGAGATCACAATGATGAAGCAGCTTATTCCCTTCCCAAAGGAAAACAGAGCCCCACTGTTGTGCTGCAGCCATGGGAAAAGCTGACGCAATCTGGAGGGCAAGCGAAACCATCCCATGTGCACTGAACAAGCCTCTTCTCCCATGAAATCTCTCGGCTGGTGCTGAGGAAGCAAAGGAGCAGTCCCGAGCAGGTGTCTCGGGTGCCGCAGCAGCCCAGTGCTCGCAGCACTGTGTTTTCACAGCCCTGTGCAAACACTCAGTCTGCCAAAGCTGGTCACAGGGTGCAGCTCAGCCTGTGCAATGGCTGTTTGCAGTATGAAGAGTGAACGGCCCTGCCAGCCAGCTGCAGGTATCTGAAACATCTCCTTGGGTGCTGCGTAGTCCTGCTCGCACCAGGATCTCCCGGGCCTGACCTAGAGAGGCCTGGACACGTGCTAAACCATTGCCAGCAGACCTGGATTCCATTTGCTTTGTGTTTTGTGGCTCTGAGTCATGCTACAGATGCTCGGAAGATGACAACTAGCCAGAAGATAAGCTCCTGTTTTCTATCACAGGTACCTACCGCACAACTGAGGTCTGAAGTTTGGGTTCTCACCACTTCACGAACAGCTGCAAGTGTCTAGACATGTTACAGAACACCAGGCTAGGCTCATTCAGGTGGATGTGCTCAGGGAACACATGCTGTCTCCCTCTCGTGGCAAGCCTCACCTGAGCTTGCTGAAATCTACTTCTTATCCACAGGGCTCACCTGTGGGTCACCTGAAGGAGTTTCTGTTGAAGCTTTTTGTGTTGAAGCTTTCATACCCACAGCTGGCTGAGAAATCTGTATCATGACTTGTTACAGGTACTCAGCTGCAGGCATATGAAAACGGACGACATCTAAAAGTGTACACAAGATCATGGGACTCCAGATGAGTTCGGCTGACTTTGAAAACAACTGGTGCTTAGTAAAACATTGAAGAGTTTGTAGTCAGCTTATAGGTACCACCCCACGGTTAACACCCCATCTCTCATTACAGGGTTCAACACTGCCATGAAGGATTGAAATTCTCAGCTCAGGAAAGGCTGCTGGGGACAAAGGTCACACCAATGTTGAATGTCTGGCACAGCTGGCAAGACTTTGATCAAGGAAGACTCTCAGAGGTTGAGCTAGGAATCAAGCTGCAGCTCTGCCCAACTTAGGGAAACATGCTTTGCCCAGGGCAAAACAAAAGCAAATGGTCCAGCTACACCAAAGCAGAGGTTTTCACTGATAATATTCAATTTTCTTACCTACCTAGGAAAAAAACCAAACAATCACACACTTTGCCCTAGTGCTCTGTTTGCATTAAACACTGCAAGTTGCTTTTCTAGCAGGTTTGTCAAAGAAAGGAAACCATGTTTTATTAGTTCTGGACTTAGTACAGAGCTGGCCTGTATGTCCAGCCAGAGAAGGTGAGGACACATTGCAATAAACCCCTAGGAAAACCACACCAACCCTTCTAAGAAACTGTTCATCCATTGGGTGCTATGCCTGGAACACGTGGAACAGTTGTAGCCTAAGCCAAATCATCTGCTACATCTGCAAATATCCAGGAACTTTTAAGAGTCCTTTGCCCTGAAAACATTTCAGCTTAATTCTTGTAGGCAGCACAGCAAAAAGTTATGTTAAAGCGTGTCAGCCTTTCCCACTGAAATTTCCACCAATAAAATCCCCTGATGAACCATGTGTTGTGCCATAGGCACCCCCCAGCCCACCTCTCTGCTTGACCTGCCCTTCTTTGCACTGCTTTGCTCACGCTGCAAGTGGTTTGGGGCAGAGGCCTTGTCACATCATTGTTCTACATCCGGCCAGCCCTGACACTGTCTGATAAGGCCACTTTGCTGCCTGAATCCATCACAGCTCTCACTACAGCCTCAAAGGCATCAGTATTGCAACAAACACCTCTGATGGGAAATTCCACTGCTGCTCTTCCAGGAGATTCGCAACCCCCCTTGTAAAGGAGAAACATCCACTCACAGATGCCTCAGGGACCCTATTGCTTCACACCATGATGTTACAATCCCAGAAGAGGAAGTATAGGATGACACTGAAAGATTTTGACCTTGTGGGATCTTTTCATGACATTCCCAGTCACAAGGCTGATCCCGAGGACCTGAGCTCCTCAGAGCCCAGACTGATGAGATCCATCGTGCAGACAAGGCTTCTTTGATTCAATACATAATATTTGGCTCAGTTGGGGAAAGGGCTGACAAGGGAGCCAAGACAACAGGCAAATCCAATTCTTTCAGAGAGAAAAAGCAAAGGAAGAACAAGCATTTCAAGGAATGCACTAAGTGGGAGGAAGACAACCCACACGAAGTAGCCAAAATGTAGTTTGAGTGGCAAGGGAGGGGCAGTAGGTGGCAGGATAGACAGTCAGTCAGATTAAGAAGGATGAAAGAACCTGACTCACCCAAAACTAGCCTGGACAAAGCACTAGAGAATATGCTGCAGGAGAGTTGACATCGGGAGGATCATCATGTTCTAACGGTGCATTTCTACCCTAGACTAAATGTCTCCCAGTGTCTCATTCAGCTGTGAGGGAGAAAAACACAAAGGGATAATGCAGTAAGATTTTGGGGAGTGTTTGGGGAACACAATAAACTTACTGGAAAACTGTTAGCTTAGATTTCTAAGACCTGCTCAAGAATTTGGGGGAAGCCACTCAAAAGATTCTGAAAAAAGATTTCAGGAGTAAACACATAAAACTGCTTTGGAGAAGAGCAGGCTGTAGTTGTACACAACTCAAACCAGCTTGTGGGTGTTGTCCTTAAACTCACCACGCTAGGAATGACACATCTATTCAAGTGTGGGGAGACGAAAAATCAATCCTATGTCTTCAAGAGAGGACATGACCCATAGCTACCACTCACAAGTGAGCATCTTGAGCATCAGAGTAGCTCTTTCAAATGTTGCTTTGAACCTCTGTGGCTGCCATTATGCCAATGTGCATAAATGATTTAACATGTGGTCTAGCAGAGAGAAGAACCAGATGTGCTCATTTCCAGGGGAATGTCCTGACTCTACCGGAACAAAGTCATTCTCTTGTGCACTCTGTCTCTGTGACTAATTCAGTGTTTTATATGATGTGGAACAACTCCAATTGGATGAGCTGAGGAAGAACCAAAATACCCTATAGTTGTGGTGCCCATAAAGCAAAAAAGTAGAAATAGGGGTTCAAATTAAAGGAAAGAAATAAAATATGAGTTTCTCATATCCTATGCAAGTATTATATCCCTCAAGTATTGATTAGAGAAGGCAAACTTCTAACAACTCCAGCCCTATTCTGCAAAACTAGATTTTTTCCCCCGTTTTTATTGAAGAAAACTTTCTTATTTCTGGTTTCATTCAACATAAAAGGATTTTATTTCAGCTTTTGGTCTCTTTAAGGCTTTTGTTTCAGCAAGAAAAACTGAAAATATTTAAAATTGGGCTCAGTCTGATCTTCTTTCCCAGATTTTTCACTTAGATTGCCAAACCAAAAGAATGGATCATCCCCCATGACCCTGCTCACAGTAATCCCCCCTCTGCTGTGACTGCCAGCACAGATAGCACATGTTGATAGCTCCTGCATGCTGGATGCTTCCCACGGTTTCCATGTACCTATCCTGCCTATAGGCACATTTAACATTTTCTATGAGAGGTTTGACCTTGCTGTCCTAAGCCTCAACTTATTTTTCCATGCTGGATGCCTTGTTTTTGATTTTTTTCTAAAGGTTTTTAGGGAAAAAGGAATCGAGAGAGGTATTTTGGAAAAAGTGCATTTTGACAGTACTAGCAAATTCATATGATAACTTTGCTGGCACAAGAACTACCCCTTACAAGGAGGGTGATGAAGATTAGCAAACAAGTGCTCTGGAGGACAAGGGAAAGTCTTTCTCAAATGAAAATCATGAAAATGCTTTGCTAAGTCAGAAGTCTCTGAAAGTACTGTTTGCTCATAGCCTTTATGAGAAATGAAGAGCCCTTCTTCATTGACCACATCCCAGCCCCAGGCAGTTCTGCCCCCAACACAGGGCAGAGATAGCTAAGGAGTGATTTTTTCCTCTGATCATTCCTCTGAGAGGTGAGGGATTGCTATGTCACCAGGTATATCGGGACTAATGGCAGGGAAACTTTCCAGCACTCTCAGTGTTTCTGCTGGAAATCAGACCATGTGGAGGAGGAGGAGAAGGAATTTTCCAACTTGAATGAAGGGGAGGAGAGGAAAGCAGAAATGGGCCAGGATGAGGGGAAGACGGAGACACAAAAAACCAGGATGAAGGGCAGATCAGATGCCAAAGCTGGGGACAACAAAGGGCAAGGAGACTGGAGAACCCCACTTGCACAGCCTTAACATCCATATGCTGTCAGATGGACATGGGGAACCTACTGGCATGGGAAGCGAGCAAAGAGGGCCCCCCAGCAGTGCCTGGTGCCAGAAGATAACACTCCAGCACTGCTGTGAGCTCTTCAGCTCACATAGACACTCACCTTGTGCTGAGAATCAGGGGGTGCCAAGTGCCAGTGATGCATAGCCTCCACCTGCCTAACAGGATTAGTCCCAAACCCAAGTAAATTACCTGGAAAAAATACCCTCTGCACTCACAGACCAGTGACATTGGGCATACAAAACTTTGGAAACTGCTGCACAGAGACTGTGCCATGCTAATTTGGCCCCAGCATGTGTCTGCCTCACGAAACAAATCTGTAATCACAGGATCACCTGCAGTTTTTCTCCAGCAAGACCTCTGCCCTGCTCAGTCCTCGGGATGGTTCTGCTCACTGAATGCAGCATTAGTCATCATTTCTTTTCATTATCATTCAGCTTGCTTCCCCATCCTCTCCTACTCTCTTCCCCTTTATTTAGTATGCTCCATACAACTACTGCCAGCATGGATAACACTGGAAATACCTAATCTTACTGTCCACCACTCTCAGCCTCTGACGTGCTTGGCTTCACATTTCTGCGAGGCAGGGAAGTGCTCCCCTCCATGCAGGAGATGGGGGATGGAGGCTCAAGGAAGTAGAGACTTAATAAAGTCACAGAGAAAACCTGCAAGAGCAGGAAGCTGAACATGGGTCTTCGACCACGGCTCCCAGGCTGAAGCCCTGCCCCAAAGAAATCCTTTCTCTCTCTTGACCTGCAACAACAAAATTTTAATCTCTTCCTGAAATTGTTTCTGATGTTCATCTGTGGAGCTGGAATGCCTGGCAAGCACTGAATTCATTACATTCTTCACAGGATGACTGGAAGAATGCTCTTCTGAACAGACATAGGAAAATCAGTGAAGAAAAAGTTGAATCTGAATGTCTACTTCTTGTGAGTGCCCATCTCAAGACTTGCAGATCCCTGTTTTCCACTCCACTTAGCCCTGTGAAGCACAGGGGTATCCGCAAGGGAATTCCTCCTGACCTCCTCCTGTCACTGAGAACACAGATCAGACCTCAGGTCTTGAGCTGGGCATCCAGAAAATGAGGAACACAAAGTCACTTGCCAGGTGAGAACATTTTAGCTTAAGACTCTGGAATAGGACTGAGAAAGAAAAGAGTAGTAGAGGCAGGAACAGGACCCAATTCTCCAGGACAACATTTAACAGGCTTCACTGTTAAGACTACTGTGATTTTTCTGCAATTACCTGCCTCATTCATTACACACTTCCCAATTTTAACGAATAAACAAAGTGGAAGTCCTATAGGCAAGAGTCTACTCCACACTCCTGATTCATCCCCCAAACACACTGCATCTCTGTGCAGTGAATGAGGCAGGCACACTCTGTTAAAAAAATGTATGATTCTTCAATTGGATATGGTATTGAAATACACACGTGTAACAGGGGCAAGGCTAAAGTGCAGAGGTATTTCTTGCATTCTGTGTGCTAGATTTTACAGTTAATGAGGACTCTAACTATAGGTTTGTTTTTACTGCACTGTATTGGCTTGTATGTCAGAGTCTGCAGCAATATCTGATGCGTAACGTGTATGTTGCACATGATCAAAGACTTGAGTGTCATCCTCTTGCCTAGAACAATGACTGCCTAAAGCAGCAGGAGCAGAAATTATCTAAAGGTAGAGTTAAACAAACCTCCTTCTCCCCTCTGGGGAGAGTAAGCAGTCCAGGTGAGCAGGAGGGTAGAACAGCCTGCTTTGTGCTAGACGGGCAGAGAGCTCCACATAAAAGCAGAGGAGCTTTGCAGAAGCATGTCCTGACTCCCATCACTAGAGACTTAATGATGGTAATTCCCAAAGGATGATGCATGCTGACAGGCTTTGACATAAACTACCCCAGGATAATATTAATATGTATTAAAGGCTCAGGCAACTTTATTGGGACAGGCTTGATCAGTAACACATTTCAACAGAGCGTCTCTATCATCTGTCGGAACAAAAGGGAGGGAGAGAGAACACACGCACAACCTCACCTTGCTTTGGGAATGTTTTAGAGACAAACAAGGTCAATCTGTGATGAATTGCACACTTGGCACAGCTCAGACATTGGACCAAGAACCTTGGACATGCCACCACAAATACGAATGTCACTGTGGGGCAGTTTATGTTGGAGTCTGCATGATCAGCATCCTTAACCCTCCAACACGGGGCCAGACAGCTCCTGCACAGCCTTTCCCTGTGCATCTGGAACATCTACCCCTTGGAAAGCAGTGGAAAGGTGCTTAGGAGGCGATGTGGGGCTCTGCAGTCACAGCACTCGGGGAAGGGGGAGTGGAAGAAAGAACCACAGAAGCCTTTGATCATGTGTAATGTTAATTCAAGTGTTACACATCAGAGACTTTGCCACAGTAACTAGCATATAAACAGGAGTCTAGTGTTAACAAGGAGGACTTTTTGAATAGGTTTGTACATTTCTGAGTTAAAGCAATTTCCCTATTCAACAATACATGACACAGTGGAAGGAGTTCAGAAATAAACCAGCCTAACATGCTTAGACCTTTAATAGAATTTAGCTTCTTAGAACTAATTAAATGTTACTTAAAAGAAAAAAAAAATTCCAAGTACTTGGGAAAGGTGCCAATTTGACAGCTCTGGAGAATGAAATAATCTAATCATCCTCAGAGCATGGGCAGCAGCAGGACAGGCTTCCCCTACTAACATGCCTCAAACGTGACCTGGAAAGACTGTTGATAGAAATGGGGTGTACAATCTCTGTGGTCTAATGACTCCTTACTTTTTCTGCTGAGAGTGCTAAAATGGTTCCCGCTGAGTACCAGCTGCAGTGGTGATATGGGCACCTGTCTGGTAGGAATGGTGCTGGGACCTGCCAAACTCCTGTCATCTGCTAACTCTCCACTGGAGCCCAGTGACTCTGAGCTCATTGTTCAGCCCGGGCAGCGGGGGCTGAAAGACAGCAGCTCTCCAGCCTGTCCCACCTTGGACACGCTCCACACCAGCCCACGAGATGTAAACAGGAGGTACTGTGTTTAGTCTGCAGGTTTGGGCTCTCACTGCACCAAAGCCCAGGCTCAAGAGAAATCAGTCTCTGGCTGCTGCAGAGTTGAGGCCGGGATTTTTCAGGCTCTTATTTCTACCCTAAGATACGGAAAAAGTCCACAGAAGGAAAAGCCTGCCATGTCTCCTCTCCTCCACAGCTCCTCCATTTACTTGTCTTTGCAACATGCTCCTGCATTGCAGTAATGTGCTTTCAGCCACCAATTCTCCTTGGAGCTCCTTGCTGGGCATGGAGTCCCAAGCGAGGGAGGAGGAAAATCCTCTCTGGGCCTTGCTGTGAAAGCTCAGCAGGGCTTGCCAACTCAGCCAGCCCAGGCTGCAACGGACTAAACCAAACACAGCTCGCCTCCTTGGAAATTTTATGCACCACAACTTCTTTTACTTCTGAAGCAAAGCCACATGAACCTCCCCCTCCCCTGCTCCCAACACCACAAGGGACGGCTGAGCATGGATCAAGACTTCCATTGCATACTAAGCCAAGAGTCTCAGACACTCCCAGATATATCTCACAACCAGGTACTACTCCTGCTGTCCCAGGCTGCTTTTAGCCTCCCTTCCTCCCCCTTTCAGCCTGTCCTCCTTTGTACTCAACACAGGACAGGGCAGGGGCCAGCAGCAGAGCTGGTCATGTCAGACAAGAAGATCCATTACACTGACCTTGTGTAGGAGACAAACGAGGGAACTTGCTTCTCCCTACCATCTGAGCCAGCAATTCTTTGCCTTTCCATCCCACCTACTCCAAAAATCTTACACATTTTTCAGCACCAAAGTAACAGGCATGAAAACAGCCAGGTTCATAAGGGTTAACATGTCTGAATGGTGACATAATTATTGCCATTCTTCACTGTTTAGAGGTTACCTGACTACTCTACACATCAATATATTTCGAGATGTGATGTAAATGCAAACAAACATGAGTGTTTAGAGTTAACACAGTCACAAGATCCTGTGTATCATGTGTTGGCAAGCACAGGAACCAAGAGCAAATGACCCACCCTTAAACCTGACTCTTTGCTGTTAATCATTACAGGAGCATTGCACTTTCCAGTCAGAACAATCAAAGCATGCAGGCTCTTTGAAAATCCCTACACACGAGATGGTTCTCACTGAGATCAGCTCCTTTACAAGTCATACAGATTCCAAAGGTATGATGTCCTCCAGACATATGAATGCGGGCTGCAGAATGCCATGAAAACAAGTCATTGGAAGGCTAACTGCAACATTGCAATGCTGAAACAACCCCCTGTCTTCAAAACAGAAGAGGAGGCAGGAATGCCACAGTTACAGTGAAAGGAGGGATGTACTGCACACACAGTCCCTGAGAAATGGGCTTTTCTGCATTAACACATTCCCTCAAGCTTTTTTTTTTTCACAATATGCTTATAACCATAAAGAAATTCAAGGGTAGAATAGTGCTACACTGTCAGATCATTACTGCATCACTGCTCTAGGGCTGACCCTCAACTCCAAGCAGATGGGGATTTTCCAAGGAAAATCTGTGACACCAAAAACATGTGGGTGCAAAAAATGTGTGGGTGCTTCAAGCAACTAAGAGCTTTTGTCAAAGAATCAATAGAAAATAGCTAAAACTGAAAGGCATTGCTCTCTGTGCTGCTCTCCCGTTAGGGATGATGTCAAACTGAGATCTTGGCTCTGCAGGATCACAGTCCCACAGCTTTCTAGCTCTTCCGCCCTGGCTCCGTTCTTGTTTAGGTCATTCCACTCTGCCTCCCCAAATTCCTTTCTGGAAGAAATCAAGAATAAATACAGCCTGTAAAGTGTTCACCGACTTCAGGAACTGGATAGTACTGTATTCACAGACAATTTCTGAATTTTCCAGTCAATTATCAATTTGAGTTCCACTAATATAAATAGCAACATTTCACCATTATTTTTTGAGGCCATAATTACTGAAAATATTGTGCAAGAGCTATGAGAGATGTTGCAGCAGAAAATACAGGTTTGTTACACTTTTAAACAACATAAGCCCTTAGCAACATAATTTTTAGGTCGCAGTAAAGGAGGAAAGGGGAAAAACAGGAAGCAGGCTTTCTCACTTGTAACCAAGGTCCGTGGGCTGCATAGGGGTGCTCCTCTGTAGCAAAGGCTCCTTCTACTCCCGTTGATACAAACGTAATTGCTGTATCTCCTGTAATACTTTTATACGTAAAGTGCCGTCCATGTAAGAGCCTTCCCCTGGGGAATTAAACACACATGCATGAGTTGAGAGGGCATTCAACACAACAATGAAGATACATCACTATTGTTTCTGCCATCAGCATGGGAAACTATTTTGAAGGCAGCAACTATTAATTTTTCAGGAATATAAGAATGATTAGCTCCAAAAAGCAGGTCATAAGCCTCCTTCGGAGGCAGGGAGCTACCCCTCATCTTCCCCCTTAATCTCAGGACCTTGTTACAGAACTAGAATATATCTAAATCTCACTTTGTGCCTGTCCCCATGATGAGGAGCTGATGTATGTAAAGGCAGGTGACTGCCAGTTTTCCAGTAAGATGGAAACTACAGAAGAGAATCCAGGCTCCACATCGTGTGGGAATGTAAAGATGCATTTCTAAGAAGGCTCATTGCTGGGGCCAAACTTACCTACTGTAACAACACCTAGTAATCAATTGCCCTGGTGCTTGACAAATGTCACCTGTATTACTTAAGCAAATGCCTAGAAAACACACATACACGACCACCTACAGTACCATTTCCTTTTTTTCATTCAACGCAAGGGAAAATCATGGCTCTGGTGTTTCAGCTCAGAGCACCTGTGACACACATGCATGGCTTCTAACATGCAAGAGGGAAAACTTCAGGTAATATATTTAGTTGCTTTATGAGTTACTGCTGGTCAGATGAGCTGAGGTAACTGATCAGGACAGACTGTTCACACATTTGTGATGTAAAATAAATATGTTTGCATTAACTTCCCCATTGGTTTCTCAACAGGCCCAGGCAAGTGTGCACCTGCTGCTGATAACTCTGATACTACCAACACGTAACTCATTAAGCTAAAGTAACTCAATCACCTACAATCATTTGTCTTGAGCCGACAGTTCATCTTTATCTTAAGGACTAGAACATTTGCACAGAGATTTTTAAAAATAATGCTGGCTGAAATTATGGAAAAATAGAAGGCTGCAATATGCACAGACTGAACCTTCAAAAGACAATGTGTAGAGTATACACATGTGTTGCTCCTTCAGTAATTTGACATAATTTGTCTAAAACACACACTTGTATGCATAAACTGATTGCAAACAGGTTTTGCACAAACACTTATCTGAGTCTGTAAGTCAGAATGAATAACTTAAGAGATTTCTATGACAGAGTATGTTAAGACATCCCTTCTTTATCACAGAGTTGCTAGCATTAGACTAATAAAAAATCCCCTATACTAACCCTGTCCTGCTTCAGCACTCAAAAGACACTGGAGGACGTAAAAAGAATGAGAAACAATCTTAACGTGATGAGCACAAAATCATGCAAAGAATCTGTTTCTAATGTGTTTTGGCAAAATATCTAAGCTCTGGCCTTTACAGACCCATTGCATGCATGTCTGTATGGTGAAATAATACCACAAGGCAAAAGCAGCATGTTAGCACAGGCTGGGGAGGAGGATGGCTTTACTCACCTTAGGCAGAGGGGGATAAGGGCTCCGGACTCCTGGTTAAATTTCAGGTGCACGCTCTCCAGCTGTCTCGTGCGGATCAGCTCATGAGGAATGATGGCTGCTGAGCTCTCGCTTTCCAAACTGTCCTTACGGCTTCTAAGAGAACAGACAAAATGCACATATTCAGGATTCCGGTACTTGCTATTTTGACTGCAAATACTGAAGGACACAGGAAAAAACTGTTATGAAGACAAAGACACATCTGAGTTTTCACCACCCCTGCAGAGACACAGCCTCGCTCAGACTACCGATCCCAGCATGCAGCTCTTCACCTTGATTTGACAATCTAGAATCTGAATTGATGCATAAACATGGTGCATCCCTTCCCAGTATATATATATATATATAAATTCTAGAAAGAGCTGCAGCAAAACTAACGTCTCCAAAACTCCAAACACTATAAAATGGTTTGGAAGAATTACCAGGTGTGTCCTCCCTCCTGCTTTTGCTTTATCTTCAGGATTTTTCAGGCAGTAGCCTGCAGGAAAGAGTTGTCCAGTCCTTTGTGCCTTTTTTGCACAGTTCAACCCAAAGGCTTTGAGAATCTCCTGCTTCCACCAGCATCAAGTGCAACAGCCAAAAGACAGACTCTCCATGTGACAAGTAGGAGATTCACAGATTCTTTTCCCCTGTAAGTTGGGCTCCTTTAAGACAATGGTAGCTTTGCTTTCTTATTCCTTCATTTCTGCAAGACCAGCATATTCTGAAGCTACAACAAGGTTATGTTGTTACATGATTAGGAACTTTGCCAGACCAAATCCTCTAAATAATAAAAAGATCTATCTCAAAATACTTGACCATAAACACTTTATATGTTCAAAGAGCATCAGCGTGATCCCTTACTTGACAGTCTGGAACAAAGAATAAAGGACAGGGTGGGTTATGACTTACGGATGACATGGACTAATGAGAAGTGTCTGATAAGTGATTTATGTTTTTGTCACCTGGCATTCCACATGAATTTAATAGAGGTAAGACTTCGTTAAGATAGATTCTACAGTACAGAATCACCAGAGGAGAGGGACAGGGACAGCAGGAGGGCACTGAGATTCCACATTGCAATGTGCCTCCATCGTGCCACAAAGGACCAAAAGCCAAACAAGGCTATCAAGCTGTGGCTCCATTTGAGAACACTGTCAAAACAAGCCTGGATCCTTCCTCCATCCAAGCTGAACTGTCTTTAATGTACATCTGGAAATGATTGTAAAGAGTCAGCTTCACCCTCATCAGCTGACCTAGATGACACCTTTACTTGATTTTACCTTTGAGGGCTGTCCCAAAGGTACTCCCATTAACCACATACATAGTAGTGCAGTTCAGTGTGAATTCCAGTGCAGATCAGCCTGTTGCTTCTGCCAGGTCCCCTAGTCCCAGGTGAGCCCTTCACCCATGCTGCTGAGCTTCCCACTCTGAAACAGCTAAACTCTGATATCTCATGGTCCAACCTGCAAATACACTGCATGGCCAGGTCAGAGGCATGCAGGAAAAAAGATATCAGAGCAGCTCAGCTCTCTGCAAGATAAAAACTGTAAAACAGGTCCCATTTTCTGCTTTAGGAACACACAAAAGTAATAACGGATCCAGCAGGGACATGGTAGGTCAGGATGCAGCTTATGCACAGGGTGGGCTGATGGACTGACAGTCAGCAGTGTCAGTTTAGTGGGTTAACCCTGAAGCAAAGACACAACATGCTTTGTAGTCTATGTGTGGCACTTAAAGTTGTGTTTAATCTACTTCAGCAAATATTTTACAGCTCTTTCTAGGTAGGGTCTTCAAAGAGTGGAGCAGGCCAGCATTTTTCAGGCTGATTACTTGAGAAGTGCAGTTACAGTTGATTAATGATCAGTTGACCTTAAGC
The DNA here is from genome assembly GCA_013397775.1 of Eulacestoma nigropectus. Taxonomy (NCBI): domain Eukaryota; kingdom Metazoa; phylum Chordata; class Aves; order Passeriformes; genus Eulacestoma; species Eulacestoma nigropectus. The sequence continues at coordinate 36,920 of VZTE01004807.1, forward strand.
TAAGCTTTGTCTCAACTTCCTTATCAGATCTTATATACACAGTGAGCTGTGGGAAAGTCAGCCTGTGGTCTACAGCTCCCAATCATTCATTTATCAGCCCCTACCAAAAGGGTCAGCCATTAGCAATGCATGATTTTCAAGCAAGCCATAAACTTGCACTCCTAAATGCAGTTCCAGAGTTTAGGCACTGTGGAGAGGATCGGGAGTTTTACAGCAATGTTACTGCTACAGACGAGAGACTGCCCTGCTCACCTGGACTGCCTAAGCATGCCAGGCATGGGGACATCCCAGAACAGCCTCCTGGGCAATCCACAGTGTAAGGTTTGTGCTTCAGCAGGACAGAGAGCTGCAGGACAGCTCCCCATACCCCTGGGCTCCAAATCCCTCCGAGCTGAAGGTGGGTTTTTAGGTTTCCACCGTGCTAGCCAGTACAGCTGCGAGCACAATGGGGCTGCAGTCCTGAGGGGAAACAGCCTCCGGTTGTTAATGCAATAATAGGAATGACGACAATATTTTGGAGGCAAGGGGCAAAGCTTTCTGAGTCTTATTAAAACCAGCAAATGCTGTTTGTCATTACATGCTCAAGAGAAGATGTTGACTAATGTATAACTATCAAACGGAACTGTCATGACTTTAGGGCTGTCAATAATTATGACTTCACATTAATAAGTAACCAGCCCTTCTGTCAAAAAGGTGAAGCAAAATGGTAGTTAGTACTTCAAATGACACGAAAGGATTAATCCTTTTGACAAAATTTTTCCAAAATACTCATACTCTGTGTCTCTTGTTTCCCTTCGGAGGAGCTCAAACAATTTCAGGTATTTAAAATTAAGAGTGAAACTCCAACAGCAGAAACCAAATAACCTTCTGTCTATGGCAGACCTTTCTAAACAAGACTTGTGTATTGTGGACTGCACATAACACATCAGGCTACAGTACCATCACTTTCAGACTTGGAAAAATGTCGCATGACACAGGGACTCAGACCCATTAAAATTCTCCCTTTGGGACTGGAAATCCTTGTGCTGACCCTTCCTAAGGGTGATAGCTCAGATGAAGGGTCAGCAGGACCTCTAGGTTGTTATTAATAAAAAGCTCATGTCCTAACACACATTGCCATCCACAGCTTGTAGTTTTCAGACTCAGAAAAAAAAAGTAGAAAAAGTTTGCTTTCTAACACTAACATCCCTGGTTTTATGACTGTCAGTTACCCGTAAGTCTTTGCTTCCTCCACCCCATCACCAAATAAATCAGCAGCAAAAGTCAGTGGAGTTTTACTTGTTATGACTAAGATCTAGCTGACTATCATGCAAAATGTTGCAAACTTTGTCTATTCCAGATTTAATACTTCGTCCAACCCCCACAAAAAAATTCATGTTTCTCAGTGTCCAGAAAAAACAAGTCTGCAAAAGCCAGGGCTGCTGCATTAGGAAAGGCAGCAGATTTAAATGGAAGCAGCATGCCGGAAATGCCCCAGTTTAAAGACTGCACATCTAGTGTTTTGTGAAACTGGAGGGGAGTTGGAGGAGATTAAAGCGCATTTCCCTCTGATTGGGAGCTTGTGGGAGGTGTAAACGTGGGCAGTTGTCAGATTAATTCTTTAGATGATTACATTCTTTTTGTTTCTTTAAAGCTGTTTGTAGTTGGGTTTGATGTCTCCTGTTCTGGGCAAGTGTATTGCTGCAGTTACCAAGGTGACTTTAGCTGACTTTCAACTATTTTTTCCAGCTTTGGTTTCTACCAGTAGTCTGCTTCTGGGTGGAGGAGAGAGGGAGGAAATTATGTTTGTTGTTTTTTGTTAAGTCTCATGAATGCTGATTAACATGAACTTAACCAAAGCCATATTTGACTGTTTTTTTCTTTTTCTGAGAAAGTGAGGGTGGTAAAGCCATTGCAAAGGTGTCCAGTGTGGCCTGCAGCTTCCTCAGATCTGTCAACAAGAGGAGAGGGCCTGAGGAGACTTGACGTCCCAGTGTGCTGTGCTCCTTCTTGATGTCAGAAGGCCACACGCTGGAACCTGTAGCCTCCCGGGGGCCCTCTCTTTGTAGTAAAGATGAGGGTGGCTGCAACCTGCTTAATTTGATGCCAATTAGCAGCAGCCCGTGGGGATCCTGGAAAATCGCCAATGCAATCACTGGGTTGCACAAAGTTTGGATGTCCTCCCCTTAAAAGTCATGTTTATAGCAACCCCTTCTCAAGCAACCACTGGCAGTTATTTTATGGGATTCAAGAATAACCAGGTTGATCGGATTAAGAAAGGTTTATTAATTCTTGCATTTGTGTTTTGCTTTATGATCAGAGTGCTTGATCTCATTGATCTGTCAAGGAAGGAAGTCTCAGTTCCCCTCCAAGCTCTGTTGCTGATATGGAGCATAATTTTGCTGCATTTCCAAGCTACCCTCCCAGGTATCGAAATCACAAAGGACATGCTGTTGGAAGCTAGCCATGGCAGGGGCTCTTTCCAGGAGTGGGTACCCACTGCCTCACTGAAGTTAGTTTCTGTCATTGCTCCTTGCTCCCTCCATATAAAATTCAGTACCGTGAGTTAGCACATGCAAACCATCAGTGCAGGCTTACACAGCTGGGAGAGAAAGGTCGGGCCACTTTTCCTTTCTTCCCCTCCTGCCCCCCCCTTCCACTCCCCCTTCCTCCCTTTCCAACCGTGACTATTTCAAACCTCCTCACTCCCTCATGAAGATATGGTCAAAGATCACTTAAGTGCCAACAATCTTCCAGTCTCTTTCCCACAGTTTCTCCTGAAGGGCAAACCAGCAGTTGTGGGAAAGAGCCCTAAGCACCTTGGCACACAGAGTTACAGCACCCGTCAGGAACGCACAGAGGCAAGTGCAGAACTGGGGAGGACATGGTTACACAGCTCCTGCCGTGGTCACACTGAGACAAGGCTACCTCGAATGCTCAGACCTGGGTGCTCCTCAGGCTGGTTAAACAGGATGGTGATGATGTTCTGTGTGCATTTCCTGGCATGGAAGGGCTGCTAGGACAATGCCAGTAGCAACAATCTTCTTGCCACTCACATATCCCTTTGGAAAGCTGCATAATAACTACTGTCAGAGCTTGCAGGGGCCAGACTGTTCCAAGACCTGCAGCTGAACTGGAATTGAGAGATTTAGGCTGTGCCACTGGCACCCTGCAGACTCATGAGCGAAGTCAAACAACTCTTTTATGCTTCAGGTTCCCTGTCTGTAAAACTGAGACATTTTTCCACATAGGGATGTTGCAAGGATTAAGTCAATGTTTGCAAAGCACTTTTGGATTCTTAGAAAGGGAAAGCTATGCAGGAGTGCAAATTATTAGCATGGTGACTGCTTTGCACTTCTACTAACACTGGTTTTCCAGACATTTACTTTTCTAGTTTGCAATCTTGTCACCCAGCACTCAGCCTCACGCTGAGAGACACTCCCTAAAGTATATTGCCTCCCCCCCATTCAGCATTCCTGACTCAACCAGGACACCACTGAATGGCAACCCGATGAGAGAGCATGCCTAAATAAGCAGGACTGGATTGGAAACTTACTGCTTAGTGGCTGCAGAATCAGAAAGCCTAGCCAGAACCAGACTGCTTCAGAGAATGCTGAAATGCTCCTCTTTATGTAAAGTTTGCCTCCAAGAACTGAAGACAGGAAACCAGCTACAAAGACAACAGCTCCCCTCCACCCAAGTAAAGCTGAGTGAAAACCCAGTGCAACTGACAGAAGCAAAGTGCAGACTCGCCTCCAAGCAAATCCTACATTTTGGTATTACCATCAGAGCTTCCTCAGAAATGCTGCTCAGATGGAGCTTGTTAATGTGCATTAACCCAATGCTGCTCCCTGACAGGAGAAATCTGTGTGCCCTATTTACCAAGTCAGAGGAACTGAATACAGGGGCAGTGGACTCCAGCCCTAGAAGCAGTGCCACTATTACTCATGTGCTCCAAACCAGGCACACAATGTGACAGTCTGGGGTTATCCCAGGAGGAATTCTGGAGTGACACAACTCCTCCCTCTTCCCACAAGGGAAGGGCAACCACCTGAGACGCTCAGAGTGCAGTGCTCCAGCAGGTCACTGCCAGGACAGTCCTGCCAGCCCCACCTGCCGGAGGGTTGTTCCCTACTCTGTTTGCCAGGAACCTGCCTTCATTTCCCTGCACAGCTGGAAACTGTTCAGGGCTGGATGGAATTAGCACACGACTACAGGGCTACCATATGTTCAGGTTTCCCTAGACTCAACCTGTCTTTCTGCCTTGAAATTGAATGCAGATGAGATTTGAGGTCTCTATGGGTCCCTGGACAAATGACCACCGTACATAAGGGACCAGCAAAAGCACAGTTACCTGGGAAATCCCAGACAGAAATATGAGAGTCAGGCATATGAACCACACCATTTGATCCTTCTTGAGAAGGGGGAGAGTGATAAACAGCAGAGACACGATGGAAAAGCCTTATTGAAGTAATACAGCTTTGGGAGACCCTTTTCTATCACTCAAACCTCATGTTCAGACACTGGGGTGTGCGTGGGCAATACCTGAATTCTGGCACAATGAAATGCAACAATTACAGATAATTTTAGCTTCAACACATGCAGTAATGCAGTGTGCTAGCACTAGGTTTCTACTCCATGCCTCAACTCACAGTAGAACAGTCAGAGTCAGCCAAGAGGCAGAAAAACATCAATTTCAGCAATGCTGCATGATCAAGGGGGCCCTTGAGGGGTGGAAAAGGTCAAGAATTCCCCTATCCCAATGCTGGCTCTCACTGCAACTCTGGCAAATTAACTCTGCTGTCCTAATCTGTAACGCAGAGATACTACTCACCTACCGCACAGGAGAGCACAGAGCTAATTACCAGGGACAACCAAAGACTCAGCCCCAGAAATTATTACATCAAGAAATTAAATAGTGATCGAAGCAAGACTCCACAAGTGTCACTGAACTTTGACATCTGGAGCTTCCAGCCCATTGAGGCCTTGACAGCAGCAGTGTTTAGCCTGACATTTAAACATCCCCTATGGGTAACAGTTCTCTGTATCCAACAAGAGTCAATCTGCACGATTCAGGAGACTGGGAGCTTTGCCTTTCTGTCTGTCTCAGCAGCACCTACTAAGCTGATGGGTCCTAAGAAACAAACAATGCGCCACTGGTATTCATACACGTCTTATTTTTCCAAGTGGTAATTGAGAGTATTCTGTTACCTATGTTCAAAATGATTAGTCATGTTTCCAAAGATTAATTTACATGTTCTTTTGTTAATACGTACGAACTGATTTAATGGCTGCTTATGAACCGAGCCAACAGTCATTTTGAGAAACAGATGTCTGATGCAGTTTTAAGCTTTAAGTGTGCTTTTATTCATATCCTTAGGAGAAAAAGGGCTACACAGTCTACAGTAATAACATTAATGAATCAAAGTACTACAGCTGCCCAGCAGGGTTTTGACAGAAACCAGCTTTTTCTCAAAGGAACTTTTTTTTAGGACTCTGGGACAGTGAACAACTGGTAATATGCATGCTTAACATGTAAGTATGTGCTTTGCTCGAGCCAAAACACTGAATCAAGCCCTATCTGCAACCAAACAATGTGAGGTTTTTGCATAAGCACTGAAAACTATAACTATACAAAGACTGGGAAATCTAGATGGAATCTGGATCCTCTACATTTTATGCAAATAAATATTCAAAAGTTTGAGTGTTTCTGATACTATTTGTGATGCTGAATGCAGAACAGGTTGTCTACTTTAAACCTTGATAGATTATTGTGTGTGGGTGGTAGGGTTAGGATAAAAGAAAGGGAAGAAAGCTACTAGGAAAGCAGTTGGTGGTTGCAAATCCATGATAAATAAACAGCACATTCCTCTTCTGCACAAAGCCCTTAGAGTCTGTGTCAGACGTTAAAATCCTAATGTCAGTTGGGTGCAAATTTGACAGCCTGGGGTTCTGCAGGGCTCCCTGTGGAAATCATATTTGAAACCATTTGCCATGCCCCAACAGAGCATTTCTGTCAAGTTCCTAAAGAACTTCTAATGCACCAGTTATTCACAGGACCTTTGCAAAGAACCACGGGTTTGATATTTTATGATCTGGTGTGTACAGTGCACGATATGATTACACACAAGCCTGCTTCCCATCAGCCAGCACCTCGTAATCATTAACATATTTATCCTTGTGGTGCCTCAAAAAGATGACATTGTTATTAGTCCCATTTTATAGATTCAGAACTGAAGCTCAATAGCTGAATGACTTGCCTTTGATTACACAAGATTTAAAGTGAAGGACAGACCTGAGTCCTAGTCCTACCATGCCCAAGCAATGCAAGCAAGGATCACACCAGGACTAGATCTATGTGCAGAATTGTCCTTCATCTCAGGTGCTCAGAAGTCCTATGACACAGTTATATCTGCACTGGGTTTGTGCCTTTCGTGTCTCAGCCTTTACCCCTGCAGGTACTTGGCGGGAACATGGATGTAGATACATTACTGCATGCAAAAGCTGAGTTCCTAAGTTACATTCCTGTGCAGCAGCTGGAGATGAGAGTCTCCACATCATGCTCTGGTATTTACTGCACATTGAGCAATTTTGCTCCAATGCATGAGACGTGCTGAGACAGTGTATTAAGGAAGGCGAAGCCATAACAAGATCTTCCTCTTCTGCTTCATATATACCACACTGTTCTGGAAAATGTGTTGACTGATCAGTTTTAGCCACAGTAGGGGTAATCATCAGGTCTGATTTAAGTACCAGTTAGTCAGAGGTTGTAAGTAAACACTGCTTTCCAGCACAAACCACCCCTTTTGATATGGTCAATGCATTGAACAAGCCCCATTGTATCTGCTACATGGAGAGGAGAAGCAACTGCACAAGGAGAAGACGACCTTTCCCAAACTCCTCTCAAAGCAGCCAGTAAGATGGAGGAAGAAAGTATTAGGACACACTGCTATTTTAAGCTGAGTTCTCCCCTATCCCTCCAATAGTATCATCACAGTAACACAGCTGATAGCTGTCTTTCCTCAACTGAAGTGCTTACGGAGAAACAGGCTACCTATCAGTTTCCCCAGTGGTAACCACAGACCTCAGAGAAATGTACTGACCTCCTAGGAGGCAAATATTGGGAACCAGCCATTCCTACCACTCAGGCTTCAGGCAGGGTGGGTGTGCAGCTGCTGCAGGTAAGAGAGATTTGCAACAAAGAGCACTGTCACAGATATGAGGCTCTGAATTTGACCTGCCTTCCTCTGTCTCAGAACAGTTAAAAACCCAGGTAAATATTTGTGTGCTTCATCTTAGACCTCTGCAAACCTTTCACCACTCTGTCTCAAGCATATCTCTGTTTATCTCATCCTGAACAAGGTAAAGCTCTCTTACCTAAGCAACAACTGCCTCCCAGCATCAAGGCTTACGCATCAGCTGCCTCCTTCACCTGATGTGCACCCAAAATGTTTCTGGTCACCTCCAGCCACTGCAGACTCAGAGCTTACACTGGGCATGCAGATGCATGCAGGAGCCCAGCATCTGTGAAAAATCCTGCCCAGTACTTCTGAGCTCTCCAAGGCTAGGTGTGATTTGTGCAAATCGTATGGTATAATTTTATATTTTTTTCTGTGGGGCCAGCGGGACCAACCAATGGTCCAATGTGACCAACCTGCAGGTAGAGAAATACTACTTGAAACCTGAGTCAGATCACAATTTCACTCCACATAATTACTATATGGCAAAAGTAAGATTATTCCTAAAGCAATAATAAAGTTGCTTGAGATTTTTTTCTCAAAAAATCCTATACCTATATCTCATATTACATATTAGTAAAAAGCATCAGCATTTGACTCATAATACTTCCCCCAAAGGATTAGGCAACCCATCAACATTAATATATTAATCAAATCAGAAGTCACCCACAAAATAGAACAAGAAAGGACAACAACAAGAAATATTTTTCTCATGCAATGTTTGAATCAAGAATGAAACAGGAATTGAAACAGAGCAGAGTGCTGTCCCTGCCTGGCACTACAGGGAAGCGCTGATTTCATGATGATCTTTACTCTTGAGAGCAGAAGGCACAAATGTTCATCAGAGACTAAGAAACCAAAGGAAATACCAAGATGAAAGAGTGCAGCAAAGATGCATGTCTTTCTCTGTCATTCAGATGAAAACATTAAAATTGATGGGAAGACACTGAACTAACACCTGAAGTCTAAGAGGGGAAGGGGAGAAACCCAGAAAGACAGAAGTGCAGATACTACAGATGGCTTGAAACCACAGGTAATTTCCTATAGATTCACTTAAGTCAAAAGTTACAAGAGGTATCTACAGGCCCACCTAGTCCCATTTAAATCACCTGTTAGACTACTGCTATTATTAGAGACCCAGGTGTTATTGGCATGTAATTACTGACAGAACCCGCCTGTTTATATAAGGCAAGATCAAAGTCACTTAAAAAGAAAAAAAAAAAAAAAAGTTTTAACCAAAAGGTTTGTAATTATGAGCTTGAAAACAAAATACTCAGGAAAATTATCAGCAGTCACCTATGCCACCTAGCTCTGGATACCATTGCACTTTTCAGCACAGTACTTTTTATAGGGATCAGTCCAGTCTGAATTCAAACACTGTAGACCATGAACAGCAGGTTCTACAGAACAGTCAGAGCCACTCTGCATTAGCAAGGTTTGTCCAAAACCCCTCTAAAAAGCTGCCCTCCTGAGTACTAGCCCATTAATCCAATCTGAACAACTCTTCTTCCCTCTATCTTTGCATTTTGCAAGTATTCACTGCCAGCTTCCTCTCCCCTTGCCAAGTCTTTTCCCACCCAGCTTTAGCTTTTTTTTCCATGCTGAGCTCTTTAGCCTTCCTCTGCCACCATCTGAATGTGCAGGGTGAAACTCACGGTGCTCGGTCGAGGTTCAACCCATTCTGTCTTTGTGCATTGATTGGAGGTAGGACAGGTTTGCTGTTAATCTCAAGCCCTCTCCGCAAAGTCTCCCTGATTTGCTCTGTATCTGCAAAGAGAATTTTTTAAACATGATTTAGAATCCCCAGAAACAACACAGGCACAAGATATCAGGTGTGTTTCATCTAAACTCTTCCCCTTCAGAAAGAAATCGAGAAATGTTATAGGGTAACACTTAACTGCACTTCCTGCACTTCCTTAGGAGTTATTTCACTTTATAATGTCAGCCTGAATTCCCTTGTTTGGGCTTCATTGTTATGTCAGGCAAGGAGAGCTGGAATCTTTGGTACTGAGTCCTCCTGATGAAAAAATTCTGAGTAGTTTTGTAAATTTTCATGAATGAGGTGTTTGTTGGTTCTGTAACTCTCACAGAACCTCCTGACAATTCCAAGCCTTTGTACTGGAAATCATTTTTCCCATTAGGCATAACAGTAATTTGTTCCTTTACCAAACGAGCGTATGAAAGTTTCCAAGCTTTTTGCAATTGGCTTTGGAAATCTGTTGATTAATTTACAACAAGATTCACAAAGGAAGGGATTTTTATGCACGGCAACCTTTAGCCTCAAGCTCACATCTGAAAATAAGCTGCAAATTATGCAGTTCAGATGCAGTCTTTTTACTTCCACCTTTTTCTGAAATGTCTACTGGCCAAATACTTTCAATAGGAAGCTTTCCTGCCTTCCTTAGAAGTTTCCTCATCTTTTTATGAGAAATGTGAGAATTAGGTAGAGAAAAAAACCCCAAATTATTTCAAAATCTTTCGAAAGATATACAAATTTCATCATGCATACCTCTCTTGGGATTTTCATTTCAAGGCTGAGGCAAAACAGCCTTTTTAGATCCAGTGCAGTTAAAAATATTTGCACAGAAGCCAGAAGAAATGCTATATGCATTTAACTAATTTTTATCATGGATTTAAGAAAAGTAAGATGCCATTCCTGTGGAAACCATTGTTAATTCCAGGAAATCTCAAGCCCTCAAATTTTATGTTGCTTCACTCATTTGAAAGGTGATATGCATAATTTCAAGCCTGTGTAATGGCTATGACATCTGTACCCTGAGAAGGCATTTCACTGCAAAGGGGAACTCCATGTTTTTGTATTTCTTCTTTCCAAAGTTCCGTATTTGCATGAATTCCTTGAGTTCAGCTGCAGCAATGTGCAGCGTCAGTCCAACTTGCCTCCCAAGAAAGGACAATGTTAATAAGGAAACATAAGCCTGGGAAAGTACAATTGCTTCACCTTGCAGGTGTTTACAGTCCTGGTTTCAGCAAGTGCTCAGTTAACTTTGCAGATTCAAATTACAATTTGCCTAAAAACTGAAAGAAACATTTAGACAAAACAATGCCAAGGTCTCTTTTCCTCTCTCCTGCCTTCCTCAAAGAGGCCACACCAAAATCCATTTTGCTCCCCTGAGCCTCCCAATGGCTGTGGTGTTTGTAATGAACTCGAAGATGCTGCATGACTCAGTGCATTGCCCAGACCCACCAGAACAGAAGCTGAAAGGTCATGACAGCAACTTGGCCTAGGACCTCTTACCTTTCCCAGAGAGCCGCCGAGGCTGGGTCCCAATGCAAATGCTCCTGCTGTCTTCATCATCATCTGGTGGCCGGCTCAGGTCATCCCAGGCACATTTGGCACTCACTCCACTCAGGTTTGAGCCATCTGTCTCAATCCCTTTGTCGACTCTCTCCTGCTTGAAAAGATCCAAAACACCAAGACTTTTTTTGAGCGTGGCTTGAGCCTGAGTTGGAACCCACCATGGTGCAGCCCAACTTTCAGCAGCTCCTGCAGATCCCCCTTTGTGGACAATTTCCACTCTGGCCCCTGTGCTTTGCTGTGTCAGCAAACAGCAACTGCACATTGAGCCAGATCAGGGAGCCACTCTCAACTAAACAAACCTTTTCCATAGCAGGTTGGTCTGAAATCCCACCCTATCCGCACTGCTTCACTACATGGCCCTGGCAGGCACAAAGCAGAGACAGAGAAAGGTGGAAATCAATGGCCTGGGGTGTGCAGGGTTGCTTCTTTCAGTGTTAACTGATTCACACCAGCTTGAAGTACTTAAGACACGAAGCACAGCTCGGCAGTCGATCAATATGTCAATGATATATGTCAATGATAACAATCCCCGGAATAACTAAAGCTCTCTTTCCAACCTTACCAAGGAGTCCCACAATGAAAACAGCTCACGGAGAGACTCATCATTCATAAGGGTTCTTCATTTGCAAACAGCCCAGAGAAACCCTGCTTTCCAATGTGCTGGGGTGTCTCATAAAGGACCAAACATGCAAGTTTGGACGTGCAAGGAGACACAGGTCTGTTCCCAATGTCAAAGCTTTTGCATAGCTTTCTCTATTGGCAAATAAACAAACTCCCTCCCTTGCAAGCTGGACTTTCCAAGCATATAACCAGTGCTTGGGTCTTAGAAGGTGTCACACACCAATCATAAGCAGCTGGATGCTCTCAAGCACCAGGCATTTTCTCAAGGACATGTGCATCTCTTGCCAGCAAGACTGCCCTAAGCTACAGCCAAAACTTCCACAGGAAGTTCCACCTGCTTGGACACGGGCATCAGTCTGAATTTCCACCTGTAACCCACAAGGGGGTAATGTTGAGCTGAACAAACTCGGGGCTGCGCTACACCGAGGACGGGCTCTTACTGCTGGCACCTCTTCCCTGGCACCGAACCAGCAGGGCTCACTTCCCCCTTTTCTGAAGGGGTGTTGCCTCTGGTACCGCTCAGTGGCAGCAGCAAGATCTGCATCTCTCTGCATACATCTGGGTCACCTCAAAACACAGGAAGTCCCAAGAAGCTTTGAAGATTTGAGGAGAGAGCCGAGTGGTGTCACACACAGTGGGAGAGGATCTCTCCACTCCATGTCAGTACCCTCTGGCTTGACATTGCCACTGAAGATGAGAGATTGTGTGAACATTTTGGTCTTTGCGAAATCTGTCCCCAGGAAACAGTTTCCAGACTAAACCTCCACGCCTCCCCTTGCCCAGCTGTGCACGCTGTACCCTGGGAAGAGCATTGCCTGTTCTTGTGACCATTCAAGAGAGGATTTGAGCAGCTCAAAGATAAGCACAAGCATTCAGGGTGTGGTTGCACAGCGGTTTAAGTTGATGTAATTTGCAGTGACTGCAGTCCCACCCTCCTCCATGTGCTCCTACCCCTTCCCTTAGAGCCAACTCCTTTTTTTTTCTTCTGGATCACCTCCCAAAACCCACTCTTTGGCCCAAAAGTTGAGGCAGGAGCCTGTGGCTGAGGGCAGGACCAGAGCAGTCTTGACTTAGACTTAAGCATTCAAGAGACAGCCTTTCTTCTCTCTCTCTCTCTTTGTTAGGATCTTCCTCCAGCGTCAGGGGAAACTGGCTTCTTGAAAACGTAATAGGAAAATCTGAGAAATAATAAATCTGTTGAGATTTTCTTTTGTTTTATCCTAAACATAAAATTAGTTGTGTCACCCAGAAATAGAAGTTGTGGAAAAAGAAATAAAAATACATCTGTTCCTACATATGCAGACAATGCTCTAAGTGAGATGTAGCATGTGGCTCCTTTGGGAGCCCTCCATAGTGCCCTGTGAGGACCTAAATCAGCTGGCGTGGGGAGGTGTAACTTGTCAGCGAAGTTATTTTTTATCCCTCAAAAAGTCATTGGGGAAGCACGGGAGAGCCACCAAACCTGCTCTTGAGAAGGGAGAAGAGGCCAGAGGGCTGTGAGGCTCTGATGAGACCTGCTCCCCCCTCCCTGCAGCCAGGGCCCCACTCCCAGCCAGGCCCTGCGGACAGAGTGCAGAGCCTCGGGGAGGAGGAAAGGACTCTCATCTGCAGCTCAGCTGGCTTGCAGAGCATTTCCTCAGGGGAAGAAGTGCTGCTCTGTTGGCATCCCTTGGAGATCAAGGGGAGCTGATGGAAACGAGCTGGCTTAAGGCAGCCTAATTTGCATGCCTGTTTCATAATGTTTACAAGTATTGATGTTAAAGGGGGAAAAGTCCAAAAAACCCTGACCAGTGTAGACTCATAGCTCTGGCAATGCACAGTTCTACCCTACCTTTAGCCAGCAAAGATTTGACTGGACTGAGGGGCTCTTTTTCCTCCCTTGAAAGGGCAGCTTGAACAGGAGGTTGGAGAAGCCCAGGGCAAAGGAGGTTTAGCTCTTTCCTTCTTTAAAGAAAGGATGTTTCTGTCCCATTTTCCTCTCAGCATGTGGGAGGGATGCTCTGAGGCTCTTATAAGTCATTGATCCCTTTTTAAATGAGCCAGAGCACTGCAGTATGACCCGCAGAGCAGCAACCACAACTCAGGAAATTCAAATCAGCTTTATTCTCTTCTGAGATATCTGCTAAACAGAAGCAAAGCACTGAGAATCAGCACAGAGCTGGGGACCGACAGGGATTGTTTGACAGTGCTGCCAGGGAAATCTGAATGGCCTACAGGGAAGCCTGGCTGAACAGAAAACAACCAGCGTTGCCACAGCGTTAATTGCCGACATCCTGGGATGACATCTTAGTTGGGATCCATTCTCAGCAACTCCGAACAGAAAGTACAGCTGCTGCTGCCAGAGCTGGGTTTAGGCCTCAACCAATTCCCACAAGAGAAAATGCAGCCTCCAAACAAGCTCTGCCTGCTTCCCAGGCAGACAACATGCTTGCTGGCTCCCAGGAAAGTTGTCCAGTTTCTCTACTTGCTCTCTCCCTCCCCTCCACCTCTCTTCCACTGCTGCCTTTCTGGTCTCACACACCCTGTACAAATACCAAGAAAATGACACTTCATCCTTTCTGCACTAATTAGAGCAGGAGGCCCATGACAGGGCTGAAGCCAGCCTGGCACAACCTTGCTCCCTGTGCTCAGCAGAGGCTCTTTGTGGGACTCAGGGCGGGTTTTGCTCTATGAATCCTTGGGGGCTGCAGCAGCAGAGCAGGAGGGAGGTGTGCACACACACCTGCCCACATGCACTTCTGCAAGGGCAAGAGAGAACAGAAACAGGAATGTGTTCAATGTGAGGAAGTCCGGAAGGACCACAGATGTAGCAGCTTTCAGCAGCAGGACACACTGGTTAGGCAGAGGTACTTTTTTATTTGCCTTAACTTGCCTTGGCTGACTCAGATTCCAGTAAGCTGAGCTATTTTTCATTTACAGTAAATTGAAGAAAACCCTGTTATCATAAGGAATCATTCGTGTGTAGACAACAGAAACACCTCCAGGAGGGGAGAGGGCAAAGTTCTGGAAAGCCTAAAAACTTTATGGGACTTTCAGTTGTATTAGCTCCCACAGTGTAGAACATTTGTGGAACATTTTTTTGTGTTTCTCAGACTGGGGTTATTTTAGATGAACAAATCCTTAAAACCAGTAAAAGTAGAATTTCGTTTTGTTCTTAAGCTTTCAAAGTAAAAGATGCTGTGAGGCAACTGAGAGTAATCAGATGCAGACATGCAGACCATAAGCAAATGTTTGTACAAAACATGCACATTTGCACGTGCTCTACCAGGCTGGGCCATAACTTCTCTGTTAAAGGCAAATACTCAGTGATTCACTGAAACATGGCCAGCACCACACTGGATTTGCTGAGGATCCATGTACTCTAGCTCTGCTGAAGGGATTGCAGAACTGTCTCCCAAATGCATGGATCAGAAAAGTCCATATTACAGTAACCTCTCCATAGAGGTCCTATCCTTATCTTTAAATTTCAGAAATTAAATTGAACTCTGAAGAAGAAGGTTTAGTATATCTTCCTGCATGGATTATTAATAACTACATGTGATACTTTTGGGTTCCCATCATTTCTCAGTCTACACTAACTACTTGGCCTCAAGCGACATCCTACAGGAATGAGCTACACTGTCACATTTGCTATGAAAAAATAGTACTTAGTTGGTTTTGAGTTTTCTGCATGTTACATCTCCTTATGCTTGCATATAAAAGAAAGGAGGAATTTCCTGGTGTACCATTTCTAAATCTTGTATTGTTCTGTGTCTTTAATCTTCTTCTCTCTTCCTCCTTTCTAAAACATCCAGTCCAAATGTTAGCAATTTGCCTCATATAGGAGATTCTGTTTTCCTCGTCTCCCTTCTCTGTCTTTCTTCCTGGAGCTGCCATTCACCTGGGGCTGGACATGTACCCACTTGAACCACCTCTAAGAAGGCAAAGAGTTTCTAAGACTATTCCAGGATTAATACAAACACTGAGAAGATCCAAGCACCTTTACAGAAAATATTAGAACTGTTGTATAATATTAAACCAATTCTCCTTGGCTACTACAAGAGACATGACATTTTATAAACTAAAGACATACTTGCAGATGTGGGTCGATCTCAAATATGGTCTCTCCTCTTCGCATGTCTGTTATCAACCAGGGACCTCCAGCTCTACAAAGAAAGACAGGTAATGAACCAAACAAGCCCTTTAGTTAGAACTCCCCAGCAGGGTCCTCAGAGTGGACCAGTACTGTAAGGAAGCACAAGATAAGGGTTTAAAATAAGCCTAGAAACCCCTCTATGGTGTGTATACATCCCACAGCATGCATTTGCTCTTTACGTTTTCCAAATAAATAAATAACAAAAACCTTCCATGACCTAGCAGTTAATCTGCTCAGTGTCTGGCACCACCCATACGTGCAGAGCAGTCAGGACTGACACAGGCTGTTATCTCCTGTACAGGCCCCCTTGCTCCCACAAGATTGAGATGAGTTTTAATCTTACAGGAAATGAACTGGGACTGAGAAGCCCAGTGTAGCCTGGGTCTAAGAAAGATGGGCAAGGCATGGAGTCAAAATTTATTTCTCTATTACATATCTAAGAACAGAGCAGGGTCCCAGTGGGACTGCACTTTTTGCCAAGATTGTTCATGTTCAGTACCACAAAGAGCTTATTGCTCTGATAAATACTATCACAGCAGACATATTGCTCAGTTGGTACTTAATGGCCAAATACTCACATGGTTCAGGGAAATCTTTGTTACCATTAGCAACAAAAGTTGGAAGGCTCAAGGTGTTTCCCAACAAAGGTGATAGAAAACAGATTACTGTGAAGATGAAATACTCAGAGACTTCACTTTGGGTCACAGTGCAGCCAGACTGCAGAAGTCAGCCTTAGATGGTGCTTTTCATTTGAAGTAAAAACTGAAGTCTTTTAGAACTGCCATAAAAAATTTCTTTTTTTTATGAGATACTTTGTTATTGCAGTCAAAAGCCCCCTCCTCTGGCCTAGTCTGTGTTAGTCTCCTGAAACACTTAGAGTGGGAACAAAAAAAGTTAATATTTTACAGGTTTTCAGATGCATGGATAGCCACTCTTTTTTCCCATCACTTTGGAAGCGGAGAATTATTAACTGCAGAGGTGTGACCTGCCACAGTTCCTCAGTGGGATGCAAGAGACTTTTACCCTGATTCCACATCAATGGCTTAGCAGTTTGCAGCTTTGCCTTCAAATCATGCACATTTGGGTTTCCTTGGAAAGGTGCTTGTACCACAGCACAAAAGCCAAAAACCAACATGAGAACAGACTGAGAGTGGTGCTGTATCTGTACTGACTTAGAGGAGCCAAGGGAGCTGCAGACAGTGCTTATTGTCTCAGGGACCCAGAAACAAAGCTTGCAGCTGGACAAATTCACTCTACTCTAGAGCATTTGCATGAATTATCTGCACTTGTGCCTAAAAGGGAAAAGTTCAAGTTAAAGAAGTCCAGCTCTTCCAAATAATCAATCAATTCAAGGCTATTGTGACACTAGAGAGTGTACTATTGTGCCCAGAAACAAATATTCAGAACTATTTTGCTTTAAAAAGTAAGTCTTTTGAGTTACAATCACATGGCAATAAATTCCACTGAATTTAAAAATGTTTAAACAAAATACCTGCAAGCCAAAAAGATTTAGCTGCACCCTGGCAGCAAACAAAGCATGAACGTATCATTTACCATTTAAAACCCATCTCTTCCTCAACCCAACATCATCTTTGTTATTTCTTCCATGGCAAAACAATGAACTTCACTTTCATGAATGCTCCTCCTGCTGCAAACTGGCCCACCAGGACTGGGCCCAATTTGAGAGTGACTTTCTCACTTTCAGACATCTTTGTAAGCTAGACCCTCTCCTTCCTTTCTTTGAACTAAACAGCGAGGTCACCAGTAACAGTTATCCCAGGAAGAACGAATGAGAAAACCCTGCAGGCATGAGAGGAAGGAAATTAAGCTTTCAAGACTTCATTCTTTTTCACCCTGAACATGTGGCCTTCCACATGCATTAATTTGCCATCTAAGTGTCTGTGCGTGAGAACAGATTAGCAATGAATTCCCATCTCTTGCTACATCACAGATTAAATAAGTTCCATGAGCAAGTTAAAGATTGTTAGTAAACAACTGAATTGTTCTCTATGGAAATGCTCTCCTATGTGGGCTATATGACCACTTACACCGGGACAGTCCGAAGCAGTTCCAAGATCCCTTGACCGTTCCACTGCTGAGCTGCATGCAGTTCCTCAGTGCAAACACCAACAATCTGGAATAAATAACAACAGAGATACTAAACTGGGTGGGAACCATGCAAGAACTATGGAGAAAATGTGCCACGTGGTACTGGATCAAACAGCGCAGATACAGAGAAGCACCATTTCTTTAATCTAACCAGATGAGCCAGGACAAATGGAGCCTGGGACTACAGCGGGATCCCACAAGTCCTTGTGCTCTCTCTCTGCACTTACCATGTGAAGCACCCTGGTCAAGTAACATTTAATGTTGAACAGAGAGTGTGAATTTAACTATGAGGAGGGTCTGGTGACAAACCAGGGTTTATACACTAGTCTACCCTGACTTTTCAATCAAGTCCACACAGATAGGACCGAGCAAGACAGGTTAGGGTCTGAGCACATACAAACACTGCTCTGTCAGCTGATTGCTAGGGGTAAATGCAATACTGCGCAAGCAATCTCAACCAGGCAAGGGACTTGCTGCCACAAGGGATTGCTTTGGTGCTCATAAAATCCTTGACCAACTCAGTTTGCTGACTGGTTACATCTTACCCAGCACCATAGAGTAAAGCTGCTTACACACCACATAATCCACTTGTCACTGCAGGCAACTGCAGACTTCTGTCTTCCTGTATAAGGCAGGATGTGTTTGCTTTTCAGGATAGGAGCTGCCACACTGAGCAATACCAGATGTCTCTCCAACAGCAGCTGAGATCAGCTGCTTCAAATGAAGGGGTGAAACACCCTTCAGCTGATAGTGGAAGGCACTTTCTTCTTGCTGTATCAACCACTGGCTTGTGCCTTTGAGCACAATGATTCACTCTAAGATGAAAAATAATTTTAGCTATAGCCTTCTATTTTCTTCCTCAGTACTCTTAAGTCTTTTCCAACAACACTGAATTTTTGGTCAAAACCTGTTCAACTGATGTTTTATCAGAAAAGAGGAAAACTGAAAACAAAGTTCCGAAGAGCAGCAAGCAGAAGTGAAGGATGTGCCTCTGCTGCAAACACATATCTGCACTGATAAGGGATCTGCCTGGAAAACCCTCATGTCAGCACGTACCCAATTCTGCACACCCTACCTCTCCTGCCCCTTGCAGAGCTCACTTTCTCAGGACCCAGCCCTTGGAGGTGTACTTCATCCCCACCCATCTTCCAGGCTTCCTCCATCAACAGCCTGAATCACCCTTGCTTCAGGACACCCCTCCCTGGGCCTTCACTCACTAATTACATACAAACAGCAAGACTCTAAACAGGAAATTATTTTGTGTTCATTCTTTGCTTTTTGTAATCATTTATCCTCATGGGTCAAAATAAATCCATAACAACAAGCATCAAACAAAGGGGAAAACCAAGTCAGCTGTATGTGTTGTGGAAGATTAGAGGCCAAGGGCCTCAGGATGCAACAAGTTGACTGTTCTTTGATTCAGGACAGCTGGGCACTAAGGAAGAGATGAGGACTAATGCAGTACTAGCTGGAGAGTCAGCCAGGAATTACCCTGCTTAGCTTGGCTCTCTGTCTTTCCTTCCAGGTCCCACAACTCACCTTGCACTAATTAATTCCACACCCACCTCATTTTTGTTGATAAAACACAGACATTTGGGCACCTCAGAAAAGCCTCTGCCCTTGCACAGCACTTGTCTTGTGCAGGTTTGTGGTAACAGAACTTCCTTTTACATGTTGCAACTACAGCCAAAGACAAATGGGAGCAACTATAAGCTTAAATTGTAAAATACAGATACTTGCATTTTCCCACAGCATGGAAGCTTTTCCACGGAGCATGGAGAAATCAGCAGTTGGCACAAACTATGCCAGCTCTTCCACTAAGGTTATTAACCAAATATGCAATTTAAAAATATCCAAAGCAGCCCATATCTAAGAGGCATCGCTGAGAAGGACTTTGGGAAAGCAAGCAAACCTGTTTGGCCACAGAAGCTCCCCACACTGAACAGCAGAGTTAAATCACAAGGGATTTTTTTAATGTTACTTTTGCAAAGCAAACCCAAACCTTTCTTAAACAGTAGATCAATACAGGAAAACTCAGCCTCTAAAGAATCTTTGTGTCAGTGCTGCAAGCTACATTTCTGCCATTAAGTACTGCTAAAACAGCTCCAAGTCCTGTTCCAAACTCTTCTCTTCCTAGCATTCAAACCAGTGGATCGCTTACTGATATTACCATAGAATTAATTTTAATTTGTCTTTACATTAGCTTTTAAAAGTGTTTCTCTCAACGTTTTTTCTTATGCTCATGTTTGAAACTGAAGACAGGATAATAAACATCTGAGTTACACAGCTAAATGCAATGTTAGCTGCACTCCACGCCCAGGAGGTGGCAGTGAAGCCACCGCGGCTGGGCCGTACCTGTAGGAAAGTAACGACCCCAAAAGGAGTCTGCACCGGCTGCATCTGGGGGTCTTCCGTCAGTAACATGTGCTGGATTCGAGATTCACTGTTGTCCAAAGGGCTGTGCCACGACACATGGTCACCGCTGCAAAAGGTGTTTTCTGCAAGGACAAGAGGCAAGAAATACTTAGTCTGTGAAGTCTGCTAGAACATTCGGGCTGTTGGCAGCTGCTCCTGACTGCTGCCAGGCAGGGACCTCGAGCCTGTACCGGGACAGTCACTGGCGACTACTCACAGTGACTGCCCCTGGCCAGCTCTGCTGAGCCTCTGAGCCACCTGAAGCAGGAATGGAGTCTCATTGAGTCGTCTGAACTCAAGCACTGATTTAAAAATTGCCCACTCTTGAGTCCTGTGGCAAAAAACACTGTCCTACTTTGATATTAAGCCAAACACAGGAATACCAACAAATAAAATTAGCCTGTCTCTCATTTACTATTAGTCTCCTTTTATGGGAGGGCACAGAAAGTCAGCAGGCCATACTGGGTGCCCATTGCCACAGCAATTCACACACTAATTTGCCACAGAGAAAATATTTTGAAATTTGAATTAAACATGAATACTATCCTGCTACATCTAAAAAAATTCTGCTGCCCAACTTGTGATAGTGTAAGTCAAAGTCACTGTCTCTCCCAGTTGTCTGGGCAGCTCTGGTGCAGAATTATAATTAATATGTTTCTTCTTTCCCAAACAATGAGAAAACCAGTAGGCTATAAATTTCATTCTGTGTCAGAATAGACTGCATCAAAACAAGGCAGGCATTCCTTTCTTCTCCTCCCCTCCTACTTAGAAAGACAAAACCCCCAGATAATCCCATGTTCCACAGCTAGTGCATGCCAGAAGGCACACCAGAACCCATCTGTCTGATGCTGCACCATCACAGGAAAGGCTAATGCTTGCTTTCTGAGTGAACTAGAAGTAAAACAACCAGCCATGACCATGTTCACAGCAATTAAAGCACGCTCCATTTGCATGCAGTTCCTGGAGCATGTGTGGTAATACTGCCTGGCTGACTGCCTTTATCGTGGGTCTTATGCTTGTCCAAGCAGAGCTTTATTGCACTTACAAATAAACAACCTGGAACCCAATTCTGCCCTCTGAGATAGGTGTAGCGCCCCAGGGATGAACTGAGTACTGCCTGCCTGCTTCCAAAGTCAGTGGCAGGCCCAGTGCCCCTCTCGTTTACCAAGCTCATCCATGAAGGCAGTCTGGGCTGCTGTTCTCACTGTGGTCTCTCCCAAGGCCACACTTAGAACATAGCAGGAAAGGAGGCCTTGCCCACTGGAGGAAGACTAGGAATTCTGGTGCAGACTGGAAAATGTTAGTGGTTACTTGAGTTGCTGTCTGTCGAGACTGGAGCATCTCCCATGCTACAGGAGCAGGATCCAATTCAGAGAGGTGCCCTCCCCATGGTGCCAGATCTTCACCTAACCTTCCCACATCACCTTCCAAACACACTGCAACGGGACACCTCTTAAATATCTATAGGGCTAAGAGATGTACATGGCAGCTTCTGCAACAGCAAGAGAAAAACCTTTTCAATTGCCACTAATTGCAGCTTATTCCCAGTCACATTAAACAACAGCACCGAGGAATTGGTTGCTTGCACACCCAATTGCAACCATTGTACATCAGGACCACCACGACAGCAAGCACGGACTCGTGCAAGGGCAGCAAGGGCAGGAAGCTTCAAGGGAGCCCTCAGCAGCAGGCAGATAAACTAATGAGAGTTCCCTCGGAGTTGCTGTGGTTAAAAATATTTGCAGTTCTCTCCCTGATGAGGAGCTGCTGGCCCGCTCCTGGGTGTAATGTTAGGCAACTCGGAGCGTCTCCACTGGGTGTCCCCATTGGTGTGGGTTTGAACATTTATTATATATGCTTTTCCGGATGAATTTCCTGGACAGCTCATTTGATTAAGAATTAAAATAAACTCTAAATACCATAAGGAACTTAGCCTGAAAAACGAGGCATGTAACAGAAGTGCTATGATAAGTAAGGGAATGTTTTCCTTAGTTAAAATTAGGAAAGAAAGAAAACATAGTGAATGCAAGCTGCTTCAAAGAGTTTATCGTTATGTATACTAAATTACACGCTTCCAGCTCTGTGACTGAAAGGACTGGCTCAGATATTACTTTACTTTTAGAGTTGAGAAAATATAAGCAGACAAATGAAATTTTTTTTTTTTAGTATCAAAATCTGATTAAAGAAATGGCATTTAGAATGTTGCAAGGGATATCTTGTGATATTTTCCAAGTTAGACAAAATATGGCTGATTAATTTTTTTAAAATGATAAAAGCCTCTCAGTCACAGTTTTCAGGAATGAAACAAAGCCACAAAGAGCTTATTCTTGGGCCCTGTCTTTATACCACAACATTTTGCCCATCAAATGCTCACACAATTCTATGCTGATCGATCGCTTCATTTCACTGTTGGTGCTGCTTCTCCTGGGAAAGCCCAGCCCGTTTAGAGCAGGTTTTCAAATGCAAATGTCTCTGCTGGAAACCCACCTGTTTATGTCCATGTGAACACTGAACACTTACAAAATCTCCCTCTCCCTTGCATAGCCATGAACACCACAAAATTCACACTGACTACTCAATTAAATCACACAAAAAAAATTCTGCAAATAACATGAAGCCAAATTAAAACCTGTGGGAGTTCAAGGAATTTGGAATTACACCCTGAAACCCAGCTTTCCACTTGCGGCATTGTCACCCATGTGGGATATAAGATCAGCTCTTGTACAGAGACCATTGCAGCACTGAGAATAGCCTGAATTACATGACTTGTAGCCACAGAAACTAAGAAATTACAGAAACAAAGGACCAGATAATCACTTTCTATTGCCTCATACTGGAAACAGGGAGAGTATCCTCCCTTTTCACCTTTCACACTCATGTTTTCAAAACAGGACAGGGACGAGAACACCCTGGATAAGCCTCATTTCCTTAGGTGACCACAGCAAAACCAACAGTCATCAGAAAAAGTTCCAGGACACGACCAGGAATTGTCAAATCCATAGGACAGGTGGCAAAGCACAGAAATGTTCAAGCCACCAACAGGAGAAATTAAAAGCAAAGGAACTAAAAGAAAATATTTTAAAAAGTTAAATCCAAATTATTTTAGCCTATGGATAAATCAGCAAATCATCAAGAGTAAACTAAGGCTCTGATTTACTGCACACAAGCTGACTGCTGCTGAATACTTGTGCCTCGTGGTAAACCTGAGGCGGTTACATGTTCCCTCCGTGACAGGATGAGCTAAGGTACCCAATCTGCCCCCGGATAAATTCATACCCTTCAGCAGTTACCATGGGAGCATGGGATATGTTGTAAATACACAGGCTTGCTCATGCCTGTGTATTTATTTATTCTCTGGGACTCCTGCACCCCTCCTGCTTGGAAGGGGCACCAACTAACGAGCCTTAAACCTAACACAGCAAGGTGACTCACACTCACAATTTTGAAACTTGGTTCTTTTCCTGCAAGTTTGTGTTTTAACAAAAAAATACTGACTTTTCTTTCTTTCTATTGAGGAATGCTGATTCCATGAAATCCAACTGCTTCATAGGGAGGTATTGATTTCATAAGAACTCAACAAGGAAATCATTAAAACATTTCAATTCAAACTTACTATTTTAGTTCATAATTTATAACAGCAAATCTGAAGCCTCTCTCTAGCTCTACAAAAATAAAAAGTCTCTAAATCTGCCATAGACCAGCTCTTGTACTATTCTATTATGCAAAAGCAGCAGTTATACCAGACCACTCTGTTAAGCCACCCATATATTGAAGTCTTTAAAACATCATTATCAATTTTCTTTTACAGCTCACATAAAGCAGGTGAGGTTCCTTCATGCAGCAACAGTCATAATTCAGCTGCACAATCTCTCCTAAATTTACTATCCAACTGCTCTCTAATGAGAACTGGGGAAGTAACTCAGAGAGAACCATTCCACTGTAAACTAGTAAATTTTTTTTGTCTAACTTTGCTCATGTATTTTCTTGGAGTGCATTCCCCCTCCCTCCTTTAATTTGACTAAATATAGCTGATGCGTAAAGAAATAAAACCAAGTCATATTCTTGGCCTCAGGATGTTCTCTAAACAGTATAATGCATGCAATCTACACTCAAGTGGTGTTACCTAGCCCTAGAGAGAAGCATAGATTACTTCTCACTGTATTTTCAATTTCTTTTTTAAACCTTCCAGCTTTCCATATATGGGATCCTGCTAGGAGTCCTTACTCCTTTAACTGGCAGAGAGAGTAAATCGAAAAGGACAGGAAACTTAGAGGAGTACTACGAGCTGAGAGAGAGCTCCATCATAAGGCAGCCACAGGCTGAAAGTGAGTCAGGGAACATCTCCAGTGAGCTGGCTACTTTGCACCCAGAGCAGATGGCGAATGCTCTTTGGGCATCTGGGAGTCGAATATCTTCTCTCGCATGTGCATTGGCAACTTAAGGAGGAAAACAAAGAGCTGATCCTGTTCCACCAGCAAGGAGACAGCAAGGCAACTTGAAGCCTTTCTCCTGTCCAGGCATGGCCTGGCACACAGTCCCCAGCCTGTCTGGCTCCAGGGCAGTTCAAACTGCACCAGCCTGGTTCATCCAGAGGCCAGAAACTTGCCCCTTCTGACATGGTCACGCCATGTAATTCTTGAGATAAATTTTAAAATGAGAAGAACAGATTTGCAGCCTGACCATTCCTCTGTACCTCTTCTAAGACACCCCTTCCTTCCAAATGCCAGCTAAAATCAGCAACAGAGGGGTTAAACTGTACTGACTAATCAGCCAGATAAATCCACCTGGATGGTGTGTTACAGGTTAAAAGCTGATACTGCATAGGGGGAAGCCCTTTGTACACTAACTACTCCATGTGCTTGGTTTTGGCAAAACAGCCACTCTAGACTCATAGCCTTCAAGAGCATGTTTCTGTTCCTCCTGTTTTTGGGGAAAGCCAGGCCATCATTACATGGTCACTTTATCGGGGGACATGTGCAAGACGATGCTGAAAGAAACAGTCCTGCTTGCCCCCTGTGAAAGCAGGACTACCTGAATCACCACCTCGGAGCAGTGATGTTGCTTAGCTATGCTAGTACAATGCTTGGCAATTCTCTGCTACCTTGGTCTAAAAATAAAAGAAAAATCCAACAAAAACCCAAAAATGAACAAAATAAAAGAAAAATCCAACAAAGACCCAAAAACAAACAAACAACCAAAACAAAAAACCCCAGTAAATTTGCATCAGCGTGTGGCACTGGGGATGCTGGCACACAAACAAGATGACCACATCCCTCACACGAACCAGACTTACATTATCCGCATCACTCAGCGGCGTGAAAACTGGCTGCTCTAAGGGCTACAAACTTGTATTTTGTACTTGACTCAGAGATCTCAGCTAAACTGCAGGCAGCGAGTCACAGATGTCAGCCTGCATAACTCAGAGAAATTGTGTATTTGAGGGCAAAGAAGGATTTTAACTCCATGACTTATGGGTGCAGGAATGTTAAAAAGGCCCCCAGTGAGTTCCTGACCAGCATGACAGTGATGCAGCCAGACATTTAAATTGAATGCAGCTTATCCAATACTTACAGAAACAACGTAATTTATTGCATTGCCATTACCCCATGCATGGTCTGTATAATTTATTATATAAATGCATTTTCTCCAACACATTTTTAATATTCAGTCTGGCTTTGTTAAAAAAAAAGTAATCTGGCAATCTGTCACAAGTAAGATTTGATGCTGTTTTTCAGTACCATTTTGCAAACCGAACAGCTAGAATTAATTGAGAGAAACTAAGAGGAAACACAGAATCCAATGCTGAAATGTAATAGCTATATTTTTCACCAGACCTATTTAATATATTTCTAACTAGCTCAATAATAAATATAAGTATGCATGCAAAGATGTTAGCTATAATAAATTGATACAAAAGCTAAATATCAAAGTTGTTTCTAAATATCTCAAAGTAATACTGTTATTACAACTCATTATATAGATGCAAACCTTTTAAAAAACAGTATAAAGAAAAAGACTTTATTTTGACTCATTTGCCAGCCACATTAAACTAGGATAATTAATGCTAAATTCAGTCTCAAGCTTAGTTTCCTAACCTACAAAGAACTGCACACATGGATTGGTAAAGGGAAAAAACAGTTGGGATGTAATATGTGGGGCCCACTGGCAGTTAGTTTATAATTTTGTTTTCAAGTCAAGATGAATGTGTTTTAAGAATATACAAGGAATTAGCAGAATCAAAGCTGTGATATATTTGCACTGTGTTTAAAAAATGCTTTTCCTCCCTGTTTTTCTTTTTCAGTTCAGTTTTGCTGCCCCTTATCTCCTGCCTTGGAAACAGGAACTGCCCCAGCCCTGGCACTCCAAAGAGGTGAAAATTCACACAGTGCTGCTGCCTGCTGCAGACATGCAGCATAGAGAAGATCCCTTAGGAAGAATTAAATCCCAGGAATACAATTAAACAATAGGTCCACTGCAGGGATTCAAATTGGGCTTTTAGAAACAAGGGGCCTAGGCAAAAGGTTCTTTTAAAAAAAAATAGCAGGGAAAAAAACAGATTATCAGTACTGTAAGGACTGCTTGACCTCTGAGGTTTGAAGATAGTTTCAGAAAGCAGAGAAGCGTGATGCAGATTATCTTTAAAAAATTGCTCTGCTGGTTGAAAATACAAAATTGATTGCTGCACAGCTCCAGGGAGTTAAGTCTGGAAAATAAACAAGCGTCACAAAAGAGCCAGTCAATTTATGGAAACACATGTAAACTTATTTGATAATTTAATTATTAGGACAGAAAGCCCAATGAAGAGCCTCCCACACCTTCTCAGGGTACATCACCAGCAGGGCAAGGTGATTCCTCACTTGTCCTTGTTGTGCTTAGAGTCGTCACTACCATTGGCAGTGGGGTGATGGAAAATGTGTCTCACTGTACTGCAGCTTTCACTGATGGAGTTGCAAATACTGCTTTTCTTATCACAAAGTAGATCCCAGGCACTCAGATGCCTTCTGCAACATTGAAAGAGTGCAATGTTTTTATTTTAGCAAAAAACACCAACCAACCAACCAACAACAAAAAAACCAACAAAAAAACCCCCACCAAACAAACCAAACAAACTTAAAATGCTACTGTACAATAACCAATTTGGTTGTGAGCCTCCTCTACCCCTTCTGTTTTCCAAGACATTTCTTTCCATCCCTTACAGATCTGCCTATCTGGTTTGCTCCTTCTCTCTGCCCAATGCTACGTGTGTATACAATTTCCATTACTGCAAACTCTGGGAATTTCTCACGGAGGCTCCCAGCAAGTGACTCCAGTGCCCAGGGCACACTCCCACCCCCTGTGAGTGGTGGGCCCCCTGTCCTCTCCCTGACTCTGTACAGCCTGCTCCACCAGCCACCTCCTCCCACACTTCCTCTCCCCTCCCCACAACTTCATTCAGCTCCTCCACTCTGTTCCCCTCAGCCTTGTGAAGCCCTTGCAATCAGCAGAAGCAGGAGCTGGCACATTAATCGTGCTTGGCATCCCCTTTGTATAAGCACTGCCCAGGGCAGGTTGCATCTCCCACCTTGCTTTTGCAACAACACAATTCTCACCTATCTACAGATTTATCTGCATGGCTCCCTCCTCCAGAAAGGGAAAGCTGGAGGAAGGCATGGCAGCATGAAAGGACTTAGCTGGCATTGCTGAGTATGGCAGAAAAAGAAAATGAACACGGATGCGAGTTGCTCCTTCTCAGTCTCACAGAAGTTTGCTGCTCCAAGCTCTTGCTCCTCTACACCCCATCACTTAGACCCATTGCCCTTGGGTGCTGCAGGGCTGGGCTGCTTTCATCTCCTCCAATCTTCCTTTTACTTTCTCCATCCTCCCATTCCAGCAAGCATAATGGAGCAGGAGTGATGCACTTGCCGAATTCTGAACTCCAGGCCAGGCAAGAGACCCTTCCACCTCTGCCCAGTTGCACTGCCACCAGCTTTCTGCATCCTTCACCTGAAGGAGACGAATTTTGCAGCACCCCTTTAAAGGGTGGTAGTTACGTCCTCAACAGTTTCAAAAAGGGAATAGCCTCAGGATGGGGTGGCGGCCCAGGAGCCAGAAAGGATATTATACAGCAGGATCTCCTGTCAGATAAGGACTCAGCTCAAAACAGGTATTTAATGACACTTTATTTACAGATCATGTGGCCCCACATGACCAGTCTGAAGAGATACTTGCCTGTCATTTAAAAACCTTATTCTGTGTTCTGGCACAGGAATGCTGGAATGTTTTACAGTTACCGGAACGTTTCCCAGCCAGGTGCAACTAGAACAAAGACTGGTACCCATAGCATTTGGCAACCTTTAAGTGTCCTCAGTGAGGGAAGAGAACTGCAGCAGGTGAGAAAAACTTTTTTCCATCTTGTTGGACCTCCTACATACTTGCACATGTGCAGGCCACTGAGAAGGGATGGACCCATGAGCACCATAAGCCTGTACAATCACTTGTGATCTTCCCCTAGATATGCATCTATAAGACATTTCTGTTGAAGAGCTTGCAAGGAGCTTGAAGTATTGAAGCAAAGGCAGTATCTGCATCTGAAGAACCCAAAGATCATGCAAGCGGCTTCTTTTAATAGCCTTCACAGCACAGAAGTCTCTCTGACAGAGAGACTGTTAGATTGCACTAGGGTATCTCTTTTAGCAAAAATTATTCAAGAAATGGCAAGAAAGGGGAGATGATCTGTGAAAAAACATCCACAAAGTTATCACATCATAACCCTTTCAGAAAAGGGTTCTAATTATCCAGGCATTAGTTCTGGGGCTTGTAGTGGACAAGAGGGCAGAGGTCTTCAAGACAGCACTGTGTCATTTTTCTCAGTGGTTGATTACTTTCCCTTAAATTTTCAGGAATTTAATTTGGCACAGGCCAAACTTTTCTTTTACTTTGACAAAGCAGGAGGCCAAAGGGCAGGAAACAGAACTCTGCATTCACACATACTTGCAAAAAATAGTTAAGCATTGAGCTCTATCAACCTGTTACAGTACTGCAAGAGAAACACACTTATTCCAAGAGCTGTATTTATGGGTCAAATGCAAAATGGACAGCCTGTTTATGGAGCATCTTTTGAAACACCATCCCAAGTGTTCTGAGAAGACTCTTTTAAGCCCCTAATTTTAAACCAAAAAGCACAAGAGTCCACTTCCCTCAGGTTCTGGGCTGCCTGCAGCCTCTGAATATACTCTTCCAGTTTCTCTTTCCCACCAAGAACAAAACACTTCCCCTGCTGTGCCCATTTGCTGCCTCCTGGCTGAGCAGGCTGCTGCAAAGGATCTTTGCCTCTGAGGCTGTCAGAAGATGGTCTATAATGAGCTCCGCACACTGCCACTCTCGCAGGCAGAGTGGGTTAGTCAGAAAGCACAGTTTGAGCAGCACTTGCTGCACAGATCTTCAATAGAATGTGTAAGAAGGTGGATATGTAACAGTGAACCCAACTTCCAGCTCTGCAGTTCATCTGCAGTTACTCTTCTCCGCAGTTTCATCTAACATGGGTTTGGCAGCTGTCAAGGGAAAACACAGTCCTTTTCAGAAGGCTCCTCAGTACGTGTAACCTTCAAACTCTCCTATGTGCATCCGAAACAATTGCACACAGGCAGTGAGAGAGGATGCTCTTGCAACTGCAGAACAATCCCTCTGTGTTGTGCTTTCAGCTCCTCCATAGGAGGAGGCAATACTGTTCTCTGCAGAAGCTTTTAACTGCTAAAGCGGCTGCTTCCGTTTCCCAGGAAAGGCCGGGTGGGACAAAGACCTCATATATGAGAGGCCAAAGGACCTCACACCAGCAGGAGGGCGAGTTTTCTGCCTTCCGTGCGCTCTTTCCTTTGTCCTCCATTCCTCCTTCAGTACAGGGGACAGAGCCTTTGTCCAAGGCCGGGCTGACCATGTGCAGTTTCTCCCCTGGTTTCTTATCCCAGGGTTGAGATATTCTTCCTCACAGAGCTTGCTGGTCTCCAACACATGGGCTCCTCCTCCCTCTCCTGCAGTGGGGAGGCTCTGGGTAGGGTGGAGAAAAGGCTTCCTGCAGAGAGCTCAGCTCCCCTCCACTTTCGGCAGAAAATATTGGCCACATCAGTCCTGATCTTGAACTGCAGCCACTCTGGATAAACACCTGCTAGGGGCCAGCATCCAGGCGTCCCTGGGCGTGGGGCCTGCTGGCTGTCCCTCTGCCACTTGGGCTGCTGCAGCAGCCTTGCACAGAGATGCGTCACACAGCTTCCTCCAGGTCTCTGTGCCAGCTTCTTCCCTCCCTCTCCCAGTAGCAGCCCACGTGCAATATGAAGGGTAAATCAACTTGTGCATTTCTAAGTATAACCATGTATCAAAGTTACAAGTCTTGGTGCTCTATCCATCCCCGACCTTTTGGGAGCAGCATCAGGGCACATGGACTGATGTGAAACACAGAGAGAAGACAAATTTCCCATCCCCCCTTTTTTTTTTCCTTTTTCTTTTTTTAAATAAACCAACTGAATGAACTGTACCGAACAGCTGAAAAACAACAAGCCAAGTTCAGTTCCCAGGCAGGAACAGGACATGAGTTGACAGAATTAAAAGGGACAGCATCAGTTGAAATCTCGCCAACTCAAACTGGGCCTAAACCTACTTTATCTAAATTGCAGTAGCAGCTACAAACAAGCCTTCTCTTTCAGGCAGCACTGAGATCCCTCACTTACTGCCTGGAAATACTATGTAATCAGTAAAGCAGTCTAGGGGAAGACAGTTTTCCTTCTATTTCAACAAAGTCTTTTATAAGCAACAAAGGCTTTCTGTGCCTCTGCTCCTGGCACAAAGTCTCTCCATGCCTTAGTGTGAACCTATCCTTTGGGGCTGGAGAAGGTCAGAGACCTGTTCCCAGCCAAGAACTAGAAGTTGGAAAGACAACAGTGGCTTCCACAGCAAGGCACAGGAAGTAACCAGCCTGACCCATGAGTCCAGACAAACTGTAGGAGAGGAAAAAAGCTCAAACTGTGTGAGATTAGGGAGGTAGAGAAGAAAAGGCTTTAATTTATTTTATGTAACTAACTTAATGATAACATAAGACATAGACTTTTCATCCTCCAAGTAAAATGAGAGTACAGGTGTCCTTGGAAACTCCTGGGTTGCCAGTCATACTTTCGTACTGCTGCACTCCTGACTAGGAGGCGCCTCATGCCCAGCCCTGCTTCACAGCACCAGTGCTAAGGACGCAAAAGGCAACGTCACTCAGCAGTGGTGCTGGTCCCCTCCTCTCATGTTCCTGAGAAATCAACCTGCACTTTTCAAACCTGGCCAGAGGGCTGCAGGGGCTTTTCTATACCTCAGCTGAATTAAATGCATGGGGAAGAGATTCTCTAGTGTTGCCCAAGGTCCCAGCAAGTCACAAAGGCCAGAAAGATGCCACTCACTAAAAGCATGACAACCAGCAAAAATAATGGCCAGCTTATCCCATCAGTGGCTGATGAAGTGACTGCTCCAAGGCAAAGGGCAGGACTGAGCCTGGCACTGGGGTGCCTCCAGTATTGCAAAGGGGCAACACCCTTCCTATTGTGAACAGGAAGAGAAGTGAAGTCAATATAATCAGACAAAATCTAAGGCCATGCAACTCTGTTTATGCTGCCAGGAGGAATGGGCACACCACCCACGTGGTGGCATTCACAGCTGTGTCCCTGCTCTATGCCCTCTCCCAGTTTACCACCCACACCTGAAACCACTCTGATCAAGAGAGGACTCACAGAGAGGAAGGACAGGCCACCAGCTGCGTGCTAGTTCACAGCCTGGGAAACCTCAGCCATGGCCAAGGCCACTGCAAAGCTGCTGTCTAAGGACTGGCAAGCCTGTGCCTCAGCACCCACCCACAAAACAGAGCTGGGAGTATCACTGCCTCACAAGTGAGGATAAAAGCATCAGACTCTGGAAGTCCCAAAAATTACATTTATACAAACTGACAAATAATATTAAGCTTTGCAAGCCTGCAGAGGGGACCTGCATTAATTTAACCAAGGGAACCCAGATCTACAACAGGGAGTAAAAAGGGCCAGGTCTATCTGCAAGCAGCACTTTGCTGCAATGCCTTTCAAGACAATTTACAAGAGTTACATCTGGCAATTCTGTTGCCAACAAATTCAGCGCTGCCATCCAGCTCCAGAGGAAGCCAGCCACAGGTTAGAGACTAAAGCACGAGCTTGACAGCTGCCTGTTGTGCCCAGCTCATCAGCCAACCACTCTGCACACCAGCAACCGGTTTGTTTATCAGCCAGCACATCATTTGGTACCACTCACAGCACGTACGTCCCAGCTGGAAGCTAGGGGATGTGACAAGGCTGGCTTAGGAAATGGCGGGGAGGGATGGGAAGTACTGGGGAGGTGAGCTCACAGGCAGCAGTAGGGGGAGAAGGGGATTTATTGCAGCAGTGCAGGACACAGTGCACAAAAATGCAAAGGACCAGGCTCGATCTGAGCTGCTGCTCACAGAACAGCTTGTTTTATGGGAAACATCTAAAAGGAATTAGGCTAAAACCCAACCAATTTCTCATGGACCGCTGAATAACTATCAGATGATGAGAGCTTTTGGCCATGACAAACTTGGGTTAAATTGGAACCAGTGACTTAATGTTTCCATACCCCTTTGCAGAATAAAGGCACGCAGCCCTCGCACACTTGGTTGAGTCCTATTCACCTACAGCAATTTACTGTGCTACAACTTCAGCATTCATGCAGCAGAGTTCACTGCATAACAGGTTCTGTTGAATTGAAGTTGATGTTGATTTATACTTCTTTGTAGAGCTAAGAAACGCAGTTAATCTCCACACAATTTTAATCTAAAATCCTGGAAGACTAGAGAGGAGCCAGGGCCAGCTCTACACTGGAAACAGGTCAATATTACAAACAGATGATAGAAAAAAAAAAAAAATATATATATATTTTACAGAGCCATAGCAACCAGAAGAGACTAATAAATCGGCCTGGGGTTGGAAAAGAAAAGATAAGGGTACAGTCAGGGAAAAATGTATATGAATTACTGGCAGATTTTATTTGGCTTTAGTCATCCTCCTGGGAAGAAATAAACAGCTTTACAAACAAGCCAGAGAAGGTTCATTTGTATTCAAGGAAGCAAGGAGTTTGTTTTAGGTTTAGAGTTTGGTTGCTTGCTTTGTTTTTTTCCTTTTTCCACACAGAAATTGGCCTGTGTCAGGAATGTTTGAAAACATGTTGGCAAGCAAAGAGTCACTGAAGCTACTAAACCAAAGCTTTCTGGATCCCAGAAGATGTGAAGATGAGGCCTTGTGGTTATGGCAGGACAGCAGGTATCTGCTGGCTAATGGCAGCAGGTCTGTGACCCCCATCAGATCCCCTAATCCCACTGAGCCCCACTTCCAGTGTAAAAGTTATAGTGCCTGTCAAACACAAAGAACCTCCATGATTCAGACTAAAATAACTTGATTCAGGTGAAAACTGCTGAATAAGAAGAGTGCATCTACACCTGCAGCCTTTACAGCTTCCATAATCACCCTTGTTTAAAGAAAGGGTGAAACTGCAGCATAGAGAGATGGCATAATGGCCCCAAACTGATGTACTGGGACATCATGCACATGGCAGGAATTGTGTATGTGTCCTTCCTTAAACTAGAAATAAGCTGTCATAAAATAATTTTTACCTGAAGAAAGTATGACATATCAGAAATTACAAAGGAAGGCTACACATACCTCATTTTGGGCTTGCTTTTCAGCCTGGCTGCGAAAGGCTTGTGCAGCTGTACTGCCTTGGGCACTTCCATGCAGCAGAACCACCCTCCTTTCCAGGGGAGACTTTGGGAAATTGGGTCATGGACTTGAATCATGACAGAGGACAGAAGCTCACAGATACTAAGTTTCTACAGGTTTCACAAAAATAACGGATATATTTCATATCTTATCCTCTGAAAAGGGAATCCCTCACCATGACAGTGCAGAGGTGTTTGTGGGGAAAAAACCCACAAACCAAACCACCTACAGTTAGTTTGGTCATGCTTTGACATGTTGTTATCAACATGTGTAACTTGTCATGTATCTACTGGAATTGGTTCTGTCCAATCCACTTTTCAGAAGTACTAAGTTGTCTAAGGAATAATTCATATAAGTTGCTTCTGAAGTACCCAGCTGAAATCTACATTAAATTGCCACTGAAAAATTGCACCTTGCATCCTTACTTTCTTTGCCTGCACATTTTGTTACTACTGTTTTGCAGTACCCAAGATGCAAACAGCTTCCTACTACTGACTAGCAAAGGTCAAATATTATAATTCAACTTTTCAATTAGTTGAGACATCAAACTCACATTTAAATATCTTTCAGTGCACTAATCATCAGGAGACTATGAGAAACGATAAATTATGTATTTATGGAATAAAAAAAAATTACATTTAGAAGACCTGAAAAGAACACTTAGTCATTCAAGACATATTTATAATATAAATGAGACTAAGAAGGCTCCTACTCTGCCCTTGCCTAAAGGAAGGACCAACTCTGCCTAACGAATATCCATGAAGAACAGTTTGACTTGTTCTCAAAGACATGCAGCAACAGGGAATCTGCCACTATCCAAATGCATCACTGCACTTGCCATTCAAAAGTTTTCCTAATGACAAATCCTAAGCCTATTTGAAAGAAATTTTACTAGTTAAATAACAGAATTTTTAATTTCTGCTCACCCCAGTAGGCTCATGAAAAATGTATTTATTACTTTACTCCTTACAGCAGCCTTTTGCATATTTGAAGACTGTTCTCACATCTTCCATCTTCTCCTCCCTAGACTAAACAAATGTAACTCTTTTGATCATTCCTTCACAGGTCATATTTTCTGGACCTCTGGATCATTCTTACTGCTCTCCTCCAGTCTCCCTCCAACTGGGATGCATCTGACTTGAAGCTTTTCGCCCAAAATGAAATACAATGCTCTTCCTCTCCCTTGCAGTGTAGAACCCAATCATATGCAATACACAGAACACTTCTATTTATATACCAGAATAATTTCACTTCCATCTCTCAGCATGAAGAGCATGTTGGTTTAGGTGTAGCTCATTGGTGATAGTAACGCCAAATTGTTTTCTTCTCTTTTCAGAATGGCTGCTTTCCCCCAGCTGATTGCACTGGATTATTCCTGTGTCAGGACAGGACCTTGCACCTGTTGTGCCTCCCTGCCCTTACTGCACACCAGTACTTCCCAGCTCTACCCATCTTTTGTGGCTGATGACTACACATTGACAATCACTCAGTTTAAATATCCAACCAGTATTGCAGCCCTCTTCTTTAC
Source organism: Eulacestoma nigropectus (assembly GCA_013397775.1). Classification (NCBI taxonomy): domain Eukaryota; kingdom Metazoa; phylum Chordata; class Aves; order Passeriformes; genus Eulacestoma; species Eulacestoma nigropectus. The sequence continues at coordinate 72,030 of VZTE01004807.1, forward strand.
GTTTTACCAAGATCTCATTTCCTCAGCTCATTCACATACTTGTTGGAAGGGACAATGTAAAAAGTCTCAGTAGTATCAAGGTAACCAACATTCACTGCTTCCTGTGGTACCTGTTACTTAGTTTCTTCTGATTTATTATTGATAAATCCATGCTGGAACATCCATTATTCTGTGGATGCTTTCTGAATGGTTTGTTTCTCTTAGCAGTTTCGTAAAATGTGAAATCTGATTGACCAACTAGCAACTTGTTTTCTTTTGGGGGGGGGGGGGGGGGGTGGGAATTTTGTTTTGGTTTTGATGGAAGTTTTTTATGGGATGTGAAGAACAGCATTTGCTGGTTTTCCAGTCTCCTATAATGCTACCTGTCTCCCCTAAACCAGCAAGGGCTCAGCCTGCTCATGCTGATATGTTCTGTTGTGAATGCGATCAAGCTCAGCCAACCTGCAAACTTCTAATTCATGGACATCCTCTTAATACTTCTGGCTCATTGCCCACTACGACTTGTGCATTGTAGAGAATAACCATGACATAAGCCACATCATTATCTTTAGGCTCTATGCATGACGAGTTAGCATGACAATTTCTCAAAACCTGTACCTGACAGCTGCAGCTGTTTTCTTTCAGGCTAAAAAACATGGAAGCAGCAAGAGCTCATACACACACACGTACTTGTTACCATGCTACATCAATATATTGCCTTCATGACACAGATCAGGCAGACCCTTGAAAACAACCTAAATTTACCTAAGAGAGAAAAAAATATGCAGATTTTAATTTCAGGAAAACACAAACCGTAGTCTCTCTGTAGTTATCAAGGGTTGTAATACCGCAGTACATAAAGAGTTAACAATTGTAGTAAGCTCTGGATAAGCTTTCTGTAGGAAGAGCGTTTCTTCCTTTTCATTTGAATTGAAGTATAAATTTGTTCTACCATGAGATATTTGCAGTAGACCCATGAACCATGACAAGCTAAGGTCATGGAATTGTGCAAAGTTTCATTTTCAAGGTTTGAAGGTTTGGGGGTTTTTTAAAACTAACAGAGTTGGAATTTGTGGTCATGGTCAAACAGTGATAAAATTAAGAACAGATAAAGCCACAAATAAAACTTTTTGAGACTTGAAAGTTTGGTTTTGTTGAAGGAGGGTTAAGTACTGCCCTTTAATCAAAAGCACCAAGCACTCGTTACAGTGAACAGAGAAGCCAAGGCTGAAAGAGGTCTGAATTTCAATGCAGAAGATTGCTTTTCTAAAGCACAGCCACAGTGCAGAAGAGTGAGAGAAACAAAGGAATGCAACATTCATTTGCCCAGAAGTGTTTGTTAGAAAAATACATCACTTGCAATGAGACATGCTTTGCAACTGCAATACACAGGAATAATATTTAGGACAGCAGTAGCTGCTAGGTGAATATTCAACTCAGTCGTCACCACCTGAAAATGCTCAGGCTCAGCAGGAGTATAAATAACTACACCTTACTCTCCCCCAGCTTCAACTGGACTCAGCAGAGCACCTCTATGATAACTAAAAAGTTGGCTTTTATCAAGAGGTAAGAATTTAGCTTAGTACAACTTTCAGAGTAAACAATCTTCTGACATGCAAAAGTGATTGGAGCCTATCCAAAAAGTTTCTGTCGGTTTTATTCTTTTCCTTGCTTCTTGTTCAGGGTGGATTCATAAGCTTTACTTAAGTTGTTTTGGTTCATCAAATGTTTTTAAGGCTACTTTGGAGTATTAAAGAGACACCAGAGATTTTTCTTTTTTTTAACAACTGAAGAGGACAACATTAAAGTACATACACCACAGTTAACAACACTTACCAGTGTTTCATTTGACAAATGCTCTAAGCACTACAGTCAGGAAGAACTTGAGCAAAAAGAAACCTTTCATCATGTAAAACAATGCTGTCATGCCACAGCCTGCCTCATGCCCAATGGGCTTCAGAGGAACCAACCCTTCAAATACTTCACAGTTTTAAAGTTTCAACATCTGAACAGAGCAGTCCTGTAAAAAAACAAGAAAAAAAGACAACGGCAGAAGCTCATTTGGCTCTGCAGAGTGAGAATGTCAAACTGGGGGAAAAAACTCTGCTAAGTAGAAAAGAAAGTAACACTGCCAAGGAATGGGTGCCTGATTACCCAGGAGTGACATAACGGAGAACATGGGAACTGCTCTGGACACTGGCATCCTGAGAGAGGACAGCTCAAAGGAGTAAAACAAAACAAAGCAGGACACGTCAGATGTGGCAGAAGTACTGGGGACTCTGCAGAGCAATGGAGTGAGAGATCTTTGACTAAATTAGAAAATTACTGCATCTAGCTGTGGTCAACTGGCATTGCCCTGAAAGATCAAGAAGAAACATGATAAAGTAGGCCCCATTACAAGTATTACTTCTAAATACATCATCTTGTCAAGATTAACGTGATGTCTATTATTAATCAGACGATTTTAGCCTGAGAAAATTCTTTTCTAAAAGAGACATGTGATAATCAAATTTGTACTAAAATAAAACTAGAGTTTGCTCACTTGTTGCAACAGCACACAGATTCCTTTTATACAAGGCAAGGAATGGTTGGTAACAGATAGTGACAGCACACAGCTGCTTGCTGAAGGACATGAAGCAGTATGGAAAAAAACACCCCAAATCCAACACTTCTGTAATATTTTAAGGGGCCTTTGCAGGTCTCTCATCCAGCCTCCCTATTTGAAGTGGTGCCATCACCAATGCTAGATCAGGGCCAACTTACCTTTGTTGAGCTAAGTCCTGAACCTTTCCAGGAATGGAGTTCCAGCACCTCTCTTATAAACCATTCCCTGTCCTTTGCCACTCTCCTTGTGAGCAAGCTCTCCTTGAAGCTTTTCCAGGGCCTCCCATACTGCAATTCAGAGCTGCAGCCCTTTGATGTACTATCTAGGGCTTGACCCCACAATCTTGTAACTACCCTCCCTACAGCTGTAGGCTCCACATAGATCCCCCTGCACATTCTCTTCCCAGGCTAAATTCGCCCTGCTCCCTTCCAGCTCTTCTCATGGCTCACATGCCCTAGAACCCTGACCACCTTGAACACTCTCCAGTTTTTCAGTATCTCTTAAAGACCCAAAAAAAGACACAATATTTTAAGCAAGGCTTTCCCAGTGCCATGCCAAAGAGGTAATAACTTTCCTCTATCTGCTGCTCATGCTTTTCCTAAGGTAACCCAGCATGTGGTTTGTCCATTGTATGATGAGTGTGGTGTTGGCTCACACCCAATTTCATAGTCAAAGAAAGAAGTCAATTTATGATTCATACACTGTTGTTTTTCATAAGGCAAATTGAAAACTAAACACCCAGAGGCTAGAATCCATTACCATGAGTTTGAGCAGTGCCCTTAAAGAGTCATGGTAGATATAAAGTAAAAACCAGAATGGATAAGCAGAAGATAATACTGGAGGGTGGTTCATGCCAGATGGATATGCATAGGCACAACCACTCTTTTTCATTCTAAAAACCATTCTTTGGCTTTGAGGTCAAAAAGATGGGACTGCATTATTGCAGGAACCAAACAAGGGAAGTCTCTGCTCTGCCAGCTTAGCCACCAAAAAGTTTGCCCTAAAGCACCCTACCAAATCCCATTTCACTCTGCAGACCTCCTCTCACCCATGAAAAGACAGTGACCACACAAAGACAATTCCCAAGACTTGACTGGGTGCCGATGAGACAAGAGTCACATCCTGTAACAGATGTGGTCCTTCAGAACTAGAGCAGGAAAAAGTGAGGCCGTGTATTTATCCCTTTGGTACCTGACTGGAAGACGTATCTGGCCAAGCCTTGCATCAGCTCTGCCGGCCAGGTGGGCGGTGCCGACTCCCCTGTTTCTCTCTTCAGTCGGAATGTCAGCTCAAACCCGAAACCACTTGGTCCATCTGTTCCCGTAAACCTGGAGGGAATGAAAAATAAAAAGTCACAACACACTCCTTGTAATCAGAGCAGGATTTAAGATTAGGACCACGGAAAAAGGATGAGCGTTCTCCTTACAGAATAGATATATTTTAGAAATTCCCTTTCAATCTACTCTGGCTCTAATGGCATAATATGGTGAGATCAGCTGATGTAATACAATTTCAAAGATAACTATCATAGTAGTGTTTTCAATCAGAATAATTCAGCCTTGGAACCGTGACTTCTTTCCTGGGACTGGTGGGATTTTCAACAACCTGAATTTGTTTTTAAAGCATCATTGTAAGTTTTACACTGATAGCTAAATGGGAACACCAAAGAAAGGACATAACAGAAAATAATGTTATTCCACCTTTATGAATTCAAATTTCTATGCATTGAAGTGAGATATAACTGAAGTACTGAGTAGCTTGCAAATTTGAAAGCAAGTTAGGGTCATCCATGTGATTTCTACCACTGTCATTGCATCCCTTGCTCATGACTGCTCCACAAAAGCAGAGGAAAAAAGGAAGGATTTACGCTGAGCATAAAAACACCTTACAGGAGCTTTCATAAACCCATGTAATTCTCCAAGTTCAAATCTCTGACACCTGCAGCCATTGACAAATTCTCTGGGGAAACTTTATGAATGTCTTGGGTGCTGGTACCTTGCTACATATGAAAGATAAAATGCATAAAGGTTTAATAACACTGTACTATGAAAACCAGTCAAACAGAGCAGTCTGGAAAGTAACCAGAGCACTTTCTATTTGAAAAAACCCAAAGAGGTAACAACAGTAATTACAATGCAGCAGTCCACAAGCACCCCAGCTTTACAGTAAGACAACCATCTGGGATGGAAGACAACCATCGTGTGCAGGAAGGAATCTCAAAATTAGTATTTTTTATCTGCATGTGGCCCCAGGCACAAAAACTGAAAGATGCAACACAGCATTAAGTTTCTGTACTAACAAATCTGAATATTGCACATAGTTTGCTTTATGCTGAACCCTGCAGTTTTGAGTGAAAGTTTCTTTTTTTAAAATACTACGGAAAAGAAAATTGAAAAAATATCTGTGACTGAAAATAATAAAGTATTAGAAGTCATTCTGACATATGCAATAGAGGAGTAAACAATATAGCAAATATTAGTATAACAACATACAAGCATGTCCCTTTTTATTTCTCTCCACATTATCCTCAACAAAGAATTTGAGAATTAAATACTATGAAAACAATTTCCCTGCTCACAGGGCAGAAAACACATTTCAAATGCTCAACTGATACATATAAAACCTCTTTTGGGAAAGAAGCATACACTTTTAAGCAACAAGTCATATCATAACATCTGGTTCTCAAACAAAGCAAGAGCTTAGTGAATAACCAGGCAGCCAGAGAGTAGAATCTGGATGTGCAGGGAATCCTGTGTTTTGTAACCACACATGCAGACCTGCCTAACTGACTGATACAGGACGGTGACGGCCTCACAGACGCAAAGTTGTACCTTGGACATCCAGCACCCCTATAATGTTCTATTAGTTTCACGTATCAGTTAGTAAAAGAAAAAACAGAAATATTTCTTAAAGAGAGAAACAAAAACGCTTCAAAGTGGATAGTTTTCAAGGACTGATTCCAGGAAAAAGCATAAACCAGAAACTGAAACACATTATGAATGGGTGAGTTTTAAGAAAGATCAAAGTTAACAAAAAGCCTTCAAGCTGATCTTTCACAGTTAAATTTTTTGGAAGTACGATGGCTCCCTATTGAATTTCCTCCTTTCAAGGCATGTTCTGAAACAACACAGCTTTACTTCTAATATGCAATGAGCTAGAGTTCAGTGGGCTTTTTTTTTAACCTCCTGGATCTCTGCTTCCCAAAAATAACTGTTTAAAGAAGACCACACATGCTTTACATTGATCCATATGAAAGTTACTGAGTAACAGAAGTGTTTGGGTGAGTATCCCTCAAATCTAAAGCAGTATTTGTATTTAGGAGAACATTGCTGGTCAGCAACATACCAGTAGTCACAAAGCAGTAAAGCTGACAGGCAACGTTACTTAAATGAATTTGTTCGTATGGTAGTGAAACTCTAAAACAGAGAACTTCTAAATAGAATAAAAGATAAGGAAACAAGCATTAAGTTACTTCCCTTTTAAGATTTAAAAAAAATCCCCAAAGATTCAAGATGTATCTTTCAAAGAACACTCAGAAAATGCAGCAGCATACAATACTTATATTCTCAAATTAACAGTTAAATCTTAGAAGAATTTTGTTTGCATGTAAGAGATTTGTATTTAAAGATTAGACTTAAAATGTTTTTGAATAGTTAATGGTCACAGGTTGCTGAAAATACAGTTACAGGGAAAATTTAAAAACATTCAATTCACCTGCACTGTGCAGCTGTTCTGAGGTAACAGTCTATAAAGTAAAAGTCTTTGATCTGTTTAATTTTAGGTTGGTAATCTGGTTTTGAGGAAATTTGTGACACGTGGCTTTAAAAACTTGTGATTACTTTGGAAGTACTTTATGCTTAATTTAGACAGATCTTTAATAGAAAGAAATATTAGTATTCAGAATGTAATTAGCATAGTAATTTTAGTTAGTATTTTTGCCAAAGGTTTTGCTTTTATTTTTAAAAAAAGTCTTGTATTTGAAGGTAAATTCAATGTAGTTTCAACAACTGCCATGAAATTTCTCCCTGAACAACAGACCATAATCCAGGATCAGAGCTCGTGGATGAGCTTTGGGGGATGTACCTGAGAATGGAGGCAGACATTAGTTTCAGGAGCTACACAGACCTATAACCTTCCTGTATGCTTCTGACCCTCAGTCTAAGGAAAATCACAGAGAAGTATCCAGTAGCCAAGTTACGTAGCTTGGCTTCTCTTATGGATATCCTTCTTACTACAAGTGCTTTCACTGGCCCCAGCTTCAAAATTTGTGAGGATAAGGATGTATCAGTCTGCTGGTGGAGAGGCAAGTAGCATGGGAAATGATTTCTCCCAGTGTCCTGGGGTGACTTTATGATGCTGTATCTCCTATTGCCTGCAGTGAAAAAATCCTTCCCTCATTTTCAGACATTCCTGCAATTTGTCTCAAACCAAGACACCCAGTTAGAAACCCAGGATCTCCAGATACATGTGCCAACGGAAGACAGAGCAAACGGCTTATCATCTCTCACAAGGATAAAGAGACTCCTTTCCTGTATTCCATGTGGAAACACTGGGTTTTCATGGCAGTTTTCTCCTTTTAGACTATGTCCTCACTGCTTAAGGATTATCTTAGGAGGATGACAAGAAGCTGGACAAAAAGCCCACCACACCTTGCAGGCTTGCAGATGTTCAAACTTGTGCTTCTTCCTGTAATTTCCAAATTGCCCCCAAACTTGCAGAAAACTTCTAGAAAATCAACCGCCTTCATCCAGCCACAGTCAAGAAACAAGCTAAAAAACCCAAACAATACTTCCAGAAGAGAAAGACTGAACAAGCCTCATTTCCACAAAAAAAAAACTGGGTGGAAGGGTAAAAATAACCCATAGTTGGAAGAAATCTTGCTAAAGCACATGGAAGCCATGACCTCTTCCACAGACCTCCCCATGTTCTCTGCTACCTGTACCTGCACCAACCTGCTCCCTTTCCAGTGGGCAGCAAAGCACTCCCAGCAGGTCAGCCTGACATGACTCCTCTGCCAGCTGCAGAAGCAACACACTTTGATTACAGATTCTGATCTACAGATTCCGGCACTATTTGGGGCTGGTTTCTCTGAGAGCTGGGGAGATGAGGACTGAGATGGTAGGTTTGGTATGGGGTTTTTTTGGTCATGGTTAGGTTGGTTGGGTGGGTTTTTTTGGTTGGTTTTTTTTTTGAGGGTGCATTGTTTGTTTTTGGGTTTTGGTGGGGGGTTTCTTTGGGTTTTTCTTGGGGGGTGGTGGTAGTGTTTTTAATCTGAAGGTAACCAATTCAAGCTACAGCCAATTTAGAACAAAGACATTAGAGCTTAGTTCAGCTTCTCAGCACTGAAGTGCTCTGCAGGTCATTTCTTCAGCCAAACTCTTGCAATGCAGCAGTCCAAAAGCGCCTCAGCTTTGATCATCTCAGACCATGATTTGAGATGGAACGTGTGCAGGAAGGAAACCTCAACACTAGTATTTTGTATCTGTGCATGGCCCCGGCTACACAAACCGAAAGCTGCAGTACAGCATTAAGTTTCTGTACTAACAGATCTGAATATTTCACATAGTTTGTTTTACGCCTTGGTTCTGGTGAACCCTGGAGTTTTGAGTGAAAGTTTCTCGTAAACGCTTCTAAAACACTAAGAAGCGGGGGGGGGATCCATATTTTGTGCTAAAACTAAGTATAAAGAGTCAGCATGGACCATATTGTGCCCACCACTGCTTTGCCGCCTCCAACACAAGGGCACATCACCTTTTTAGCCAACTCAACTGCAAAGCAACCAGCTAAGTTTTCACAAAAATAAACACTGATGGAGAAATTCTTGGCTTGCTGCATGCTCACTGGCACACATCAGATAGTTTTATATTATGACTACAGCAGTAATAGAAGGCTCTGGTATCTGCCAAGCCAAATCCAACCCCATATTTAATATTAAAACCTTATTTTGTCAAAAGAACAAAAATAAACCTTTCAAAAGCCAAGGTCATACATTACATGCCATTCCTTGGGTTAAAACTCCCTTTATCTGTTCAGCAAATCAGCTCAGCAGAACAAACCACACTGCAGCACTACGCATATGCTGGAGGAGCCTGGCTTGTTCCTTTAATGAGGTAAGAGTTTCACTGATCATGATATTTAGTTCCAGCAAAAGAATCCAAAGAAATAGAGGCCCCTTTATTTACAGAGCTGTGCAACCAGGCCCCCCCGGAACCCCCAACCACCCCACACTCTGCCAGGCCCTCTCCTGAAGCCACACACAGAGAACTGAAAAGCTGCTCCCCTCTGCAGCAGAGCACCCAGGGCGTTTTTCACATCAAATAACCCAGCTTAAGAGGATCAAAAGCCAAAGTAGCCCTTTGCTTTAAAAGCAGCTCTGAAAACCAGAGGCTTTTCAGTTTAAATCAAAGCTATTTGCCAAAGCATTTTCATTCTCACTTTTGCAAGGAAGGAGAGAAGGTTTGCTTCACTGCAGTGCAAATGGCAGTATTTTTGCAATTCTGCTTTTGAAAGCTACACAGCTCTGCACAAGGAGCAGAGTGTACCAGGTGTTTATTTTTCGACAGTTTAAGAGTATGTGCATATAAATACATTAGGTGAACCAATCTCTGGAAAAGGGAGTTTACTTAGGGAAATCACCATGATTATTTCAGCCTGGGAACAACAAGAAAGCCCTTTCAGGCTGTTTGGGGATAGTTAGGACTGCTCTTTCAGAAGTCACAGCTGCACTCCCAATAGCTTCAGGGAGATAAACCCTGTCTCTTCCGGGAAGCAAGGTCACAGTAGTCTGGAATGACTTGTCTCAGACCCAGTTTTCAGCTCCTTCACCACTACTTTTGTGAAGCCACTTAAGATGCCTTTTACTTCAACTCCTTAATTCCATCTTTCCACGTCTTCTACAAAGATAGTTACCTGTTCTGCTGCTGGTGAGCTACTCTGATACCATTTTGAAGGCTGCAGAAATGTAGTATTGCTACATTTTTAAACCTGACATCAGGAAGAGCTGCTGTTATTTGCGCTAGCAGCAATTTTAATTCTACCCACAATCCCACTCCCACCCACCAAAAAAAACCCCAACACAGAAATTGCCAAGCCATAGCTTTCAGTACTCCAGATCAGCCTCTCAGGACCTTTTAGAAGTTTGAGAAGCTGGTCAAACCAAGGTGACGGGCAGTATCCACCACTCTGCCTGATGAGACCAAAGTACTTCAGAGTCCAAACCTCAATATTGTTTTAAGGCTGCAGAGCTAATATTCGTCCCAGAAGATTTTTCTTTTAGGTAGCAAAGAGACTATTATTAGCAACACAGAGGGCTGGTGTCTCAAAAAGCATCAGGGTACCCAGTGATTGACTTCGTAGGTCCTCCCTGAGAATCACTTGAATCACCTGAGACGTGAATCCCTTCCCTTTCACTGCCCACTAACAAGCAACACAAAAGGTGCTCTTCTGTCCAAAACCAAAGGAGAACACTAAAACACTTCAGTGTCTCCATCTCCTGGGAAAGACATCAGGCAAGAGCTGATGTGCCTCAAACAAGATTATGCACAGTCAGTCTTCTGAATTCAAGCTCCAGGTGCATTGCACAGTTTCTACCTAGCATAAGCAAATGACTCTCAGATTCCAGAGCTTCAGGGGAAAAAAAAAATGAAAAGGAAAAGAAAAAAAGGGACCCTACCTAGTGCTTCCAGCATCTTGCCTAACAGGAAGCGGTTGTTTTTAGTGCAGCTGTCAAACAGTATAAAACTCTCATCTGAGAACCCTGACAGCATGCTGGGAAGCTCCTGTGAAGCAATTTCATAAGAAAACAGGCACAGCAACCCCTTTACATAAAGGGCTTAAAAAGTATCCAGAAGAGTTATTTCAGCCAAAACCTACCTACTTACTCACATATTCTCCTGGATTGTTTCCTGACATTTAAAAAAGTATTCATTCGCATAAAAACATTTGAGAGAAGCAGGGGGTGGTTATCTGGATGTCAGATGGTTATCTCTTCAGAGCGCTCAGCAGGAAATTCCATGAGCTCCTGCCACCCCAAACGTCCACACACAGTCTTACTGGACTCCTTTGTAGCTTGATTTAAGAAAAAACTTCATGTATAAGCAGGGCAAATATAAACATAAAATGAACACATGCTCAAAGATTTCTGTTCATGTAAAATCAAGGTTGGAAAGTGAGTGACACAGTGCTCAGAGATGTCAGTCTATGGCAGCTGCTGCTTAGAGCTTGGTCTTGCAGTACATCATACCAAATGTGTAAGCCATCAACCAAATGGAAAACTCTTCTAGAAAGTTAAATTGTTTTTAGAGATTTATTTCAACATCTAAATCCAAACAGATGCAGAGGTACTCACTCTGCAGTTATTTGGAGGCGTGTTTCTCAGCTTTCTGAAATACTCGTGTAGGATCCACTTAGAAAGCTTACATTGAGATAGACCTGAGTAAAATTTGTGAATTGATTTGTGCTGGCCAGTATGAAAACAGAACTGCGCTTCACTGAGCTACCTTTCAACAAGGGAAGAGCTGTAACAGGGCAGAGGGGGAAGAGGAGACAAGGTGCAGTTTCACTCACACATACACAACACTGATTTCACAGATTTTATTATTCAGCTTCTTCAAAACTCAGCCAGTGACAATCTTGTCCCTGAAGGCTGGAGACTCACAGTTTCGATTTCGTTTTTACAAAATTGTCTCTGTAAATAACAAATGTTGATACAACAGATAAGTTGTTTTTTCCTCTAAACCTACAGAGTTAAGTCAACCTTATTTCCAATTCTGCAGACACAACTGTTTTATATAGCATCACTAGATAGTGATCACACTCCAGAATAGGATCCAGGGATGTGATCCAGGGAAGTCGGCCCTCTGAGAAAGCATCACCTGGAAACTTCTGGAGGTTCCTTCCAACCCAAGTGATCCTACAAAGCATCATGGCCAAGAACACAGTTATGAACTGCTGCAACTGATAGCCTGTATCCAGAACTGTGCTTGCAGGACCCACAGCTGATAGATAATTCACAAACACTTGAGTTAAACTCATTTTTACAGAAGTGGTTCCTCCACTCAGCTCCTGCCCAGCCACCTGGAAACAGCTCCTGAACTGTGCTATCTCCAGCCTAGTATATTAAAGTAAACCACCATCAGTTTTCTGGTCACTTTAATGTACTGGGCTGCAAATTAAGGCAACCTAGGGGTTGCTTCTTTGAGGCTCTTCTGTCCATGCCATGAAAGCAGTAGCATCTGGAAGAAGGACAGGATCATGCTTAGCTGCTAGGGGTTAATCCCCTTGAGCTCTAGAGGCTTGGAAGCATTACTGTCTCATTCTGGAGAGTGCCAACATACAGTCATACCTATAGGGATAGTGCTTGTAGATTAAGGGCAAAAGGCTGTAAAAGCCCTCTAAGTTCGAAAGGGATCAATCAGCCTCATTAGTAACACCAAGTCAGGAAACTTCAGAATACTCTTAAAGTGCTAAAACAGCATCCAGGTAACCTAAATTTGAACCTCCTGTCTGCTACAAACATCTCATCCTCCTCAACAGTTACTTAGGAATTTGATTCTCAGATGTAAATAATGATATTTCCCTGCTTCAAAGAGTAATGTGGCACACTCATCATATAGGAAATGCTTATATACTCCATCTATCAAGGTCACAAAAGCTGGGAAATTAACTCCACATTCTGCACAGCATGGACAAATACTGAACACGGGAAATGACTAAAACAACAAAATATGAAACAGGAGGTTGCATGGGATATGTCACTCCCTACTCCAGCAAAAGATGTTCACATGAGGGCAGTTTACATTTTATTTTCTCTATTTTATGGTGCATGGATGTAGCTATACCAATAGGTGATGGTTTACTCTCCCATTACAGTTATAACTAAACTGACAAGACCAAACCATTTCGTCTTCATGATTTCCAAAACAACTTATTAAAAATAAATAAATGTATGTGAAATCAAGTAACTAGACAATCGACCATGTGTTTCAGCTCAAGGGCTCACACATTTCTCCACAGAGCTACTCTGGCTTCCCACCTCATGGCCAGCAGAATCAGTCCCAGCCCAGGTGAGATGTTGAGAGCAGGTTCTGAACCACCAAAACCAGCACGACAAGTGAGGCTGTGCTTCTTGGCAGAGAAAGTGCAAACAGTTTCACTGCAATGGCCTGGGAAATTGCAGCAGAGTTTAATCATCTTAATGCCCACTGAAAGGATCTGGAAAGGAAAGCTAGGAGTACAGTAAGGATTTATTACTGCATTCACAGAACAAGAGTGAAGGCACTAGTGAAAAAGAAAACTTATCAAGATCTGTAACATTTTACTTAAGATGCCTATTTATGCTGCACTTCAAAACTACTCATCCTTCATTTCTACAAGGCCCAGAAGAAGAGTGCTCCTATTTGGCCTGAGCTGGAGGTCATTCTGCCAACAAAGCACACAGTCACTGCATGACACAGTGCACTAGAGAAGACAACCTTTCATCTGCACATGGATCCGCTTCATACTGGAACTGAATCCTTACCTCTGATAGATGGGGAACAGTAATACATCTCCACAGCTTCACCTAAGGGCTCAGCTGCAACCTCACCAGGCAAGAGAACATTAGCAAAGGGCTAGTTTGAGCCAGCGTGGCTGGGAAGGGCAGTATTGCTGTGCTTGGTGAGCAGCCGGGAAAAGGGCACCAACTTTCCTTGCAGAGTCTGCTGGCTCCTTCCTAACTCCTACTGTGGAAAGTTCTGCAGCTGCTGGGAGGAACCTATTCGCATAACAAAAGCGCCTTTCAAAAGCAGTACGGGAGGGTGGAAAGAATATGAAAAAACACTCAAAGCCACTGACAGCTACAGTTAGTATTTTTCAGCATTGCCTAAAGGTCTCAGGCGAGGATCAAGACTCCAATATGTTACGCAGAACATAAACACTGGTGTCTCCCATTACTTTCCTGCTGGCTAAAGAACATACATTCAGAAAAATCAGGCAAGAAGCAACTTTAACATACCCATAAGCACATTTTTAGGACACTCATACAATTAAGTTCTCAGCTGTGCAATAAATGAACTTGAGGTATAAAAGGTATTCAGGAGCTTTTAGGAGCCTGAATTCCTACAGCTTGCAAGCTGGCTGTAGGCACCCACATATTGCTGGTTGGCAAAATGCTCAATGTGAACCAGCAAAGTGTGCCTGCAGCCCAGGAAGCCAAATGTGTCCTGGGCTGCACCACCAGAGGTGTGGCCAGCAGGTCGAGGGAAGTGGTTCTGCTCCTCTACTCTGCTCTTGTGAGATCCCACCTGGACTGCTGCATCCAGCTCTGGGACTCCCATTCTAAGAATAACACAGATCTGTTGGAGCGAGTCCTGAGGATGGCCATGAAGATGCTCAGACTGGGGACAGGCTGAGAGAGTTGGGTCTGTTCAGCCTGGAGAAGAGAAGGCTCCAGGGAGACCTTAGAGTGCCCTCCAGTACCCAAAGGGCTGGAGAGCTGGAGAAGGACTTTGGACAAGGGCATGTAGTGACAGGACAAGGGGGGATGCCTTTAAACTTAAAGAGAGTAGGTTTAGATTAGATATTAAGAAGAAATTCTTTACTGTGAGGGTGGTGAGGCACTGGCACAGGGTTGTCCAGAGGAGCTGTGGATGCCTCATTCCTGGAAGTGTTCCAGGCCAGGCTGGATGGAGCTTTCAGCAAGCTGGTCTAGAGGGGATTGGAGCTAGATGATCTTTACGGTCCCTTCCAACCTAAACCTCTCTATGTCTCTACAATCCTGATGGATCCGGAATTCAATCCCTGATCTTTCACTTCATTAGCTATAGAAATCAAGACAATTCTGCCTTCCCTGGTGAACTGTTACATAGTCTCATTTCATTGCAAAGGGTGCACTTAAAAATACACTGATGAGCACCATGAGAGATCTTAATCAATGAAACAGACAGCGAAAGGTCCTTGGCGCTTGAGCTGTAATTCCAGGGAAAAGAAAGCACTGCACTGCTGGTTAAAGACTCCCAAAATGGAAACATGAGGCATCTGCAATGAAAAGTCTACTATAGATATTTTTTTTTAATCTGCCTTTAAGTGTTAAGCTTCTCCTGCAAGACTATCTTGCCTTTGAAGCATTTGAAACTTTTCGGGGTAGGAATCATTAGGCTGGTATTTTTGTTCTGTAGAAATAAACACCTGGCTTGTGAATGTTACACAAACTCCATTCATTGTAAGATAATATCCAAATGGATAAAATAAATCTTTGCCTCTTAAAAATCAAAAAAAGGAGGAAAGAAAGTATCATTCCCCACCTTCCTTTCAGTGGCTCCAGGCTTACCCCTAAAAATTTTAATAGTGGCAAAATAGTTTTGCCTCTCAGCCAAACCACTTCAGTTATGGAAACTGCAAAATGGCTCAGCTTGTCTTTCAAACAGGAGGAGAACTGGGAGAGAGATGTCAACTTACAGCATATTTCAGTACTGCTTACATTTTATGCAGTAAGCAGGAACAGTCTCCTCATGTTCCTGATCACTTTTGGAGGAATAACCTGCCCAGTAAAACACCGAGGTCAGCATACAGCTCATCACAACGACTCTGTTAGAGAAAATCCCCCATCTATCTCTGAACACTAAATTCTTTGCTTTTCTGCTTAATGTTACTCTTCTGGGTAAAAAAGAATTCAAGGCCCAGAGACATATTATTTTTGCGTAATAAGGTTATACATATGGATTCAACTTAGCTAGGAAATGTCAACTTAAGGCTTGTCTTCATGAGGAAATTTACTGTAACTAGTCTACCAGTATAATTATATTGCTGTAGTTCTACTGGTAAAATTCCCCTGTTGAGCCTTATTCATAACAACAGCTGCCTTTATGGTTTATTTTTGTCGACTATGCCAAAAAAGGCCCCTGCTCCAGAAAGGCCACAACAATTTACAGGGGAGGAGGGGAAAGGAGCTGTGCCAGTGCAACTGGAGCAGTAGAAAGAATAACAGTATAGAAATGGCAGTATTTCTTTACACTAATGAATTATTTGTTATTAAAAAAAATGTGAAACACTGTAAGAAAACTATACTGTACATCAGATATCATTGCAGGTAAGGTATGTGCCAATTTCATGCCACATTTCATAGCTTTGGTAAAGGCCCCCAAGCCAGACATAGGTCTGCATCAGCCCCTCCATGTGCATCCTTTTGTTCTCATCTCCTCCCCAAATGCTGCAGTGCATTTTTCCCAGGAGTACTCTTTCTCCCCCATTCCCTTATAGGAGCAATGCCTTGCAGCCCAGCAACTGCCCAGGGCCCCTTGGACTGACCCTCCAAAACAAATGGGCATTTAAGACCAGTCCCTCTGGTTTACAGTTTGCCTCTCAGGGACCAGGGATAGCTGGAAAGCAAAGAGCACTCTTTGCAAAAAGGATTTTAAAACAATTGCCCTTCACTTCGGCAGTGCAAGAATGCTGAGCTAGACAAAACAATGAGCCATCTGTGCACTCTTCCCTCCTTCCCTTGTCTGTATCCTCCGGGCTTAAATCAGAGCTCCCCAAGAATGGCCGAGTCCCCCTTCACCTCCGCGCACCCTGTTTACATCCTGAAAAAAACAGTTTTCTGGCCTATTTTTTTTCTTTTTGTTCTTAGGAGCCCTTGCAAAATCTTCCTTTAAACTTCAGCCCTTTGTCAGGTGGTATCCCATCTACCCAGCTTTGTCAAGTGATCAAAAAATGCCTCCCACCAGTGATCCGTTCCTTGTTTACCATCCCTGGAGGCAGAGTGGCACTCAGGAGCCCTACTCACCCCTTTGTCCAAGGAAGGCAATACCATCTGAATGGGAGACCACCAAGATTTGCAGCCCTCTTTTGTTAGCCTGGTGTCACTGCCTATTGGGCCTTGATGCAAAACTGAGATGACAGTAGAGAGGCAGCTGAGTTAGGTCATCACCACGGAGTTTCCAGCTTAGGAAAGAGAAACACCAAAAGCTCATATTTCAAATAAAATTGGTAACTTTATTATCAGTGGTAATTTGTTGTTACCAATTGTAGCCACTGCCTCATCAAGAAACATGCACTATTCTAGTAATAGTCAAGAAGGCACGTTCCCAACACTAAAAATGCACTGAGGAAAGAAAAAAGAGGATTAGGTATGAATAACAGCATTTGGATCTATTTCTTCAAACATTCATTTTGGTAGTATCTCTATTCCAGGCAGCAAATGCATTAAAAAATGTCAACTATCCTTTGATCTCACAGCTGGGATGGCTGCACTGCTCAAAAATACTTTTACCTTCATATCCCACTGAAAAAAAGCCAACTGTTTTTTAGTTCTTGATTTTTAAAACATCCTAAACAGATCTTTATCACATAAAGCAATCTTTCACTAGAAGACTCAGTTTTGATCTGCAGTTGCTTCTCTTCCTCGCAGACTGAACTCGCTGGGAGAGCAGAGCCTGCAAACTCTCCCACATCATTCAGCACTAACCCAGCTCAGAGATCAGAGTAAGGAAGCCCTGTCTCGGATCAACTGTCCTCCAATGTGCCAAGATCATAAATGTGGAAGTTCTGTTGGCAAAAAAACCCCCATAAAATCATCCCGTTTGAGCACTATGCCCCTTCCCCTGCATGGCAGCAAGAGGCTCATCCTACCAGGATGCAGGACTGGAGTGCAGACACACCACTGAACAGGAAGTGGAGCTTGCCTTCAGTAATGTTCAGCACTAAACTTTCTTCCAGTCTTTTTCCCTTTTTTTTTGATTGAAAACAGTCCTTGTAAATTCAACTACTGTGCTGTAAACGTTAAATGAATTTCCTTCAAAGCTTCAAAAAAACATTCCAAATCTAGCACAGTTCAAGAGTGGTCTCGTCCCACAACCCCTGCACATAAACACAGATAGAACGCAGCACAAAGCAGGCTGCTCTCCGTAGGTGGCCTACATCTTTCATTTCATTAAGGGTACTAACTACCTCCAGCAAATGACATTTGGAAGCCAAGTGCATTCTGCCTTGGAGGAGGGAAAATCAGATTTCCCTATGGTGACCATAGCTTCAGGGGAGGTCTGCCTCCAGCAGTGAAACACAAGCCTTAGAGGGTTCTGGTGCACTGCAGTCACTGGAGGGACACCCTCAGTGGGGCACATAAATAGGCATGATGCTTGGTTTAACTGGTTTTTTTTTTGTCCGGCAAATAAAGAATTGAACCCTACATGATCACAGTTGTGCATATGCTTCTTTAAAATGTCTGAACTCATTGGCCAAATTCAATCAAGTCCTTCAGAGGAAGAGCTGTCCCCAAAATGTCACATTTCTGCAAAGTATTTGAAAACAGCAGGACAGAAGAGAAGGATTTACAGGCATTCCCAGTAAGCAAGTTTCAGTAGAAGCACACCTGTATTTCTAGACACCAGAGAATCCACACAGGTGAGACTTGTTAAAAGTACCTTCATTTTAAGAAAAGCTCATTCTAATTCATATCTTTATAGGTATGAAAAAAATCTAACCACAAGACAAATCCATTAGAAGACAGATTTTATTGTGCTGTGCAGATAACTACTCTTTCCAACTCTGACAGATTCTCAAATAAGCTATCACTGAAAGAAAATACCTTTTTTTGGTCACAGAACTCACTAATTCCATGGCCTCTCCCTTTGCACTCTGCCATGAACCTTCCTCTCTCCCCTCTGCCTCAAACAAAAGACCGAATGAAAAAATAAGCATTACATTTGGGGTCAGTCTTTGATAGGCAAACAAGACCTGGGAAGAAAAGGAAGTCTAGAGTATGGTGCCTACCTTGGACTCTCTCTCCTCCAAGTCCTACCTCTTGTACCTCTTTCCTAAACTGATGCTCACTGATAACCTCTTCCATGTAACTGTCTTTAGCTGGGGCAGATGCTTCACCTCCAGCAATCTTCCATCTCTCAAGGCAGACACGCTGAACTTTACAAATCTTATCTGAAATACGGATCCACCACCTCTCTCTAATTTACTGACTTCCAAAAGGCCCTCTGTTTTATCACATTTTCATGAAAACAAAGAGGGGCAGAGTCAGTCCCCACCATTTTAAAAGCGTTCACTTGTTACCTTGGAGTTCGGTGTAATATTTCAGCAGTGCTTTAGGCATGTGGTTTATAAAGCACTTAGGGACCCATTAAACAGCAAAATTTAAGGCTAAAGGCTGGCAAGCTGAGGGCAGTGAGCTTTTAAATTTATGAAAGGCTACAGAACTGAGAGGCCACTAAAGTGACAGCTGTCAGCACCACTCCATCCTACATTCATGCAGGTTCAAAGGAGAAGCCAGCACGCACTCAAAAGAAAGAGAGCACTCGTTCCAACTTCCAGGCTATTTTCTAAATACTCTTTTCAAACTCCTTTTATACTCAGAAAAAGCCTTCCAGAAAACATCCACCCCTCTGCAAGCCTTGCATTGGTTACCTGATCCAGTTTTGCGCTCCTTTTTCTTCCTCCCAGCTCTAACAAGCATCCTTGCCCTTTTACAAGTTAAGGTCATTCAGAGGATCTATACAAGCAAGCAGAACACAAGCTGGACTGAAGATCTTGAAAGGCTCATGCTTACCCTCACCTTTAATAGGGAGGCACCACCCACAGAGACAACACGTTATCCCGGCATGCACCGCTCCCTCCTGATCCAAATGGAAAGCAGCACAAATCAAAAGGACCACAGCAAGTTGGAACCTGTTGTCTCAGCGGGTGGTACCCTGCATCTGTAATAGAGATGAAGGCAGCTGTAATCTCTCCGGTTTTATGCAAATGGGATGCTGCACTTCGGCTCCTGGCTAGGGGCCAGGAAAAAAAACAAAACCAAAAAACCCCAAACCCCACCACCTTTGTCTGTATGAAGCTGATGTAGTAAACATCAAAACACAGTTGGCATGTTTCTTTGCGGGATGTGGGAAGGCCACAAATAAAAATCTTATCTCAATCTATCCATAATTTAAGCCTTACTTTCTATTGCAGCTCTGAATTACAACCCTGCAATTTTAATACAAATAAGACTATTCAAGGTGTTCAGGAATTCTGTCGCATCATGGTTTTCTCTTTCCATGCGCTTCTTTAAAGTGTTTGGAAAAAGAATGAGCATTCAAACTACAGAACAGTTAAGTGGAGATTCAACCTTGGCCTTAGAGCAAACTGAAGACAGAAGCCAATCTGGGAAAAAGACATTTTCCTTCTTAGTCCCTGGACAGCCCTGCAAACCCGTGCCAGCACAATCTGAGGCTGGCACACACTGTTGCATCATAGTAACACAGAATCACAGAATGGGTAAAGTTGGAAGGGATCATAGTGTGTCATCAGGTCCAACCTTCCTGCTCATGCAGGGTAATCCCAGAGCACAGGACGGCATCCAGACGGTTCTTTAATATCTCCACAGCCTCTCTGGACAATCTGTTCCAGTGCACGGTCACCCACACAGTAATTCAGTTCTTCCTCATCTGCAGGTGGAACTTCCTGTGCATCAGTTTCTGCCCGTTGCCTCCTGGGTTGGAGACTCCCAAGGGCTGCTGCAAAAGCAGCACTCATCAGTAGCTGAAGCTGGCATTGCCACTGATGGAGTCTGAGCCCAGCTATGCCTGCTGATGTTGCCTTCCTCATGCACCTGTCCTCCACCAAAGAAGAAGTTACCATCACGTTGTAAACTGCAGGAATGATCAGGCACCTGTGCCTTGACCTCACTGATGGCCTGGCATCAGAGCACGAACCTGCAACTGCCAGCTGAGGCACTGGCTTTGCGCAGACACACAAAGACATGTTCCTTGCTGCTGGCATTGCTGTGGACAGTTGCTGCCAGTAAGGGGTGGAGAAGAGTGCAGGACTCGGTGTCTCCTCTCTCACAACTGCATTGGCCACATGCTTCCTGCCAGCACCCTGCACACACTCACTCACACTCACTGCAGTGCAGGGTCTCTTCAGAACGCAAGAGCAGTCCAAAACAAAAGGCCCTACTTTAACCTTGCTGAATAGATTCAAGAAGTTACACATTTGTTTCAATTTGAAAGAAGATAGAAAAAGCTAAAAACTGAGTATAACGTGCAAAAACATCCTGGAAGGATTTCTGCTGCCACTCAAGTTGTGCAACATGCTTGACTGGAGAGACTTATTTTCATGCAAGTAGCTTGGCATGAAATCCCACTGAAAGGCCTGTGGTTCCCTAACGCGGTCATGACATCATGATTTAGGATTTTTAGAGCTATCAGCCCAGCACAGCTGGTGTCATGGTTGCCATTATACCATGAAACACTGAGGGGTTTTAACGAAAAAGGTTTCCTTGTTTGAAATTTGTAGATTTCTTCCATCTTATTCTGCAGATTCTTAAACACAGACTGGTTCTGTAAGCAGAGTATAGCTGATATGTAAGCAGAGCAGGAAACAGTGCTGCTTTAACTGAAAATAAATCTGTCAACAAGGAGGCACTGGGAGAGCTCCACTTCAGACTTTTCAGGTTCTTATTAAAAAATATAAATTAAAGTCAACATTTTCACATTATTTGCTACATCTGTTTGCTATTCCATTATAAATAAAAATACAAGGGCCTCCAATTCAGTGTTAGTTCACTCAAAAAAATCAAAAAGTCCTTTTCATTTAATACTGCATTATAATTGTTCTAGACTGTACTGTATTACCACGAGAGGTTCACAAGAAACAAGCTATGCATTACCCAAACTGGGCAATTAACAAGACCTTGGGCAGTGTACTATCCTTCCCTTTCTAAAGTATGAAGGACAGCAAGGCTATGGAAGCACATCCCTGTTGTAGGAACCTTGCTGACTGTCACAAGCAGATCCAGCTCTGCACTTTTTGTAGACAGCTGGGAAACCAAAAAAACCCACAAACCCTTTCCTGTCTCCAGAGGCCAGGGCAATTGAGCAGAGTTCAGTGCCACACCAGTTTTAAAGGAAATATACCAAAGATTTAAACAACTGCCCTGCCACCTCATGCTCCTGCCAACCATTCCATAGCACACTTTACCTGGGACAGCAGAATCTCAAAGCCCTTCAAGCAAAAAAAGAGACTGATTTTCTTAAACAAAGCTTTATTAAATTCTGTGTCAGAGAACCAGAACCTCCTGAGTGCATAAGAAAATCCACCACATTCCTGCAGTGTGCACCCAGGGCTGGGCTGGTGACATGCAGTTCCCATGGCCATCAAATTTCGAGAGCAGTTTCAGCAAACAGCAATTGCTCTTGGGAGTGAGAATTGCTGGTGAGTGCTCAGCTCCTTCAAAAATCTTCTCTCAGCCAGTCTACAGTGCTCACATACCAGGTGGTAACTTCAGGTTCAGTGTTTAGGAGATGTTTAGGTTTTGACAGCTCTACCACATGCATTATTGTATATTACGACTTTTGGACACAAAGGTAGAATGAACCTACTCAACAGGACAAATACTATCAAGCTTTGTAGCTCCAATAATGAGGCCAAATTAAAGGTGACAGACTGCAGACAGCTGAATATCTCAGGGCAAGGGACAAAGGGACACAGTGCTGTGGAGCTGGGGCCACTGTCCCAGCCACACAGAGAGAAGGGAAACACATGCCTGAGTACACGCAGTGTACTCATGGTACGGAGACCAATTTGATGGATCTGAGCAGGTCAGTGCTGAAGAGGTTGCAGCCAATATCCTCAAAGCAGCACAGCAATGATGGCTCACTATTTGCTTGCAGTACCCAGCTCTGCAAGCCTCCGGCAGCGCAGTGCCAGGAGCAGCCAAAGCACACCAGCTCCCTAAGCCTCCCGCCAGGATCTCGTACATGCAGGACATGGGGGACTTCAGACCTCCCAGAGCATGGCACAGACTTCGCTCCTGCTTCACTCAGCAGGTCTTGGAGATCACCTGCAGCCTGTGTCTAGAGATGGGAATTTAATTCCTGTGCCCTGCAATCAGCAAAAGACATGTTCCAATATCTCAATCCAAATTTCCAGACCAAACCATAAGACAGTATGAACCAATAGGAGGTCTCATGCCAGGAAGTTATTTTAAATTGTGACATTCCACTTGTGTGGTACTTTTGATCCTCCACCCTCAAGTTTTCCACTAGAGAAGCACCACAGGTTTTGGTGTAGCAGACAGGTTTTGGGAGTGAGAAGCCAGAGCATGTGCCAGCACCAAGGAGGCTATGTCTTTAGAGAATTTGCTTCTTCACTCATAAAAGCACAACACCCTTTATATCTTCAGTTGAGACCCTCATATACACTGCCTGCTCTCACACAAAACCATCAGGAAAGAGTCTGAGCAAAGAGAACAGTCTGTCTCTCCATGGGAAAAACTCAGGCTGACAAAGTCACCAAAGAGAAGCAGTCAGCACAGCACTTACTCCCTCCAAAATTAGTCCTATCACAACAATGTGGGCAAACACAAGTCATCTAATCTTGGCAACCTCAGATTTTCAGCGTCAAAGATGAAATATCATGATCTATCAACAAAGGCACCATGTGAAGGCCTACATGTCCACACTAAGATCTCTTGTGGAAGCAAGGGAAGGAAGCCTTTAACTTCATTTCTTTCACTTGCCCTACTTTTCCTCTGCCCCTGCAACTAATGACAGGTTTGCTGTTAGTAGACGTGTTGGCTAAATGTCCCAGGCAGATCTCTGTGACATTAGGGTCCTGTAAAAACGCCAGACTTGTTTTCTGAAAAACAGTTCTGTAATCACAAACACAAGGAGAAAAAAACAGGAGAAACTGCTTTGAGGAATGGGTAAAGTTAAAGAAACTGCCCAACTGCTGCTGTTGCAAGAGAAGCACTTCGGTGGAAAAAAACCTGGTGGCTGAACCTTAACCAAGACAAACAAAAGGAAGAAAGCTTGTGTGAACAAACTGGAGCCTTTGCTGCACCATTCATCAAGGACATTTACCCTGCAACTGTAACACAGTGCAAAGACAGTTTCAGTAAACAGCGACAGCAGAAACCTTGTACCAGTTCTGGCTGGTTAAAAAGCCATGTTCACAGCCCCAAAATCATGATAACTTGGCTACTGCTACTCACTTTAACTGGAGTTAAGGAGTAAGGTCAGCTAAAGAAAGACAAGAATAAGGTTAGCTCATGCTGCCTGTTTGGTCTAATCCAAACTGCCTGCTAGAAACCATCCATACCAACAACCCAAGTTAGTAATTTAATTACTGGAGAAAAGACAGTGAAACAATTAAGAGTTTTAGGCTTCTGTTACACAAATTGGCACTTTATACAGCAGCCATTGGGGTGGCAGTCTGCTGACAGTAACACTGCTGTGCCAGCAAGAGCAAAAATGCCCTTACAGCAGTTTTCCAGAGGAAGGCATTTAACATGCACAGGGAGGGGTCAGGATTTAAGCGTATGACCATAGCAGACTACTGAGTGTGAAAAACACAACAAGACAGACAGCTAAAAGGAAATTTCCCGAACAGTTAAAAGAAATTCAAACAAAACCCACTCAACACTGAAAGGAAATATACTGCATTCAAAGCCTGCAGAGGGGAACATAGAATTTCTTCTACATACAAGAACAAGCATACGTCATCTTTTGTGAGACCAGGGCTAGGGTGTTCTCAACAGAAAACCAGCTGTTTAAATAATATGAGCAGCAGAACAGGGTTTTACCTACACACCCCCAAAAGGCAACACAAAACAACAACAACACAGCTACAGAACTTAAATGACACTTACTCGTGTACTCTGTTGTCTCCATACAAGTCACTTAACCCAAAGCTGACATAGTGCCAGTGCTCAGGAACATTCAGCGCTGGGTTTCCCAGGTTTCTGTACATGCTAACATAGTCCAGAGGGTCAGGTCCTCCCAACCTGCATGAAAAACAGAAAAAATCTTAAGTTAGTTAGTTTACTCAAGACAAATAGTAAGTCTCCCCAGGTGCTACAAGAGGTTGTACAAAGACCTAGTTTAAAACAAAAATTAGAACATTCAAATTACCTCAAAAAAAAAAAATATTGAGGAGAAAGGTTAGGTTAAATTCAGAAAGCTTCGAGCACAGGAACACAAAGTACATGTGTTCAACATACTAAAAATGTTTTTAACATTAAAGCATAAAAACCTCTGGAAAATCATATTAAAGCTTCCACAAAACACAAAGAAAATTGAAAAACTGTACTAGTAAAAGAGCAATGGCTGATCTGCATTGCAAGCTCTTAATTCAGTCCAGAGGCACATACCTCAAAAAAAGTGATGCTATTCCTCAAAGCAGAATTTGAAATGGTTAAGTTTTGTGGAGAGTAATCCATAGGTCTGAACATAGACAAATAGTTAAAACAGTGGAGGAGAAAAACATTGATTCAGTAAAATAAGCACCAAAACTTCTAAAAATACACCACTTGCATTAACCAAGAACGAGGAAAAAGCACCACTGCACCCTCTGCATCAGCGTTAGAATGGGTTCCTTAAAAGAACATAACTCAAAAGCCAATGCAGCACAGGCAGGTTACGCTAAGCAGCAATCACCAAAGCCTGCAGCCACCCTTCCCTACAAGGCACAGGGAAGTGAGGCCGTGTGCCAGCAGAGACCACAGCACATCCCCCTGCCACTCGCGTCACCTCTGCCCGCGCAAAGACAGGACAACTCCCCGCTGAAGGAAGGAACACGCTGGACTGTTTTGCTGCTTTCCCTGTCAATCATAGAACACCTACCACAAGCAGTTACGGCACGGCTGAGCAGCTGTTTAACCATTTTGTGCCTACAACGCACTTTGTCTTCAAGTAAAACTCTCAGCTGCCCCAAACAAGAAAATCCAAACTCACACGACCCCATTCATTGCAATCAATGATTCTACACATCAATTCCTCTCATCTCTATTGTCTGTTCAGACCCTGACACAATCATCTGCAGGTTGCAGGGCATGGCTATGTTTCCTTCACTAGTCCTGGGGGTTTGTGTCTCATCATAAGCCATCGCCATGGCTGGACAGATGCATCCAGCCCTAGAGACAGTGAGACACTATCTGAAATTCTCTGCCCTCTTCCTGTTGCCCAACCTTATCAAGTCTGTACAAAACAGAATATCAGCTTGGTGTACTAAAAGGCCCATGGGCTCTCTGCACAGGTGTGCTGTGCTGCCTTGCTCCTACTGCTGCTGGCAAAAAATCAGAGCAGTTATCTAACATGACTGACTTTACCCAGGACAGCTTCCCCCCTCATAAGCCACATAAGGCCATCATGGTGGCTGAGACCAGCTGCAGTTTCTCCAGCAGGTCAGTCAAGGATGCAGCCCAGGATACTGGGACAGGACAGAGTGGGTGAGCAGCTCACCCCCAGTAGTGGCACATGTGTCCATTGCCAAGGGGTACACCAGAACAACGCAGCCTTCTTGTATGACACACGGCATCTTTGTGGCATAAAAGGCAAATTGGTGAGCAAATGTGGGGAACGTGTGTCAGACCCCAGGATGGAGCTGAGTCTGATCTTCAGGAGACACCTGAGAAAACCTGCTCTCAAAGTCTAGCAATAGTCTGAAACACTCAAAAAACAAGTTCCCTCTGACACCCTTTCCTCACCTGTTCCCCTTCACTGGCATCAGGTGACACTGGAGGCTGAGATCTCTACCAGAAACACCCATTCAGGTGGCTCTGTTCAGAGCATGGCACTTACGTCCTGGTCAGTGCTCAGTCTCCCAGGGATCCATGATGGAAGCAATTCCAGCCGGGATGGTCACTCACCCTTGAGGAGTGGCAGTGAACAGCAGCAGCCACACACAATTATTACTGGACTGGGAAGACTCCAGAGTGAGGGAGGTTCATACTGACCAGTGTGAGAGATTAGTCAGTGGTCAGAGCAGTTGTGTGGGCTTTGCAATGAAGGGATCACTGCTAAGCAACCGGCATCTCACACATGAAGAAAACCTGCTTCCAAACTGGGTTTAATAAAAGTTTAGAAGTCAAACAATCAATGCTGGAACACTGCTGACACAGGCACTCTGACAACACACAAGACAAACCTCTACACTGCCCTTTTCAAGACAGGGACTGCTCCATGAGTACGTGCTTTTCCCTAGAGCTACTCAAACATACTTGTCAGGTCTGATGCAGATGGCAAGTCCTGCCTAGACAGCACCAGGCAAGCCAGAAACCTCTCCCTCACTCCTGCCAGCAATCCTGTGTTTGTCTCCAAAGGCCAAACTTCTCTGGGGAACTGCAGCACTGCGCTACTCAAGAGGTGGCCACAGCAATGCAGCACCGGGCAGCCTGGAGGAGCTGAGCTCAGTCCTGCCCAGAGTTCACTACCAAGCGTTGCTCAATGATCCAGTCACACCATCTTTACTCGCTGAGAAATGCAGTAGGCTTGGAAGAGATGTAGACTAAAAGCCTGAAGCGGTGACTAACTAAATTTTCAAAAACACATAGCCAAGCCATACACCTATCCCAAAACCGCTGCAACTGCAGGAGCGTCCAGCATGAGCTTTAAGCCAGCTACCTGCAGCACAAACTAACAGCCATGGCAATAACGCTCACCAAAGGTTAGTCAGCACAGATATTCATCCAGTTTCGGTGGCAGGTTTCACTGCTCTAACGTCGGCGCTGCCGCCCACAGCTGCCACGGCAGGGTTTGACCTTGTATCACAATCTACATATCAGTACATGCACTCACACAAAGAGCTGGAAGCGTTGGAGGATTTTATTAGGAAGAGCCCAACTTCAAAGCCAGAGGTACAGTACAAATTTGTTACATTCTCTATTCATGGATCTCATTCAGGAGCAAGAAGGGCTGCCTCAGGGGAAACCCTGTATTTGCATCTGCACCAAGAGTCTTCTTTCAACTGATATTAAGAGCACTCTGAAGTTTCTGTGGAAGGAGAAACGCAAAACGCAGAGAGGAAAGAGACCCATAATGGAAAAAAAAATTGGAAAATTCCTAATTCGTTCACCCTGAAAAGTCCTTAGTGTATTGTTTGTAGTTACTTCCCAACAGCTGACAATAGGACCGCTTTTCACAGCTATCTTTTGACAACCCTTCAGAAGTAGTCTGTGATTCCCAAAAGGCCGCAGACCACAGCTCACTGCACAGGTTTTTGAGTATATGGGCTAAATTTAAGACAGGTGATAAAAGCCCAGTAGTCCAGCCCACATTATGCCTATTTCAAAACCTATCACAAAGGAAAGAACAAATTTGATTTTTTCACCAGCAATTCTATGCAACAAGCTATTTCAATCTGAGATACTCTACCACATTTTATAATAAAAGTGGACACTGGATATCAACAGAGAAACTCCATCTTGGTGCATGGTCTTCATAAACAGAGCCAGAAACTCTTCCAAGGAGTTCTGATTGAATCCCAAACTCTCTTCCAAGATATGCAAATAGCATTTTAAAAGACTAGTTCCATTAAATAATCCACATGGCTAAACCCCTTTATGTAACAGGCATAGAGTTCTGCAGATTCTCCAACATTACAGGATCTGCCCTGATGTGCAAGCCAAAGACTACAACTTCAGCTCCCTGAACAAAAAAACCAAATCGCTGTTAACTGTGGAGAAACTGATACATATAATTAAAAGCTGATTAGCGTTACAATATTTCTCCTAAGGCAGAGAACTAGTTCAGCAATTTCCTCTTCTAATCTAAACCAGCTAATAGCTGGCAGTCCAGGCAGAGTAGAACAGATTAGCAGAGAGTTGTGGCAGGAGTCGTTCTACCAGACTTAACAAAACCAAGCTCCAAGTTTCACCCAACAACAGGAGAGAAAGAACTTGTGGCGTCCACGTAGGCTTCACCTTGCACAAGCATTTCCCGCACAGGACAGCAGTAGGAAGCTCACCTCTACAACAGAAGCTCTCAGCTCTCACTGTTGGCTGAGCTAACAGTCGGAGGAACTGCTAAGTGGAAAACGCCAGGATAAACAGGCCTTCACATTACTTCTTACTTGCAACCTGCCATCACTGCCAGCAGCAATTTTTTTAGTGTTTGAGCTCCAATTGCAGTGAAACCCTAATCAATCCTTAAGCAAACAAGCAACAAGGTTTCTTCCCAAACAAGGGTCTTTGCTACTCTTCATTATAGACCTCAACCCCCACAAATCTTACATCACTATAGTAAGTATTGTTTTGAGCTGTTGATAGAAAAGAAGTGCTGATGTGACTGGAAATTCTTCATGAGTATCTAAGATTAGACATAGGCGTAAAAACAGACTGATCAGACCACCACCAAAGTACTGATGTGCACAGATAACTAAGAAATTATATTCTGAGGTCTCAGATTTGCAACATCTTATCTCAGCCCACTGTGTCATTTTAATACAATACTCCCCTAAGCAATAAGGGTTAACACACAAACTTCTTGCTAGAATCACTTAAAAAATAACACTTCTGTGGACAACTACGGCAATAGCTTTGTCTGTCAGAGCAGCACACAGGGAGGATGTTATTCTGCTATTGCTCAGGACTCTAATTAGATAAAGAAATACAGGTTGAAATGAACTGTAAATAAAGAAGTTGAGCATTTACTAAATTTTTCCAAGTGCTGGGGTAGGGACTGGCCAATGTCAGGTAAAGCGAATACTCGGGGTGACTTGATCATGTTCCTTAGCTCCAGAAGAGCGGGCTGAGCAGCTAAGCGATAGCAAAAAGCAAAAGGAACTCCTCTTCACACGGGATTAGATGCTAGACACTTATCTTCATAGCTAAACATCCAAGCACTTCCTTCATGCCACTCTCCCACATAAACAACTGCTGTTCCTGGTGTCAGACACTGTGTCAGCACAGACACTGAGCAGCAGATTCGCAGTCTGTGATAACACATGGCTACGTAAGGCCAAGAGAAGCTGGCAATGCCCCGCGGGCTTTATGGGTACACACGGCATGTGTCCGGCCTGGAGGCTGGAACAACGGCTTCACTCCGGTCAGTGCCGGCCACACTCGCACCCCAGCCTCCCTGCCAGAAGGCAGAGCTCGTGCCTCCTGTCCCGGGGAGAAACTCCAGCCCCTCACCTTCTGTGGGAACACCTCCACTGAATAGCACGCACCCTCTTTTTGAATCACCTGCCCCAGCCGGGGCCTTCATCAGCCACCCCTCACTCAGGGACCCTCCACTTCACCCCAGAAACCCCAATACACCCTCCTGTCTTCAGTGCACACCTCCCCAGACCCCTCTTCCTATTGGCCAACATATTCTCCCCAGGAGCCCCTCCAAACACACGCCCTGGGCAACCAACTGCATCCCCAGTGCCTCCGTCCCCAGATCCGCTGCATATCCCCAAAATTCTTGCATCTCAACCCTAACTCAGGACGCAACCCCCAGTCCCTCTCCCCTTGCTGGAACCCTCCCCAGACCCTCCGCCTCACCCCGTGCAACGTCCCCAGCCCCAGTGTTTCTCCTAAATCTCTCCCACTCCCACTACTCCTCCCACACCCTCTCCTATCCCACACAAGGCGCCGGTCCCACTGCTCCCCCCAGCTCCACGCAAGACCCCGGCCCCATCCAGGCCGCCTCACCAGTACTTGAGGATGGCGGTGACCTGGAGCGGGTTGGGCTGGTCGGGGTAGAGGCGGCGGCACTCGCCGTAGATACCGTGCAGCCCCGGCGGGAACAGCGACGGGAAGGACCCGGACCCGGATCCAGACCCCGAGCCGGACCCCGGCCCGCCCGCGGGGGGTCCCCCGCCCGGCCGCACGCCCTCCATGTCCCGGAGGCGGCTGGTCCCGGCCCGTCCCGGTTGGTGCCGAACCCGCTCCGCTCCCGCCAGGCGCTCCCGGCCCGGCCCGGCCCGGCCCAAGCGGCTGCGTGGGGCCGCGGGAGGAGGGGGCGGGGCCTAGTGCCGGGCCGCATGAGTGACAGGCTAGCTCGGCCAATGTCGGCGCCGCGCGGGGCTCCGCGCGAAGGGGGCGGGGCGCCGCTGCACGGGCGGCGTGAGTGACAGGATGGCTCGACCAATGGCGGCGCGCGGGGCGGAAGGCGGCCGCGCCTCTGCCGCCGTCCCACGTTACTCTGCGGGCGCGCCCCCTAGCGGCCGCGCGAGGCGGTGGGCGGGGCGATGCCCGCGCGAGGCGGTGGCGGGAACGCGGAGCGGGGTCCCGGGGGGAGCGGGAGGTGCCCGCACCCGGGCGGGCCTGAGGGCAGAGGAGCGCTTTGTTACTGCTGCCTTTACACCTCCTCCAATGCTCAAGGCACCTTTACTCTCCCCGTGCATCCTCTGTGTCTGTAGGTCCCTCGGAGGCAGCGGGAAGCTGCCGATGGGTGAAGTTTGAGGGCTCTCTGATCGCGCATTGTTACTTGTGCACGAAGCACGCTGACGATCTGGCTCGATTCCTGAGTTGCAACTACACCTGTGGTCATGCAAAGCCAGGTATGCACGTGTGGATGGTGTGTATGCAATAGTCCTACACAACCTCGCTAGAGCAGGGTCCTGCTTGTTAACCAGCAAATAGAAAAAAATGAGCTATAGAGTGCTCAGAGGAGAGGGTGAGCGCTCATGCTCGTATTTCTCACTTAAATAGGTGAGAGTTTATTCTAAAAACATTCACGACACCGTTTGGGAGAACACACATGGTCAAGAAGCTGACAAGCTGACAGACAAGTGACAATCCCCTGATAAAGGAGGTGAGCAGTTGGTGTCCTCACTCCCCACAGTGAAAAATGTTTCACTTGCTCTGTTACTGTGATACTACTGTTTGTGACATCTGCCGGAGAAGTCAGCTACAGTCCGCTGAGAAGGTGGATGTAACAGAGTCTGTATGAAAGGCTGTGCTGGCTCAATACAGCCATAACGAGTGTCTCCTGGCGTTCACTGAAGTGATACAACACTGGCCTCAATTTAAACCCCTCAAGCCTGTTGTACAAAAATTCCCTCTTTTACACTACGTGAATGAGGAAGGTCGCTAAAGGTAAACATCTGAGATGAGACTTACCTACTAGGGCTAAAGGCAGGAACTACAGGAGCAAAGTCCATGTCTGCAGGAGAGATGTGGGACACAACAGGTGTGCTCACTGGCATGGAAGTTCATTTTAATTAACTACAAGACCTGGAATTTCAGTCATCGATTATTCCAAGTGCTTTTAGAATACTTAGTCAATGGAAAATGAGAACATATGTTCCTTGTTCAACACTGAAATGCTCATGATGTGCATTCTTTATACTGACACCTCTTTTGTGGTTCTTGTGCCTCAAAAATGGAGAGAAACTGGTATTTCGTGGAGGTAAAAGATGTGTTATGACCAGTAGTTCGTAAAGATGATGCTATGAAATTATGGGACAATAAAATGCTTTCCTTAGTCATAGATCCCCTCTACAGAAATTAATGGGATCACCTTTTTCTCCTTTCCTATTAGAAAAAATTAGGGGGTGGAAATGTATTAGGCGGGAGCCAGCCAACTGCGATGCAGGGTTTTTGGTGGAAGCATCCAGCTATCCCCTGGACCGCAACATCCACCGGTTTCTCGGCCGTGGATGTGTCCGCAGGATTCCCTTTTTCCGAACTCCACCTCCCAGCACGCCCCGTTCCTGCGCCGTCCTACAACTCCCAGCATGGCTCGCTCCCGGCGCCGACCTACAGCTCCCGGCATGCCCCGCTGCCGGCGCACCTCCCCGCTGGGTTCTGCGCAGCGTCGGACTATAGCTCCCGGCAGGCGCCGCGGCGGCGGGAATACATCACCCAGGCGGCGCTGCGTCGCCGCTCCGCGCACGCGCCGCCGAGGGCTGGGCTGTTGCTCCCTCACGGGCGGCTGCGGCGGGTCCTCGCCATGGAGTCCTACGATGTGATAGCGAACCAGCCCGTCGTGATAGACAACGTGAGTGCGGGCGGCCGCGTGTCCCGGGCACAGGGAGGGCCCGCAATCCCTTTGTCATCGGAGGCGGCCGGGCCGAGCCGCGCCCCGCCCGCCGCCGCCCCCCCACCTCAGCCGGCCCGGCCGCCGCCTCCGACCCTCGCACGGCGCCATACGGTGTCCTCGGGGGGCGGGGCCGCTGCGCCTCGGCGCGTCGCGATTGGCTGGGGCGACTGGCAGTCATCCGCCGCCAGGCCGCTGCCCCGCGCTGGGGGGCGCAGCCCCCGCCGCCGCCGAGCTGCCTCTGGCTGGGAGGGGCGGCGCGCCCCCATTGGCTGGGGCGGCTGTCAGTCAGCGGGGCAGCCCGCTGCTACCTGCTCGAGCGGGGCGGGACTGTCACCTGATCGCCTGCGCTCATTGGTAGCTGGCGCTGTCAGTCAGGCGGTGCTTCCCCCCCCCGCCCCGCCCCTCTTTGTGCCGGGGGGACAATGGGGGTGCTAGGCCAGGCCATGGCCGCACTCCCAGCATGCTCCGGGGCAGGCCAAGCCAGGGTTGCAGCGTGCTTCTGGCAGGGCGTGGATGGACCCCGCACAGGCCCTGGGGGTGCCGGTACTTCCCTTGGCCCATGCGGGCCATGGAGCTCTCCAGCCAGGCCCCCATCGCAGGCCCAGCGAGAGAGAAGCTTTCACCCCTTGTACTGCCCCTCCTACAGCGCATCCAGCACAGTGGTCACAACAAAGCAGTGCCCTTCCCAAGGCATGGATTCCCATGCCTTGGAATGCCGCTGCTGAAGGATCTGTGCCCAGCACGGGTTGCATCAGCTGTAATTTGACAGCGTAGCATGGTGTTGCAGATGGCTGCTCCAATCTGCTGATGCTGCTCATTAGCACAAAGCAGACCTTCATTCTGGGTATGTAATAGCTCTGCGGGAGATGAATGACAGTGATTCCGTGCCTCTTTGAGGGTCCTTCTGGGTCTGGTTCTGATTTGTCCCATCCATGCTGCCCCCCCAGGAGGGAGGACCATCCAGGAAGGGGTGGGAGAGCACATCTTGGACGGAGCCTCCTTCAGTGTAGTGAGTCACAAACCCGTGCTCCTCCCTTCTGACCTCTACCGCCAGTGATTGAGATTCTGTTGTTTTGAAGGGTCAGTACTGTGCTCCGTTCTTCCTCCACAAGCTTAATTTCTGCTGAATCTTTTTGCCATATGATGTGGGTTTGCTAGCCTGGCACTTCTCAACCTATTGCTTTAACTCCCCATAAGGTGAATGATTGTAGGTCTTCTCAGATAAAGTCAGTTATTCTACTGACTTTTCTTAATTATGGATCCCAAATTCCTCTCTACAGTTTGAGCTCTCTGATACAATTTTGGCTTTGTTTCTTTCCCTGGAATCTTACAGCAGAGAGATTTAGGTTAGACATTGAAGGAAAGCATCTAACAGAAAATGAGAGTAAGCGGTAAAATTGACTATGTTGAGAAAAACACGTATCTTCTTTATTGAAGATATTAAAAATGTGTTAGGTTGGTTGTTTTTAGGAATGACTGGATCAGCACTGATCCTGCTATGTTGTTGAGTGATTAGCTAAACATTAAACTTATCTCTAGGTGTTCTGATACTGTGAGGATGACTTTGTTGAGCTATTCATGTAGTAGCAGTCTATATTTAATTTCAGCATGTCCTTTTCTTATTTAGTGCAATGATTGCCTCCCCTGCCTCAGACCTGAAGAAGGGCTCATGTGCCAGCAGCTGATTCTGTGTCTTTTTTTCATTTTATCAGCTGGTCTTATAAACGCTAATTCTTCTTGCCTCTCCGATAAACGAGCTCCCCCCTTTCCCCTCCCTGTACAAGAAGTAGAATGGAGCAGTTGTTGTGACATCTGCCTGGGACGCTGGCAGGCTGTGGGCCGAGGAGCCTCGTGGTGACACTGCATTTTTGGTACTCTTTGGAGTTCAGGCAGGACGGGAAGTGGAGCTGCACAGAGCAGGTACCACTCTTCCCACTGCTGTTCCATTACTGCTTTTCCTCAGAGAGCTGCAGGCACCTTTTGAAGGCTGAATGTTATCCTGTCTCACGTGTGCCTGTGTGTGGGAAGGTGGGAAGGGGGAAGTGAGATACTGAGCTGCTGAGAGCCAGACCCCTCCAGTCCCAGCCCTGCTCTAGAATCTCAGTGTGTTCCAAAAGGACATGAAGTTCTGTAGCTAAAAACTCAACAAGGAGGTTTTTTCTCTTACCAAACATTGCTCTTAGCTGTATGTTTTCAGCAGGGAGAGCTTTGTAATGTACAGTGGGAGGTTGGAGCTGTACCTCAGCACAACTTTAATACTCTTCATTGTCTAATTTTTAAGAGTTGTATTCCCATCTGCAGTCCAGAAAGCTCTCTGAATGGTCTGGGAGCCTTGCTGAACGTTGTTGCACATGTTGATAGTCCAGCTGTGGCCTAAGTCAGTGCAAATTCCTTGACCTCCATGGAACATGGAGTTATCTCTTGTTTGCTTTGTAGTCTTAAGTGGTGGCATTTTATGCAGCTGAGCTGTCAGCAAGGGCTGTTGTGTCTTTGGTTTGTTCTTGATCTTATAAATTCTGTATCAAATAAAACAGTTTTGCAACAATATGAAATGTGCACTCTCCATAGAAAGTGCTACACGGAAGATTGATTGGTGATTTCCATTTAAATTTGAGTCCTAAATGCATCAAGATGAATGAACCCATAACCAAGTGGCTACAGAGCTAGTGGATGAGGTATGTTCAGGGATGAGGTATGTTCAGTTCCTTCAAGGCACTCACAAGAATTTTTAATGAGTTTATCTTCTTTGACCTTTACATTTTACATGTAGTTTTTCTTCTTTTATTCTTTTGCTCAGATTAAAGTTAAAAAATAAATAATAAACTCCTGCTGAACAAAATGGAATGAAAGCCTAGCCAGGATAGCTACTGGCGGAAGTATATAAATTTGTAAATTTTTTTAAAGTTTTAATAAATCAGAGTTTGTAGCAGAAGAGAAGATGCATGTGTTTTTGCTTATTTGAAACAAAGATGGAAAACCAGGTCTTTAAACCTTCTGAATCAGGGTTATTTCAAAATGTAAACATTTTCCTCTCATTGCATAGGAATCTCAAGCTGATCTATAATAAACAGATTTACTCTGTGTGCACTTATCTTCAAAGAAGTAAAATGTTTTCAAGAAAAATGGAATAGGTCAGAGAGTGCAGTCGGGTCTTTGTAGTGCAGAGATATCAAACAGCTGTTCTTGGTTTATTCCCAGGCACTTGGAAGCACAACTGTGTTGAAGCCCCATCTCACTGGCACATTCAAAGCAGTCATTCGTCTCTGACTCCAAGTTGGAGTTCTGAACTCCCAACACATTTGGTTAACTTTGAACTTCAGTATGTAAATCTTAAAATACATAACTTGCTGGGAATCTCACCAGGACACGCTGGGTAATTTTTGGCCTGACATAAGGAAGTTTCAATCTAAGTTAAAATAGGAGCATCATTTTTCTCCTGAAACCAGTTCCCCGCAGCAGAATGTGCTAGCAGCAAGATCAGTCATTATCTTGAACAAAATATTCAATAAGTGCAATATTCTAACATGGTTACGTTATGTTACTGCATTTCAGTCAACTGTTTTTCTGCAAACCTTGACACAGGGTGGTATTCTTTCCCAGGCAGAGAGTTGTTCATAAGCTATGATAAGAAAAATCAAAATAGTGGTTTTGCTTTGAAGTGAATAGCCAGAAGAGAGTCTGTCACAAGGGAAGTCTTTTTAACACTTCACAGGCCACTTTGTCACGCTGATATCGTGCAGACCTTAGGATGCAATTGGAGCCGAGTCCCTCGTGCCAAAAGGAAGTAGTTAGTCCTGCCTAGCTGGCAGTTTGGGTGTGCTCTTGGAGCCAGCCTGGCTGCAGGTGTTTATCAGGAGACAAGGATTCAAGCAATCTGCCTTTCATATGCTTTATAAACAGCTACGTCTGGTTTGCAGAGTATTCCTGACACTCATCTCCTACAGATGTGTCCTGGCAAATCTGACTCTGGTGGTTTAGAGGCAGGAATATCCCAGCTCTGGTGGCAGAGCACATGTGCTCTGTGCAGAGCCTGACATCGCAGCTGAAACTGCTGATGGAAGTAGCTTGGCAGTAAAGTGCTGGACTGTGAACGGGAGAGGCTGGGGCTGCCCCGCATTCCTTTCTGCTGAGCCCGCTCGGCTGGTAACCTCTGGCACTGGGAGGGTGGCATTGGAAACCACTGCAGCCAGGGCTTGCCTGGCAGCGCTGTGAGCAACTCATCTGGCCCCAGCCTTGAAGCAAAAGCAGTGATGCTGACCCACACAGAGGTGGTCAGAAGTCGAAAGCTATGGAAGAGCTGTGTTGCTACTCATTTTAAAGTGCTGTGGAGCAGCCAAAATGTCTTTTTGGCCTCAAAACCAGAGCAGTCCTGCTGCAGAGCCCTTGAGAGTGAACAGGCACTTCACAGGTCACAGCTTTCAGTGCAAACTCGCACACACTTTGCTCCCACCATAGGGCTAAGCAGAACTGCTCCTCTTTCTGAGAAGAGCTTGTACCCATGGTAGTCTGGGATTACCAGTGAAACGGCTTGTCTGAGGAGATCCTATGAAAATCCGCTCCTTAGCAAAACTTGGGTGTTCCTGCAAGCTGCTCATTGTTTCAAGATGTCATTCCCTTGTGCAGGGAGAGGAAATGGAGGAGGGGAAGGAGTCAGCAAAGATCCATGTTGATGATGGTGTTCCCAGGATGCTTCCGGACAGGGATGGGAGCTGTAGGGCCAGATGTCCGGCACTGACTCCCTGCCAGGGCCTTGCTGTGGCTGGTTTTACCCCGCTCTGTATTTGCTGCTTTGAATTGCAGAAGGCTCTTTGGATCTGTGCCTTTCTGACTGCCATCCCTCATCTCTTCTTTGTCTCTTCTGAACAAGCTCTATCCCATCAGCTGTGCTTCCTGCCCCCAGCCTTTCCCCTTGCAGTGTAACCAGCACCTTTGTCCTTTCCAGACCCCAGTCTGGGTTGGTTTCCAATGTCTTTTCTGGCCACATTTCTGCCTCTGAAGCATTAGCTAGTTCATCTACCACTTGATCATCTTTTCCCTAGTCTCTTTTCCAATCTGTTCCCACAATTCTTTGCTACTTCCTTCTCTGACTTTATCTGCCCTTCTTCCATCCTTTGTAAATCTCCTTCTGAGAGGCCTGTAGCTTTCATTCTCGCAGTGCCTCCTGAAGCTAGCAGAGTTCATTTGCTCTTGCTGGGATTTCTGGAGTGTTCTCCTCCTCCCAGAGATTATCTAATATCAATAGGCAATTGTGGAGTGTGGATTTAGCCTCCTGCATCCCTCACAGTAGCCCTGGCTAGAAAAATACTTGTCTGTACAGGGCAGTGTTTAGGTGTGTGCAGAGCAGTAGCAGGGCCTGTGGGGTGGTTGTGCCCTGTGAGATGTGTCACTGCCAGAGAGGGTGCCAGTCACTCACTCCCATAGCCAAGCTGGCACTTCCCATCCCCAACCAGCCTGGAGAGTCAGTCCCTGGGGAGCTTTATTCCTAATAGAAAGGACAGGATCTGGCAGTACTGATATACTTTGCTACTCTGCTAAAACTTGTGAAGATGACGGAATGAATGATAAGCTCACATGTTTGTCTGTTGCTTCCACAGGGCTCAGGTGTGATTAAAGCAGGTTTTGCGGGCGATCAAATACCAAAATACTGCTTTCCTAACTAGTAAGTATTCTGCTGGTCTTGGTAACTTCTTAGTACTGTGTACCAATTCTTTGATATGTAGAGGGGAAGAATTGCCCAGTTTTATAAATGGAAAAATTGGTTACTCTTTTCTGCCTGCTGCAGAGAAGCATCGGGGAGATGAGAGCTCTGCTGTTAAATATTTTAAGATTTTTGGGGGCACACATACATCATAAAAGATGACATCACTTTGTCAGGCTCAACACACAGCCAAAGCTGTAGGATCCTTTAATCTGCACACATGAGGAAGAGGACCCGGAAAAAGTAAAATTTGGGATGAGAAGTGTGAAGACATCTGTATTTTTTCGGTGTGTGGTATGATGTCTTGATTCCTGCCGGACTTCTTTGTAAGTTTTCTGAGAGTTTTGCCAGGATGAAGACTGCTGGAACAGGAACTCTGAATAGTCACTGGCTTTTATATTCAATGCAGTGGGTTTTTAATGAGTAATTTTGTGTTCTGAGCAATGTGTTCTGTATAAGATGGTGGGGTATGGGATTACAAATGTCTAATCTGAGAAGTCTACCTGAGTGGCAGCACATGCGGATCCAACACCTAAGACAATTGCTCAGTCTAGCCATGTTCATCCCAGGCACTGTTGAAACAGGTGAGTCCTGGATAATCAGTGAAAATGTGGCCAGACCCCGCTGGTTTATGTCCAGCCAATTCAGAACTGTCTACAGTCTGTCCCCTTCACCTCTGATTCTGAGATTAGCTCAGAGCAAACCTGGGTCTGTCTGCACCTGGTAGTGCCCCCAGATACACCATTGCTTGAGAAAGTTCTGGTTAGGACAGAGAGGAACACAAAGCAGGCAATCCTTGGGTGCATCTGAGCTCTTTGTAGAAGCATTTACTCTCTTGTCTCTGTTCTAGTGTGGGCAGACCAAAGCACGTTCGTGTTATGGCTGGTGCTTTAGAAGGGGACATTTTCATTGGTCCAAAGGCAGAGGTAAGAACACCTGTACACTGCACTTCTCCATATATCTCAGTGTCCTGCTGTAAGGGGGGGATGTGGCAGCTGGACTGTGGTTCTTTGGTATCATGTAGGTCTGAAGAGTAGAACAGATAGTCACTTATGTGTGTGTCTGAGGTGGAGTGAGAAGCTTCGTGAAATTCTTGTGCCAATCTGCTGACCACAGACCTAGTTCCCGAGGCCTTCGATACCTCTCTTTTCTTTAGGCTACTTTTAGCTCTATATGGTTACATAGTTTTGACTGGGAACTTTAGAAATGGAGCCTACTGGATTGCTGTATACCTCCCTGCCATGGGCAGGAAGCTTCTCTCCACAGTCCGGCTTCTTGTCAGCATGTAGCCAGTTGTGTGGTTACATTTCTTGTGAGCCCTTCAAACTGCATTACCCAGTAACATCCTGTTATGTTTTATATCGTAACTGAGCTGGTAGTACAAAGATACCATATGATAAATGTCTGTGTGTTGGCTTGAAAAGTGTTAGGATGGAATATGCTCTGTGAATGTCAGACATAGACATTCCTACTTGGTATGAAAAGGCCTTGTCTAGTCTTGGCTTCTCTGTTTGTGATGAGTGTTCAGGTTGTGCCCTGTATGCTATAGATAAGTTATCTTTTAGTGGAATCAAAACTGAAGTTGAGTCTGACAGTAAGTCATAGTCACAGTGCTCAGAAGTGTGATTGTTGGAAACTCTGATGCTCTCTTGTCCTGTCTTGTTTGCTCAGGAGCACAGAGGTCTTCTTGCGATCCGATACCCGATGGAGCATGGCATAGTGAAGGACTGGAACGACATGGAGCGCATCTGGCAGTACGTGTATTCTAAAGACCAGCTCCAGACGTTCTCAGAAGAGGTGAGAGACCACAGTATGTAAAGGCACAGGCGTCATTCAGTGTGTGTAACAGCAGGAGCCTTGGGACTCTGGTAAAGATTTGGGACTTTTCCTTTGCCCTTCTTTCTAAATGTGTGTCTGTTGTTAAATTAAGCGCTTTCACCTCTCAGGAGATACTGCACAAGAATTGTCTAAGCAGAATTCCTCTCCAGATCTGATGGTGTGGCCTGACTGAAAATCTGCCTTTCACATTTGCTAGTCGCACTCTCTCTAATGATTCTACTTTAGGCCAAGTGCTTCTGACTTTTCCTGTTCTGCCTGCACATCAGGCATATCCACTCAGCAGGGACATGATTTGAAGCGAGGAAGGAGGAAACCACAGTCCTGTGGTCTGGAAGGATCTGACGAAAAAATTATTAAATGTCTGAGAGTAATCTAAGTTGTGGAGTAGGAATATTTCTGTCTGCTTGTGCTAAGACCATATGCCTTCACCCTTTCTTAGGGTCTGTGTATTTTGGCTAATCTAGCTGATTTTTGTCACTGAGAGTTATCTTGTTTGTCCTTAATGGGGCAGAGTTACTCACAGAGTACATTTCCTAACACTTCTTCATAGCTAGACCAGAACCCTGCTGGTCTTCCAGCCTAATAGAAATTATGCACAGCCCAATACAGCTCAGCTGAAATTCCTCTTTTGTACCTGTCCTCTTGCACCAGTGGTTCCTAAAGTGAATAAATAAGCAGAAACTTTTAGGAACACACCCCTACTGCCTCCTGGTTACTGCAGCACAGCTCCTTCTTCTCTTTCCCAGCATCCTGTGTTGCTGACAGAAGCACCCCTAAACCCGCGCAAGAACAGAGAGCGTGCTGCTGAGGTGTTTTTTGAGACCTTCAATGTGCCAGCACTATTCATCTCCATGCAAGCTGTGCTTAGCCTGTAAGTGTCTTTCGTCTTTGATTTGTGTTTGTGGAATGTTGCCACAAAATCCATTCTTTTACAAAACAAACCTGTGGAAGACCTCACTGATGGCTGACTTACCCCCTTTTCATGCAAGAACTGAAA
Source organism: Eulacestoma nigropectus (assembly GCA_013397775.1). Classification (NCBI taxonomy): domain Eukaryota; kingdom Metazoa; phylum Chordata; class Aves; order Passeriformes; genus Eulacestoma; species Eulacestoma nigropectus. The sequence continues at coordinate 112,862 of VZTE01004807.1, forward strand.
CTCAATTTGTGCGATAAAGAGTTTACAGGAAATTTGCTGAACTGCAAAGAGAACTTGGGTTTTGAGCGTTTTTTAGCCCCTGTTTGTGTGAAATCTCTGCTTCCCGAGTTGAGTGTGGATGTGTTGCTTGCCTGGGCTCACTCTGAGTTGCTTGTTCTGACTTGAGCCTTTGTCCCTTTGGTAGCTATGCGACCGGCAGGACCACGGGAGTGGTGCTGGACTCTGGGGATGGCGTCACCCACGCAGTTCCCATCTACGAAGGCTTTGCCATGCCTCACTCCATCATGCGGATTGACATCGCTGGCCGGGATGTCTCCCGCTTCCTGCGTCTCTATCTCCGGAAGGAAGGCTATGACTTCCACACAACCTCTGAATTTGAGATTGTCAAGACCATCAAGGAGGTGATGCCCTCCCTTGTTTCTGTGTTTGCCCAAGAAGGGATTTCTTCTCAAGCGAAGTCGTGGCTTGTGAAATCCAGTGGGAAGTTCCAGCCTACCTAGCTCTGCACCTAAATCCATTATCTATGTGAGGCAGTCTAGGGCCACTAAGATGATTAAAGGACTCTCATATGTGGAAAGGCTGGGAGAGCTTGGACTGTTGAGCCACAAGAAATGGTTGGGGAGAGTCTCACTGATGTATGTAAATGTCTGAAGGGAGGGTGCAGAGAAAACAGAGCCAGACTCATTTCAGTGATGTCCAGTGACAGGACAAGATGCACAAACTGAAGCTAAGGAGGTTCTGTCTGAACATAGCCTTTTTTTAGCATGAGGGTGACCAAGTGCTGGCACAGTTTGTCTAGAGGGTTGTAGAGTCTCCATCCTTGGTAATATCATCTGGACAGGGTCCCAGACAGCCTGCTTTAGGGAACCCTGCATGGACAAGATGACCTCCAGAGGTCATTTGCAACCTCAGCTGTCCCATATTCTGGGACAGTTATAGTCAAAGTCACATTAATCCCTGTTGAGGGGCTGTTACCATGGAGGTGAAGATGGATGGGTGGTTCAGAATTGGTTTTGCATTTACCTGTGCTGCAGTTTTTCAGGGTCTGATGGTATCTTTCACTAGTGTTTGTTTACCCTTCATGGAGTATTGCAAGGTAGTTTACCTGTTGTGAGCCCTAAAGGTCTTTTCTTCAGCACATAATATTGTTGAAATCAATCTCCCCAAAGGATACATAGATTTTGATTATTAGTGAGAAAAATACTTTATCAGAGGCATTTGAGTTTACCCTTCTCATCTCCCTCTCCCTGACTCTGTTTCCCCTCCAGCGTGCCTGCTACCTGTCAATAAACCCCCAGAAGGATGAGACTCTGGAGACTGAGAAGGCTCAGTACTACCTGCCAGATGGAAGCACTATTGAGGTTTGTAAGGACCACCTCCAGAGAATTCCTCATGTGAAGTACAGGGTTTCCAGAAAAGCTCCCCAGTGAAGGGAAATTTCATGTGATGTTAGATGGGAGGGGATAATTTTAAAAGACCAAAACTCATCCTAGGCTGTTGACTGGCACTGGAATTTTTAGGGAAAGAAAACCTTACTGGAAACCTCACAACTTTTACTAGAAGTCCTGAGTAAGGATGCAGCATGACAGTGGGGACTCTGAGCTGTTAGAGAGCAAGCTCTGATCTAATAAAACTTTATGCAGATCGGGTATGGAGTGTGGATAGGTGTCAGCTTACTAAATCCAGCAGTGGTTTTATATATGCCTTTTGTCCTGCCTAGAATTGTCTCCTGTGCATTAACAGTTGCTTTGAAGAGTTAGGAATACTCCTCAGAAGACAGAACCCACTACAGAATGGTTGAAAGAGAGGAAATACAGGTTTTACCTCCAGTACCAGGGCTAGATTTGCTCCCTTTATGCCAGACCTGCTGTATGGGGCTGAGCAAGTTTCTTCCTCTCTTTCATCTGCAAACTGGAAATGGCGCCCTTTGTAGGAGCTATAGTCCAAACTGGCATTCACTTGGGATCTAGTGATGCAGCATGAATGTCCAGGACACTTCATTACTCTGAAGCTTCACCTAAGAAAGGCAGGCCCATCTGTAGGTAGTGAACAAGGCCACAATGTTCTCTTCCCTCTGTGCTAACTCCCGCTCTTGCAGATCGGCCCTGCCCGTTTCCGAGCCCCAGAGCTCCTGTTCCGGCCGGACCTGATAGGGGAGGAATGTGAAGGACTTCATGAAGTGCTCGTTTTTGCCATTCAAAAGTCAGACATGGATCTGAGGCGAACACTGTTCTCCAACATCGTGCTGTCTGGAGGCTCCACGCTTTTCAAAGGTTCTTGCTTCTCTTTCAGTGTGCTGTGACATACCCAATCTCTTGCTTCTTTCTCATGTGAAACTGGGAAGATAACCCAGATCACCCAACTTGTCCTCTGGGGTGAGGGCTGTGTAAACTCATCTCTCTCGGGGCATTTACTGCCTAATTTTCTGAGTCCTAGTTATATCCTGCTGGGTATCCAAGACACCTGCCCTCGTACATAATTTTCTGGGCTTAGAGGCCTTTTATTGTTTTCCTCCAGTCAGTGCCAGTGGAAGGACTGAATAGCTGTGTTCATTCCTGCTGCTGTAGCTCACACTATCTGGGACTAGTTACCAAAAAGGGCTCTTCCATCTTCTAAAGTTTCTTTAGGTCTCTGATATGTGAGGGTTCAACGGTCCTCGTCATGCATGAGTGTCAGCTATGTGTGTGCAGAAAGGTTTGAACCCCTCCCCTCAGGGCTCAGTTGGTACCCATTGACCTAAAGATACCCTCTGCCAGAACCCATCAGTCTGTTATCCACTGGTTGACATCTCCAAATAGATCCTGGTCTTCCCATTCAACTCCCTGTACAAATGGGCTGGACACAGGAGGAATGCGTAGGGAAGGAGCAGGTCCTAGCTAAACCAAAGCAAACCTTATTTGCTTGGCTCAGGTTGCTGCTGAGGAATAGAGCTCATTGTGCCAGTGTTTGGGGTCTCAGTGAGACAAAATCCAGTTGTGTCACTGTCTGCATTCTGTGTCTCCCCAGACTGGACTCTCCGTAAGATGTGGAATGGGGTATTTGAATAGGGCTACATAGGACGTGTCCACATTGTTAGTGGATGGAACTTGGGATTTTGCTGAGGTGCTCACACTACACATATTCTGTCTTGTGTAGGCTTTGGTGACAGGCTGTTGAGCGAAGTGAAGAAACTAGCTCCGAAGGATGTCAAAATAAGGGTAGGAGCCATCTCTTCTGTGTTTGTCACTTACCAAGTGTGGTGTTCTGTGACCTTGAAAGAACCTTGCTCAGACTGCAGCTGCCATTTACTTCAAACCAGAAATGCCTTTCCTGAGACACTCACATGCCCAACATGTGATGCTCCTGTGATGAAAATCAGTTTTGTTTCATCACTGAGAAGGTGGCTCCTCTGACATGACCCCTGTCCAGGATCCTGGACCAGAGTGGCTGTGCTATGGCGACTGCCGGGTGTCTTTGTGTTGGGAGAAAACACATCTGTGTTTGTCAGGTGTTAGCTGGAGTGAAGTGTGGGCAGTATGCTAGGAGGAGCAGACTGGAGCTTGGGAAGGTACTGACTAATTCTCTCTTTCTCCCAGATATCGGCTCCTCAGGAGAGATTGTATTCCACGTGGATTGGGTATGTATGAGCCCGGCGGCTCTCATGTTGTTATCCCAAGTGGTGCTGTGTGTCAGGGGGGTTGTGTTGCTCAGCTGGGCGATGCTTGGCGTGTTCTTGGAGCAGCAGTCACCAGGTTATGTGGGAGAGGGCAGGTGGTATCAGGCTCTGTAGTACTGGCACACTTGAGGATAGTGGGAGAGGGAATGACTGTCCAGAGAGCGCCTCTGTCATAACTAACTGAGCCTTGGCACCTTTCTGTCATGGGGAAGTGTCACAATAGAAACAGCTCATCTCTGCTGAGATACTATGAGAGTGCCCCCAGCACTTTCCTTTAACCCCTAACACGCCTGTCTCTCCGTAGTGGCTCGATCCTGGCCTCTCTGGACACCTTTAAGAAAATGTGGGTTTCGAAAAAGGAATATGAAGAAGATGGAGCTCGTGCCATCCACCGGAAAACCTTCTAGCCCTGGGACCTGTCCTCAGTCTCCTCTGAAGACTCACTTAAACTCGCTTTTCTGAGTCCGAGTGTCTGAGAGCTGCCTGTGTGTGTGTGTGTGCGCCAGCATGCCCCGATGTCACTGAGCAAAGACGACAGCAGCAGGAGGGTTGTATTAGTACTACTAACTTCTATTTTTTTGTTTTATTTTGGTTTTTTTAATGGAAAGGAGAAAATACCAATCTAAATCTCTCCAGAATGGCCCATTCCTTTTTCATTTCAGTCCTTTATTTTCTGTATCACAATCACATCTGTCATTGTAAAACAAATAAGCAAAAACAAAGGGAACAGCTTATAGAAACTGCCTGGCAAGCCAGAAGGGAGCCAACCACTGCAGACTGCTCGTGCAGGCTTTAGTCAGCCTGACTGCAATGCCTGGATTGTCTGGAAACACATAGCTGAGGCCCCATAGCTACTTCCTTCTTCTGTAGTGTCTTCACCATCAGTAGGTTTTTGAAGTTGTTTTTAATATATTTTTTATTAAGAGAAAGCACATTCTCAATAGTTAAGTCCATTTGCCCCCATTGTTCTGGTGTATGAGTGTGCGTATGAGTGTGTAACTTCTTAGCCTGATGTGGGGTCTGCACCACAGGTGGAGAAGTTGGTGATAGGACTTAGTTTGTATTGCATGGAGTAGAACAAAGCAAATCTAATCAGCTATCATTGTACTAGACGGTTATTCTCTCGTACCTTGTTTTAAATACCTTTTCTCCTCTGGAAGCAAGTACCCCGTACTGGGTGTGAAGGCACTTGTGTATTCCCCTCAACCTGCCAAGATTTACAGTGCTGACTTCTCGTGTTCTTTGTAAGAGTTGAGGCTGTTTCCCTCCTTCCTGCCACGTCAGGGCAAAGGAAGCATGTATTCACAGCCAGGTGTAACTCTTGTGTACTTTATCCATTCTGGGGCAAAATAATAATTGGGAAGGTGCATTGTAATGTAAGAATTGTTTTATTTATTGAAATGTCTGAGGATCTCTCAAATACTGACCACAGCACCTGGGAATTATGCTTTGGGTCTTCTTTGAACACCCGTTGCCCAGCTGCTCGATGCTCGCACTGCGCACAGCACCCGTGCTTAGCGGAAAGGCCAGGCCTGCACCAGCACCCCGTCCCTGCTCCGTGGGGACTCGCTGGTGGCTGAGAACGCACCAGGGGAGAGGACAATAAAGCGCACTGGGAGGTCGGTGTGAGCGGCAGGTTTGTGAGCAGGAAGCTGTCCTGCTGGCTGTGTTCTGCTGCACTGCGGTGCCTTTCTGCTCACCTGGTAGCTGCTTTGCTTCTGCTCTAACAGCCCTGGGCAGCCTGCAGACCTGCTTGTGTTGGGGCATGCCACTATTTCCCCTTTAGGTTTTACTTGTGCATTATTTGGTGCTCTCTTTTTTCCCCATTAGTTTTCTGCAGAACCTGGCAGTAGCAATGGAGCTGGAGTTGCTTGGTGGCAGTTCCTCCCTGTTTCCCTCCTTTCTGTTCATCGCCACACATCACCTTGGGGTCACTCTCAGGTGCAGAGACGGGGTAAGAGCTGGAGGACTGCCACAGAGGTGAGGGAAAGGCCAGTGCACTGCCCTAGCTGAGATGAATGTAAGCAGCAGCCAGTTGCCACTGTAGGAACCACATTCTTGGGGCTCACCCATGGGTTTGGAGAGGCTGTAGGCAGATGGGGGGCTGGTCTCTCCCAGCTGAGGCCAGGCTGCTTGTTCACCTCCCCGTATCAGAGCAGACTGTTTTTTAAACAAGAACCTGTCAGAAAAGAGCTGTCAGTGCTCAGCCTTCTGTTGGGAAACTGGTTCTGTTCTGGCTGGTTTGCTGCAGCGAAAAGAGGGGAATTCCAGCAAATTCCTCTCTGTTCCATTAGTGCGTGCTCCAGGCACTGCTCTTCATCCCCCAGCCCCTCTGCTGGCCTTGCAGCAGCAGTGCTCTATTCTGTAACCTGCAGTGACTGGGCAGGACGGTGCTGTCTCCAATCTAGCGTTCATTTGGTCTGCCTGACTGTTCCCTCGCACACTGTCCAAACCATGTTGCCTGGTGGTGCCCAGCATACTTAAATAAAGTCATTCATATACAACACTCAAGCCTCCTGGCCTCCTCTTCCCACATCTGCAATTTTAAAGAGGTAACTTGTGTTCTCTTGCCTGTGCAGAATTATTGCTAGCCAGACGCTGCAAGGAGACACCATCTGTGGTCCAGGATTGCATTCCTGGCCTGCAGCTGTGGTGTCCAAATCTACTCCCCTCTATAGGCATTATCCCTGAGACTTCTGTCACTGTATACAGGTGAAAGGCTGGGACAGGGCCGCCTGGGCTGAGCAAGAATGATGCCACTGGTGGTGTGAGAAGAGCTGGTGCCAGCCCAGGTGTTTGCAGAGAGAGCAGTGGGTCAAGCCGTGCTCACAGGGTGAGCCCTGGGAAGGTGGCACAGTGGCCAGTCCTATGACTGTCCTATCTTGTCCCCGCAGCCACTGGTGTAGGAACAAGACAGACTCTGGGGCCTTCCAAAGTAGCAGGGGTAAGTGACGCCTCCCATCAAAGGCAGTTGATGCCCTCTGCCCCTGCAGAAACAGCCAAGCCCCAGTGCACAGTTTTGTGGGGAAGGAGCTGTCCCCTTGTCTCCATCCAGCGACAGCTGTATCCCCACAGCACCACATCCGCCCAGCCAGGCTAGAGCCACGGGCTAGAAGAAAATTGTCAAGCAATTCAGAAAAAGATCATCTTTAATTTATGAAATGGAGAATCATTCTCAAACTTGGTTAGAAGTTGCACAAATAACTTATGATTGAACCATTAAGAACTACAGCAGCCTCACGGCAGGAATGTCTTGGTCCAAGACAGAAGGCGGCCATGTCCTGAGGCAAGATGGCAGATTGATGGGCTGAGACTCCAGAGAGAACCTGGCACTAAACAAAGAACATCCTTCAACGTGCAACAGCTTCCAAACGCTGCCTGCCAAGCCCCCCTCCTGCAGCAGAGTAGGCACAGGCTTTGGCATATCCCTTCTGCCTGCCCCCAAACACATCACAGGGATTGAGGAGTCACTCCCTTGCCCCAGGGACCCCTTTGGTGATTACCTGTCCATCTACTCCCAGCCAAAACGAGGGAGACCAAAGCACCTGCTCTCCTTGGGTCTCTGGCTCAGCAGCCAGGTGAGATGATCTAACTCGGGCACTGTCTCAAGTGCAGAGGAGCTGAGGTGTCTGCCCCTCCCCACCAGGGTAAAATCTCAACCTGTGACTGCCCAGTACTGTGTCAGACAGGCTCCAAAGAGAAATCGAAGGCACAAAAGCAAAACCTAGTCTCCTCCAGGCTGTGCTCTCCTGCAAGAGAGGACAGTGCCAGGCTGCCTCACCAGGTCACCTGGGATGGCCCTGGGCAGGGAGGCAGTTCCAGTGGCTGGCTTAGGGGTTGGTTCCCTGACTTTGCCCAGAATGGGAGGGGGCTCACAGTACACCCGTGTGACAGCACTGAGTAGAAGGGGCTGTGGAGAGAAGAGGGATAAACGCATGCAATGGGATGCCCACTGAAATGATTCAGCTCAAGGCTCTGAAGTCGGTTCAAGCCCAGCACCTTTCCCAGGCCAGCAACAACTCCCTCTACAAGGCCACAGAGGAGGAAACCTCAGCATAAAACAGCACACCCAGCAGATCCTGGCTGGGCAGCATATTGTCCTGGGAATAACAAATGCTTAAGAAGGGATTTGGTCCAAGAACCACAGCACTGTATGTGGGAGGGTTGTACCAGTTACTGGGAAAGGCTTTCAAGGTCCTCTCATCCCTGCTCCTGTTTGGCAATCATTCCTGTGGTCACTTGGTCCCTCAGGAGCCTCCCACTCCACTCCCAAGGCTGCAAGGCTCCAGCAAAGAAGAACTCCCTGTGCAGTCTCCTCCTGCTCAGCTGGAAAGGCTGTGGCTCCCCAGAGCCGTGCCCAAGACAGAGAAGTGCATTGGGATTGTGTCTGTTTCTAGCACCTGCAACCCAGCACCTCCTCACTGGACTGAGCAACTCTCCGCTCCCTGCGACAGGCTGGGATAAAATGTTCTTGCTCCTGAGATCAAGATCTATCCCAGACCCCTCACATGCTGAACTCCTCTGCCTTCCCCAGTGACCACCACCTGGAATGTGTACACACTGGCATCACAGCACTTCACAGCTGAACCGTGAACATCAGGGTCTCTCAGCCCACCATCCCTGCCCTTGGCCTGCCCTTCAGCACCATCCTGGAACCAGCAGAACCCTGGGGGCTCAGGCACCCTTAGATTGTTTTGATGTCTGGTGCTTGGCCTTGTGTGAGGCTCTGCCGCTGAGCCTTCACCATCTGCAGCCGCTTCCCGTGCAGGCTGAACTGTGACCAGCTGAGGAGCTGCAGCAGCGCGCACGTGATGGGCACAAAGACAAGGAGGTAAAAGCAGCCCTGGCGAAGAGTTGGCTCCAAGGCCGCAGCAGACTCCAGCTTCGGCTGGGCACTCACCACGTTGTTTAGGGGGTTGCGCTGGAAGATGTCGTAGCCTGGTGTCAGAGAAGAGTTTATGAGAATGGGGAGAGCAGGGATGGACCTCTGTCCATTCTCTTTGAGTGACCGGCCGTGAACAGGCAGAGTCCAAGCACAGGTTAGCAACTGAAGAGCCCTCTGCACCCACCCAGGACACAGGACACGGTGCAGGACCCTGAACTCACAGGTCTGCCCTGTCCTGCTGCTTTCCCCAGGAGCATCCTTACCTGTGTACGCACAGAGCAGCCAGGTGCCGATCAGAGGGGCGAAGGTCTGGCCCGGCTTGGTGACCAGAGCCACCATCCCAAAGAGCAGGGCTGAGGCTGCCTGCTTCCTACGGTTCAGGACTAGATCCTCGTCCACCAAGTCAGTGACCACCAGGTTGAGTAACTTACAGGTCCCTTCTGTGAACACACGGTTGCTGTGGAACAACAGGCAAAGCACTAAATAGGGGTATCAAGAAATGACAGGAAAACGTGACAGATCAGAAAAAATGGCAAGGGTGAGAAAGGTTTCCCCACACTTGAAATAAGAATTTCAGAAGGCCTGGTTACAGGAGAGGAACACCACTATCAGTAAGCCTTTGAACACCTGCAGCAACACCTTGGATCAGTCCTGACCTGTCACACAGACAGGCCTGGGGACAGGACACTCCAGGCCAGTGGCTCACATGCACCTGCAGCACACACCGAGGGCTGCAGAGGAGGAGAGGAGCTCTCAGCAGCTGGCAAAGGTAGCCCTGCTGGTCTGTGCTTTCCTGAACATTGCTGCCTTCCTCGCTCTGCAGCAAGACAGCCTATGGATTCTGCACTGACCCATCTCACGTGCTGTCAGAGCTGGAAACCACATGGCTTATGTGTGATCCTGCCCTCTGTTCCCTGCCTTCCACTCCTCTTCTTAAAACAGTGACAACTCATTCTGCTTCCCAGGAGGCAGAGGGCAGGGGAAACGACCGCTGCTTGCCTACCTGGCAATGAAGATGCAGAGCAGATACACCTGATCAGGTCCTGCCAGGAGCATGACAACACTCAGAGCCAGCTTCAGGAAGAAGAGTCCTTGCACCACAGCGTAAACCCCATAGCGGCGGCAGAGTGACAGGAAGTAGAGGTTGTTGAGATGGGGGGCAATGTAGGAAACACCTGAGCAGAGACAGAGGCACAAACAGCTTGATGGAGTTTCAGTTTCCACCATGCCCCCAGACATGACACTGAGAGAGACAGCAAGGTTGGCTACTCTTGCTATACAGCAAGAGTAGCTTCCCTGCACATACAGAAGGCCGCAGCAGATTTACTCCCATGGCTTTGTGGCACAGCACACACTTTCCTACAGAGGGAGACCTTCTTCCATCAACCTCGTTGACAGGCAGGAGGAAAAGACTTGCACAACGTCATGCAGAGGCTGCGACTCAGCCCTGGAGCAGAAATAAGAGGGACAGGACTGCCTGACCAGACCTGGCCTGCACAGAACCCTCCCAGGGTAACTCTAGGACCAATGCCCACATATCTGTGGCAGTTTGGAAACGGTCCATATGCTGCAGAAGGAAAGGGATAAAATTCAGGGCTGTGTTCTCTGCTGCATCCTGGGAACACTATTTGCAGCCTCCAGTGCTCAGAGCAATACCTCTCTGGAGTCTGGTGTCCAGCACACCAGGCTTGTCCTTACTAGAATATGCTCCAAGTTACTTCTGTGCCCAGGAAGGACAACTCAGAGGTCCCAGAGAAGCATGTGGGGTGTGTGCATGTGTGAATTTCACAGTCCAGAATCCTGCATGTGAGCACACCTCTGCCTAGATGGGGTTTGGGAAGAGCAAACCCAGTCTCTCAGGCCAGGTCCTACCTAACTTGGCTGCTCCCTCCAGTCCCACCTGAGACTCACCAAGCAGGAAGGATCCAGTAGAGACAGAGATCTGGTCTGACAGCAGGTGCTCCAGGAACAGAGGGAAGAAGTTGCTGTTAAAATGGCAGTGAAAAACCTGTGAAGGCAGCATGCAGACGAGCTGGTCAGCAGGAACAGCAGTGAGAAAGAACAGAAATAGCTAACAGCCCTCTGGGCTCTGTTGTCCTAGGAGCACCATGCCAAGAGATCATGCAGGATGGGCCTGGAGTACTTCAGCAGAGCAAGACCTTGGCTGTGGCATTTCCGACACTGCTGGCTGAGATTGGAAAGCTGCAGTGCCATCAGCCATGCCCACTGCGTGCCCAGGGTCAGCCCCACTGCCCAGCTGTACAGCACAGTGCTGCTGGGGCAGACAGGGCCAGCAGGTGACAGCAGTGACCACGAGACTTTGGGGGAGACAGTGGCATGGCAGGAGGGAGGAGGCAGCTGGCAGGAGGACATTGGTAAGGCAGCGAGGCTTGAACACAAAGATGCAGACCAGCATCAAGAGCCTGCCTGAAGGGAACCGAGGGATCTCCAGGGAGCCGTGACTGCAGCACACAAAGCTGGGCAGGCTGCCGGCATTTGGTAGTAATCACTGAAGGGGATGAAGAACAGAAATGGTAAAAGCCAGCTGGGAGATGGATCCAGCTGGACAGCGAGAATAGTGACGTGAGCCTCAGGAAAACGGAAAGGGAAAGGAGACTGTGCTGACAGCCACGCCAGCAAACACCACTGCTGAACTCATCCCCTCTGTGAGCCAGGCCCTGGGCTTCTGCACCCCATATGGGCTGCATAGAGCTCAGTCAGTCCCCACAACCTAGCCTACACTGCGGAGAGAGGAAGGAGCACCCCACAGCTTGCTCAGGAAGTATCCTTGGTCACAAGCAGGGAGAGTGGCTACCGGCTGCTGAATCAGCCAGCATGTGCAGGAGGCTCCAAGAGCAAGTGGGTGCTGGAAACATCTCTGCCCTTCCTGGGGAACTCACATACTGCTGAATCACCATCTCAAACAGCCAGAGCCAGCACTCGCCCTCTGAATCGTAGTGTGTCACTTCTGTGCCTACCTGGATGAGATTCATGCAGACAAACCAGAGGAAGTTGCGATGCCGGGAGAGCTGCTGGAGATACTCTGCCAGGGTGATCCTCTTCTCCTCAGGGATGGAGTGTTTCTCAATGTACAGCCTAAACGAAAAGAAGGGATAAAAAGCAACCATAAATCCCTCACAGCAAGCAGGACAGAGTCCCCAGCTCTCCCCATGTAGATGCAGAGCTGTCTCTCCTCAGCTCCCATCCCAACCTTTTGTCTTCCTGGACCAATCAAAAGAGTGGAGTCTACAACGATTGCTTATTGCCAGTAAGAAGCACAGGCAACACGTGTTGCAACAAAGAACATCTGTCTTAACACAAAATTCACATTTCTGTCCATAAATGCATTTTCCTCTTATTAGCCATTCCACTACACATACGTTCCTCTTCCAGGTCCCTGCAGTGAGCTCACCTGGCAGACCTCATCAGGATCTGCTGCTACTACAACATAATGCTGGCAGCTTATAACAAGAGATGACAAGTGAGGCAGCCCAAGGAAGGAGCTGAACAGGGAAAATCAGCTTGGTGTGGCCTACCAACAGCCTAGCCACTATCAGGCAGCTGAAGTGTGTAACAGGGTGAGACATTCACTTGTCCAACTCCATAGGGCATGGGCAGCAATGTGGTCTCACGCTGAAGCAGGAATGCTTTCATAAGCTGCTTCTGACATTTTACCACTCACAGGCCTCACTGACTGCTCTAGACATGAACTCATTTCATGTTCCAAACACTGGATAGCCATACAACAGGTCTGGCCTCTGCCTCCAGTTTGGACTAGGGGTGACACAGGACAGTTTTGTTCTATTTTCAGAGGAGCCAGCATGACAGCTGATCTTGAACTGTATCAATACACAAGAATGTATGCCAGGCCTTTGTCCCTGCCAAGAACTGGTGACCCTTACTCTTTTAGGGTTGATTCCTGGTCCCATTTCGCTTTTCCATCAGCCTGAAACCGCTGGCGGAGCAGCTGCGTGGACAGGGTGAAACCAACAACAGAGCAGAGGGCCAGCAGGATGCAAAATATGCGAAAGGAAAAGAAGTCCTCCTTGTTCCACACTGCATAGGACATGAAGACAGACAGGGAGCCTATGGCACTGAAGAGGGAGCAGTAAAAGTTGAGGCTAGTCCTGTCTTTTGCTGAAACAGCCAGGTCTGCAAGCAAGGCATTGTGATGGAGGTCGACCATGGTGAGGAAGCTGTCATACATGCAAAGGCAAAGGAGGAACTGCAAACCAGGATGAGCCCAGGCAACCCAGAAAGCCAGGAAAGAAATGGCAAAGAGGGGGCCATTGTGGCTTAGCGCTCTGAGCCTCTTCAGAACTACTTCAGGGGAGGAAATCTCTGCTCCTGCCCTGCAAGAGAATAAAAAAAAATATTTTAGGTACCTGGACAAAACCGTGCATGATCACACAGTCTTCCTCTCCAAGGAAGTCACGTAAGTGGCATAGACACATATCCAGCTTTTGCTCAAGTAACAACCACCCTCATCAGGCACCTTCTCAGCTAATAGTGAATATACTGAAAATATGGGTTTAAGAAGGCCAAAAAGATTTTTTTTTCTCCAGAGCCTTTCTCTCCCTGACACTGCTGTACCGTCTGTGCTTTGCACAATGTAAATGATTTTCATGAGTTTTTACTAGTTGCAGGAATCACGCCATGATTTTCATTAAAATGTTGACGTAAATACATGAGAAATGCTAATGGCCAACAATACAGAGCTGTCTTGCCTCAGCTCCCATCCGACAGAGTTTGGGAACAACTGGTCTGAGGCATTCCACGTGGAAATAACCGTACTTTTCCCCCTTGTGCCTCCCAAACCATGTACAGACGGTCTCTAACACCCCATTAAGAGGCTTGCTCATACAGCAGAGGCTCAAGATTTTAGATGCCCATATTTTAGGTTCTGCACCACTCATGACTTTTAAGGGTTAGGGTCACATCCACCCAATAGGTGTGTGACTTTCTCTATACAGTCAAGTACTGAAACAACATTCATGAGCACTGAGCTTCAAAGATGCCATGAAAAGGAGGTATTTAAGAGTTCCATGCCAAATAAACCACTTCCATGCCATCATTTTAAAGCTGCCAATTTGACATCATCTTCCCCAGAGACTAAACAACTTCCCAGACTCTTGTGGAAGAGAACTTCACTTACTGCTGTGTGCTAAGGAACACTCGGTCACTCAGCCAGCCAAACAGAGGGTCATTGAGGCTGTTCCAGATCAGAAACACTGTCTAGGAAAGAAAACGGGACAGTGAAACAAACTACACGACAGCTCAGTTCCATCACCAAAGCAAGCAGTGCTGAGCTGGCATGGCAAGCCACCAGCAGGAACTGTCCCTGCACACCTTCCCTGCCCCATCACCACTGTATGATGCCCTTGCTTGGGGCAACTGGCAGTGAGGCCAGTGGTTTTCACTGGCTGTGAAACACCCAACATCCCCAGAGAAAAGGCAGTCTTAAGAACTAAGTCTCTGCATTTTCTGGCCCAGCTTGTTCTATTTTTATGTAAGTGGGAAAAACTGAAAAGCCCAAGTTAGCACTTGGAAGGCTCCCTTGCTCCCTCTCCAAAAGGGAACACTGCTGTTATAACTAACAGTTTTCACATTTCTAGCAAGGACCAGTCTTGCTTTCAGAGTTTCCTACTTAAGAGCACAGAAGTCTATGGAAAAAAACTAACCTCTCCTATCCAAAAGGACAGTTTATCAATCTTGTAAACAGAGACGAAGGTGTCCACGTAGTACAGGAGGAACACGTTGTGCAAAATGGAAACAAAGAGCGACAGAGACCCGTAGATCACTGCAGTGGGCAAATGGAAAAGACAAGCCAGCAGTCGTAGCCCCATGTTGGTGCAGTCAGTATTCAGCTCCTTTGATCACCTCCATTTCAGGTGAGATGTCTTCTCCCAACACCTACTACATCTTTGCTGGGGCCAATCCATTGCTGCTCCTGCAAGAGAGAAAAAATAAATAAAATAAAATGAAAACAGATTCATTTTCTTAAATGAAGTAGAAGTTGAATCAAGTTAACTGGTAAATCTTTGTCAGCAGAGATCAGAATTCATATTGCTTTGAGGAGCTGTTCCAAAGTGGATCGGAGGGGATTTAAGAGACTAGAAGCTGTCTGCTGCACTAAAGCTGTTTCATTAAGATGAAGCCAGGCTGTGGCCTCCTGGGGGTATGACCGGCTCCTCCCAAGCAGCCTGCCCTGTCCTTTACCCTGTAATGTTCTTTGTTATCCAGCAAGAAGACGATTAATCCAGCTCTTTAAAGGCAAGGTCACAGGAGGAACCAAGCTAGATAGCTGCAAACAACAAAGCAGCCTTCAGAAAACACACCTAGTCACTGGTATTTTTAGGTACTAATGTAAATTTTTACCCAAATAAAAATGACAACAGCTGTGATGTAACCTCACACGTGCACACTGCTTTCCCCAGGCAGTCACAGCTGACTGCACCTGGGCTGGCTCAGACAGGAGTTATTTACGGTGAGCAGTGCTGCTGCTTTGTGGCATGAAGAGACATGACCAGAACACAGCTGCAGCAGGCACGCTGCCACCATGCAATAAAAGTGACCAGAAGTGCTTTAGCGGCTGTCCAGCTTGTCTTGGAGTGGCCTAAATCTTAGGACCATAGTCTGAAATAAAGATGCTTTGGCTGGACAGCAATATACACAAATAAAACGTGGACACAGCAGCCTTGGACCAGAACAAGTCGCTGTATGTTCACAAGGGGCTGAGCGTGAGAGGAGGACTCCCCACACCTGCACTGACTGGAGCTCATGGCCAGGAGGTGGGGCCAGAAACATTCTTTTGTGCTGTTCAGGCTGAGCCATCTCTCACACTTAAGTTGCTACAGACCAAAGGAAAAACCACAAGGCACTTATGTGAGACATAAGGGTTTCTTAAATCAGTACAAGTCAGCTCCTCCAGCCCATACCATCATGAGAAGTCCTGTTCACAGCACACACACAGGAAAGGTGACAACAAGGTTGTTATCTTGGCACTCTCAAAAGCAAGATAAGGGGCTGTGTGTCACTCCTGTTTCAGCCCTCCAGAGCCTGCATTCACCCAATATAGACACATCGTGGAGGCTTTGCAATGTGCAATAAGACTGAACACATAAGAAGTAAGAACCTACGCATCACACCAGCCTCTTGGGCTTGCAATGCCAGCTGCAGCAAGTCCAAGCAGAAAATCAAGCAGAAGAATAAATGTCTGGGTATGAAACCTGATGAAACACCACTCCCGTTCAGCATTTCCCTGAAGCCATGAGTCTGACCACTTCTAGGCAAGATTAGAAAAGCAAAAAGCAAAAATAACCATCTGCTCTGCCTAGGCCAAGGAATTCCTCTTAACTAGTTCAGAAGGAGCAGGAACAGCATTTGTTCCAATCAATTACATCACTAGACTGAAACGGCTCCACTCCCAGCCAAAGCACAAGACCTCAACTGGATCCAACTGCAGAGCCCTTGTGGAGCTCAGACACCATTCCACATCCCTGCCAGGCCAAAACCCATGGCCAGATAAAAGGAAGACACAGCTTGGAAGGGAGTTCAGCCAGACAGTGAACCTTTACAGATGTAATTAAAGACAGACAAGCCTCAAGGGGAAACTTCATTTTGTATGGTCAAGAATTGGAAAGGAATCATGACGTATAAAGACAAAGGTTAAGAAGAAGGGAGAGTTAAGCCAACTGTCCCACAGGTAAGTCATCTGTCTCTCACCAAGAGCCTTCTGTGGAGGACTGATTGAAGAGCAGATGAAAACACTAGAGTGCTGGGCCCCCTCATGGAACTGTTGGGACACAAGAACTGGGAACACTCACTGTAACTAGCAGGAAATCAGTTTAAAGCACACAAAAATACTTCTTCACCTGACAGGTAGTAGACACCTGACATTTGCTGCCAAAGGATATTAGAGAGCTGGGCAGCAGGTTCAAGGGATTAGACAAATTAATGAAAAACAGCTGTCCACAAACAGCTACTAAAGGCAGGGAAATCCCCCCTAGCAGCCCTAAGCCAGCTGCACAGGCTGGGGGTGGACAAGTGGAAAGGCCACAGATGGTGCCCAGGCTCATGTGCTCTTCCCCTTAATAGCTTCTGCTGCCACCGTGGGGCAGGATATGAGGAGAGACAGACCAACAGCGTGACCCCCTAGGGTGATTCTTATCCTGGGCTTGCCTTTGCTATCCAAAACCTGTTTGAAAGCAGAGCCCACTCAAGCCTTGGTGTTAGGGCTGCACTTCACACTGTCCCCATCCAGATGGTGCTTCACTGAGCACATGTTGCACAAACCACAGCCGTTGAACTTTCCAGAGACACCTCACTTTGTCATATATATGCTACAGTGCTGTTCAAAGAGAGTAAAGTTCCACTTCCTTTCTTTCTGCCCCCTCATCACTCCCTCACAGATGTGCAACCCCTCCAGCCAGCTGCTATTTGCAAGTGATGTCACTTTTGCTAGTATAGTCATTAGGTCATTTGAGAGATATTTTTTCCCTCCCCATCTGCAAATGTGCAGTTAAAAAGAAACAAATCACAGTTGTCTGTAAAAGCAGATTTTACTTCTACACCCAGAGCACTGTGTTATTTAAGCTTGCCACACTGGTATTTTCATAACCTTTTCCTTGGGATGGAGAATTACCCATGGAGTATGTCAGAACTTTTCAACATGAGGCTGTAAGTAGTAAAGGGAGAAGGAGCTGCAGGAGGGAATAGCTATCATTCATTCATGCTGAACTTCTAACACAGTCATAAAGCAACAACCTCATAAATTAGAAAGCAACGAGTCTTTATTTGAGAAACTTCCTCCTCCGCATTTGACATCTGGCTCCTGCCAGTGACGTCCACAGATCTTATCTTCCTGAGGAGGATGTCGGAATACTGGCTACCAGGAAAGCACTACTTTTGTTTGAGAGTGCTGGCAAACAGCTGTGTCTGGAACACACCACAGCTTGGGGCTCACACATCTGCTCTAACTTCCTAGCCAGCTCACAGCTGGATTCACAAGTCCTCGTGTCCCATGGTGATTCGGCAATGCTTTGGCCTTACAACAAGGCTGAGCTCCAGCCTTCCACAGCTGAAGCCACTTGCACTGAGCCAGCAGCAGAGCCATACATGTGAATCTTGGCTCAAGCTAGCCTGTTAAGCAGGGCCAGATGATTTTTATGTGCTGAAGTTGCCACTCAGCAACCTGAAACAGCCATCTGCAGACCTGACCGCAGTATCAGGATGACTCTCGTATTCATTCTCCCCTGGGTGGGTAATGCAGGCTGGAATATTCCAAATAATACTCCAGGATATGTCTATGCTTGCTTGAGCTGCCACTACACTGCCTCTGCTGTGTATTCTGGGTTTTGAGGGGCTTACTAACAGAGGGCCAAATACACCAGCTCTGTATCTCTGCAACTGCCACACAAAATGCACCCAGCAGCTGGAAAAACCACCTGAGAGACAACCCTGTTTACAAACATTTGTCACAGCTAGACAGGACCGGGCTGCTGGCAGTCCAGCCCCATTCACTGGAAAGCTGGGCTGGAGCTGCACCTGAGAAAGAGCTGATGCCCTGTGACCTGTCCCAGCAAAATGGCTGGTGCTGGGCACATCAATTCCTCCCAGACCCTGCAAGTGACAGTCACGGATGTCTTTGTCTTGTCAGCCTTATCTGCCAGTGATTAGCCCATTCTGGGAGCACAGACCAGGTTCTGCACACTCCTTCCCTCCCACGCACGATACGCCAGGACACCTCCCCAACACAAGACATCTCAGAGGGTCCTCAGCCCACAAAGCTCCTTGGATTCTGGCAGAACTCTGTCAGTAAAATGAGAAATCCCTCCACAGAGCTATTTGAATGAATGAAAACCAAAGAGCTCCCACTTAAATCCCTCTCAAAATCCTATTTCTATCCCAGGAAAGCTCATTCCTAGATACTCCACAAAATTTAGGCTCCTCTGACTAAACTTTGATCTGGTATGCAGTTTTAGAGATGAATGCAGATCCAAGGCTCTCAGTTTCTCCACTCCACACTTCTTCTGAAATCCTAACACCCTCGGATAATCCACTTAGTACTAAGGACTCTGGAGGAAACACTAAACACAGTCCTGTGTGAAACATGAACGAACACCCCAACAGCAGGCTCCCAGCAGCCTGGTATGTAAAAGGGTGAAGCAATGAAACCTTTGAAACCACCCAGATCAGGCATGGAAACGTGACTGGAAGAGGCTATGAGGGTGTTTCCCAGTACTGTTTACCAATTCAACAATCACTGATGACCGTGTATCATGAGGTTAAGTAATGCCCTTCTTATTACAAGTAATCATGTGCTTCCATCAGGTGCTTCCGTCACTCCTGCCGAGTTCATACATGCAAACACAACTGCCACATAGACAATTAACACCTTGAACTAGCTGGTAGCTTCCATGGAGCTGTGCTCCAGCTGAGCAATCTTGTTCAATCAGACGTCATTCCCTAACAAGAACACAGGGTTTGTCAATAGAGATAAGCGAGCAGATCTCATAGCCTTGGAACTTGGCAAGGCTTTTACCTTAACAATGCACGACATCGCGTGTCTAAACAACTCACTGTTTTATGCTGTAAAGGAAGTGTGTTGGATGTATTAAAAAAAATTGTTCCACATCATTTGCTGTCAATATAAGCTCTAATCCTGTAGTGGACCTCACAGCACTAGGATGGGAACCATTGCCAGCTAACTTTGGCCTCAAATTACAAATCTAGAAGTAAATATGAAATCGTCATTGAAAACAACCCCCAAGAGTTGGTTCAAAGGAGCTACAAGAGGAGATTACTGCACAGATACTGCCTGTTCTTTGTTAAGACTTAACAAAGGAAGCACCAGGTGAGAAGCAATTTTTACCACTCTGCCAAGTGCAGCCACCAGGAGTTTCTGCTACACATCTTCCCGGGAACAGGGAGTCTGTTCACCTATGCAAACCTCCCAAAGCCACCGTCCCCCCCAGGGCCCCAGCCGCAGCCACAAGGCCACTGACTAAAGGGCTGGAAGAAGCCTAGCTGCCAAGGCCACCGGGGATTTCTGGGGCGTTTAGGGCCGGAAAGCACAGCACTGGGTCACCAACTGCAGCTGCTGACGTCCCACGTGCAGGACAGGAGCACAGGGAGCCAGGCAATGCCTGCAGAGTCAGGCTGGAGATGGGGACACCGTGACTTCGGACACGCCCAAGCAGCGCTGCCCTCCCCTGTGCCCCATGCGCAGGGACCCTCCACGCTAAGGGGAGGCCTGGCAGCCCTGGCAGAGGAAGGGGTGGCCGGGCGGGGGCACTGCCACCCTTCCCTAGCGGGTTCTCCCGCAGGCTCCACGGCAGTGGGTTGAAGCCTGACAGGTGAGAGGAAGGTGTAACAGGGACACCAGAGACCCGCTGCACACCCCAGGAGAAGAGGGCAACGCCAGAGCCGCCTCTCCTTGCCGAGAGCCAGACCTCGACCGGCTCCAGAACTAAGCCCCCTGTCCACGGGCACTGACATCAGGGAGCGACGACACCCCCCGGCCCAAAGTGGGATCGCCCACGATAACGGAGGGAAGTACCCGCCAGGGTTCTACCACTGCAGGGAAGGGGGGACCCCCCCCACTCCACAAAGGCGGCCCCACCCTACCCAAGCCACCTTACTACTGAGCGGAGAAGGGGCCCCCGCCCCACCACACTACAGGCAGGGAGACAAACCGGGGCGAGCGATAAGGCGGGAGAGACGCTCGGCGCCTCCTACCTGCGTCCGGTACCGGCGCTCCCCCGCCGCTCCGCCGTCGCACGACACGGCCGCGCATGCGCACGCTCCCAGCCCCGCCCCGCGGCCATTTTGCATGCTGGCAAGAGAAGCCGCCGGCACCTCCCGGCAGCCATCGCGTGTGAGGGCACCCGGCTGTCTTATTTGCATAGCCCCGCCTCATCCGCGAGGGCCTCTCTGGCCGGGGGGACGGCGCCTCCTCTATGGTCGGTCCGCCCGTCGCCATGGAAACGCGGCCGGGCCGGGGACGCCCGCGCTTGGTGTCAGGGAATCGTGGAATCATCGTGGAATCATCAATTTTGGACGAGATCTTCAAGTTCATCCAGTCCACGCGCCAGCCCAGCGCCACCACTGTTACCCCTAAGCTACTAAACCACGTCACCCAGTGCCAGCTCCAGAGGCCACTTGAAAACGTCCAGGGATGGCAACTCCACCACCTGGGCAACCAATTCCAATGCCTGATCACTCGAACAGCGAAAAAATTTTTCTGATATTTAATCTGAATTTCCATTGTCCCAGCTTGAGGCCATTTCCTCTGTCCCTCTCACTGCAGGCACGGTAGAAGAGACGGGACCGGCCCCCACCTCATCACAACCTCCTGTCAGGGAGTTGTAAAGAGCTATGAGGTCCCCCCTGAGCCTCGTCTTCTCCAAGGAGTGTGTGCCAAGCTGCAGAATGACATAGTGGAAACAAAAAAATATACATGGCTGCTTGGGCAGGTGGGGCAGTAATCCAGGAAATATCCTAGCTCTGATCTTATTAATCAGCTACTTACATTTCTCTCCCATGATTAATTTCCATTCATCCTGTGTATTTCAGAAAATAGGGACTATCATTGTCCATTATCATTTAAGATCTCTCTGTGGGCCTTTCTCTCAAAGAAGCAACTCCTGTGTTCAGCATATGCATCACCTTCCATCTCCCACTGCAACAGTTGCTGCCATTCAGCCGTTCTCAAATATCACCAGGGGGAATTTCAGCAAGAAAAAATTGAGGCAAAAGCCAATTGCTACGTACAGAAAGATGTTATTGCGCCCTATTATTTTCCAATGTTTTTGCACATTAGACTTATTAGTAGCTTCTGAAGCAGGTCATTTTTATAAATTCCTAGAAGCCAGGCAACTAATTGTAATCAACATGGTTTGTAATTAAAGAGTGATTTGTAGGTATTTAGCCTCAGCTATAGAGATCACCTGCAGCAGAGCAAGACCTGGGTACTAATCAAAGAATCATTTAGTTTGGAAAAGACCTCTAAGATCATGGAATCCCTAAGCATCCCTAAGGAGCTGCACTGCTGCTGCTGTTTGTGCTGGGTGATGATAAGCTGACCTTGCAGATGGAGTGACCCATTTAAAACCCCTGTGAAGATTTCTGTCTGCAAAGGCCCACCACAGTGCAGGTGGTTACAATAAAGGAGTGCTGATGGGAGCCACTGATATGGCTTCCTACTTAATTACAACCTGGATGAGCCGCGAGTACAAATACCAGCTTAGTTGTAGCTGGGGGGTGAGTGAAAAGCTTGGGAAGAAGTAAAGTTAAGGGAAAAGAGGAGGGTTTATTTCTACAGAATTTAATGGGGATTTCTTTTCTATGTTAGTCTGTTGCTCTAAAGATTGCAATTCTTTAAGTTTTGCTGACTTGAGAAAGAACCAGAAGTTTTGGTGAGTGCTTTTGAGGTTTTTCCATGCTGGCTTTATGTGCTGAGTTCAGCTGTTTCTTTACCTGTATCCCTGTTCCTTGTCTGAGCATGTAATGTAATTGCTGAAGGAATGAGCTTCCTGTTGCTGTCTTTAGGTACAAGGGCATGTTCAGGCAAGTTTTGCAGCCCTGGTTACAGTAGGAAAAGCTTCCACAAGGTGTGATGTGGCATTTTAGGGTATCTCCTTACTCTCTGTGTGCCATTAAGGCACTTTAATGAAAAAGAGCCTGTAGACAGTAATCTGCCTTCTTAAGATCAGGTTGTGCATCTCTTCCTTGGATAAGTGAAGGCATTCTCTTGGTTGTCTTTTCTCAGTATGTGAGTACACATATGCCAAGCAAATATCTCTCTGTGTTCTGCACTTATAGACTGGGCTGTTTTGTGATGTTTCTGTAGTTACATGCTAGCTTAAATGTTTGCAGTAGCAGGGCAGTGTACAACTGAGATGTTCTGCAGTTTACCTGGCTCTGTAAAAGCACAGTTCCCTCTGGAGGTGGTGCTCCTTTCACTGTAACATATCTGCTGTTTGATCATGTGTATGCGAGTCCATGTACAGTAGCATAACTTGGTTGGAGTACTGATTCATGCCAGTGCTCTACTCTGTAGCATTCCTAGCATCACCTGCTTGTGAAAGGTACTAATATAAATTATTGTTGTGTGAGGAGAGGCTTTAAACACTTTAGTTTGGAAAAAATTACACAGGAGGGCCTTTGAGTGATTATATTCCTGGAAACACAAGATTTTCTTTTGAATCCCATTTCAAAAAATCAATAATGTTATTTGTGAGCTATGTTCTGTGTTGTCTGAAGACCATGACAGAAGGTAGTTGGATTTTTTTTCTTTAAAGTGATAACAAACTTGTAGATCAGCAGATGCTGCAGCTGTATGTCTTGGGGATGCAATTAGAGCAGTATTCCCATGGATAATTCTAGCTCAGATGTATGAACTTGTACTAGAAAAGCAGTGTGTGTTTCTGTTGTAACAGGAAACCCCCTTATATGCTAAAGGGGTATGTTGTAACACAACCCCAAAGACAGGATAATCTTTCCTGTCCTTTCCTACTGTTTAGGGTGTTGATCCCCTGGGAAGACTTAGTGCAAGTGCGTAAGATTATGCCTTCTGTACTTCTGCATATCCATCTTTGATGCAGGATATGTGGGAATGGGATCTAAGTGTATTTAAAGAACAAATAGTTAACGTGCAGATAGCTTTCTGTGACACTGCTGTGTGTCAACAGAGGAAACCCACTGTGGGCACAAACTCCCTTTGGAGAACCAGGCTGTGTGATCCCTTAAGGCCTTTGCAGGATACCAGGAGACTCTCCCAAGAGCACTTCAAGGACAAAGACTTGTAATCAGGCAGCTGAGAGAGTGGGATGCTGTGGAAATACAAAATGCGTTGCTCTGCTATGCAAACTGTCTGTGTGTAAGATAAGAAAGTGCTGGTAGGTAACTAGAGCTGGGCATGGGGATTAAGGCTGGACTTGAATGCTTTGTCTTGGAGTGTGTAAAGTAAGCAATATATAACTAGGAGTAACCAGATAATTATAGAGTGTCTGAAGCAGCTCTTGCTGGGTAAAACCTTTCAAGGCCACCTGCACCATATCAGTAATACCATGTAAGTCAGAGATTGCCAAGGTAACAATATCAGAAGTGTCAGGTTTAGTTACGCATGTGGCAAAACTGAGGAAGAAATAATTTAGGTAGATTGGCTGTTTGGGAGGAGACTGGGGTAAGGGAAGTATGAATGTGCCAGAAAAAGTGGATCTTGAAATAAGAGAATAATGTTTAAAATGAGACAAAGGTGAGATCAGCTGACTGAAGGAGTGCAGGCATCTATGGATGATAGTGAAGCCTGAGGACCCGAGCCCCCAGGAATGCTGAAGTGATGCTCCTTGAACCACACCTGCTGGACTCTACATCAGGTCTATGTTGGAAAGACTTGTTGTGGGAGGGCAGAGCAAGTGGGGTAGATGTGCATCCTAGTGCTAAGTGGTGTGGGAGGGAAGGGTGAGTCAATAGCATCGTGTGTGGTTCATAAGACTTGATTAGTAGCTTCATGTGTGCAAAGTGATATAAATAACCATGAGATGTTACTGGTGTGCTAATGATGTTACTGGTTATTTAGTTAACTTATTGGTGTGCTTGATGTAAGTTAGTATCCTGAGTCTGTTCTCTCAACACTGCAATGTGAAGGGAAATAGCTGGGAAGAAGTCACAGCTAGGGGCTCAACCAGGACCTCCTAATTTGGAAGCTTGAGCTAACTGATACTGAGATCTTTTCTTTGAAGAAGAGCATGTGTGGATGGAGATGATGGATATCAGATGAACTCTTGAGTGAGAGCAGGAGCAGGTCTGTGCAGGCTGTGTTTTAACATGTAGGAGATCATTAGGACTGGACACTATGAAGTTCACATTAAAATATGCTCAACTAAAGAAAAAAGAGTAGTGTCTAGATATAGAGCTGTGTCTGGGAAAGGGTTTAAATGAGAAAAAACATGGTGACTGGGATACTGAGAGACAGGACACAGTTTTGAACCTCAGGTGAGGAAGACATCTGATGCAAAGGGTGCCTGCAGTGGTTACTGGGAAGATGAGAATGGTGGTGGTGGGAGCTTTAATAACACAGAAGTTATGCTAAGATGAAAGGGGAACATATCAGCAAAAGAGAAACTGTGGAGTATGTCCAAAATGTATAGTCTGGTGCAGCAGGCACATACCCAGGGAGAGGCTGAAGAGGTGACAGCATCAGGATGACCTTGGCAGCAGGCAGGGATGTTTTCTAGAGCCTTGCCTGCTGATGCAGTCACCCTGTGGTAACAGTCATCATGTTTTATTCTTGGTGGCACAGCTGTTCCAGAGCTGCTGTGTTACCCAGCAGCTGCAGTCAGAGTAGGAGGAGTGGCTGCTCCAAACCTCTCCATCACCAGCGAGTTGCATTTTGACTGCTATTTGAGCGGAGTTATGCAGGGGGGTGGTTTCCAGATAACTGCTGTCAAGTAAAGACTTGCTCTGCAATGACTTGGCCTTTTCCTGGTGTTTTGGTTTCATACAGAGTCTGGGCTTTGCACAGACCTCGGGAACAAATGCCAGACCCACAGTAGACTTCAGTGCTTTCTGGGAATGTTGCTTTGAATAGCTGAAATGGATCTACTCCCTCTTCAAAGGGCCTCTATAAGGGGTGACTGACTGTAATATGCATTAGCTGCTATTTCCACAGTTACCAGTGCCAGCCGGAGCTCTTTTCTTCATGATGCACTAGTAACAGCAGGGTGAGACTGGTGTCTTCTGGCTTCAGAAGTTAAATTCTCCTCCTTGGCTGAGCTGAAGGGGTTGTTCATGGAGCTCTTCTATCAGCTGTGCTTGTTGTAATCTTCCAGTTGGCTTGGGCTGCTGTAAGAATTTGGGCAGTGAAGTAATTCCTGATAGAAAGGTCCCTCCTGTGGTGTGAGGGGAAACAGGGTTGGAGCCCCAGCATTGCTGGGGGAGTGCCTCAGACTGGGTTAGTGGTGTGGGGAGGCCTGTTCTCTACAGCATTGATTTGTATTGCTGTTAAGCACTACAGTCTGCTGGCACCTTGAACTAGGCATGGTGCAGTAACCCCTTGTGCAAGTATTTAACACTTCTTGGAGTACTTTGCTGAGGCAGTATGGGTTTGCTTTTCTCTTGGCGAGTGTAGCAAAATGTGGTGCTATTTTATCTTTGGAGGGTGAGTGGGTCTGTGTTCAAAATCTAAGTTTTTCCTTTATTAAGCAGCACTAGCATGGGAATCTGATCATCTAGATAAAAATTAAGGCCTGAAAAGGCCCAGCTTTTAAGGAGCTATTGCATTTTCCTTGAATTCCTGTGTTGCTGCCAGGCATGTCTGGCTAAGAGAAAGCATCCCGTTTAGGAAGGCAGCCAAGTGCCTCTGTCCTAAGGATCAGTACTGGTGGTGGAGGATCAAAGTTACTGCATGGTGTTGTGTGGCTTTTTGTACTGCTCTCCCACCTCCCCAAGAAGTACTCGGGAGTCTTCTCCTGGATGAGTTTTACTGAAAAGACTTCAAACCAAGTATGACCTTATACTGGCAATAAAGGGATGGAAGTGACAAGAAAAAATATGAAACTGCTTTGTCATGATCTTTTCCCACACACTGTCTCCAGCTACCAGGATGCTGGATGAGTGTGTGGGACTGACACCAGAGCTATGGAAGACAAACCTTGGCCAAATAAAAACATTCAGTTTTAACATCTTACTTTAAGCAGTCCTTGAAGTTTTGGGTTGGTTTTTTTTTAAATCTTTGCCGAAGCTTTGTCAGGTGGCAAAAATTTTGCAGACTCTGCTCAAAATGGGGAGACTAACTGGAAATAACTCCTTACTTCTTCATCCTCTTGGCTGGGGGAAATTGGTGCTTTTGCAGTATTCATCCCTGTACCCTTGGGAGTTTTTACAGAGCAATGGCAGGAGATCTGTGGTTTTTTGTGGGGTGGGGAGAGGAAGAGGTCAGGAAAAAACCTAGAAAGAATAGTCTGAAAGCTTGAGTGCTGGAACAGTGGAAAGGAAAGGGTAACTTAATGGGATCTTAATTTGTGAGCTGATCACAGGGCTATGGAATGAGGCAAAAATAGTCTTGGTTGAGAGTTACAGTAAATTAGATGGCTGTGCCCTCTCCCATGGGCCCAGTGTCTCTACAGTTGTGTTGGCTTACAGTATGTTCTCTGAGGAAGTATCTAAACCCAGTCAAACTGCCAGCCTGACCTGGGGACCCTGCTTCAGCTGGACAGAAGGCTTGGTGAAACCAGTCTCTCCAGACATGTGAGATACTTGTATGAAGTTTCACATGTTGGGTATTGTGGCACACCTGTATGTTGGTAGTGCCTATGATAGTCAGGTTCACTTTAATCTCTCTCCTACAGAATGTGCAGTCTGGCATGGAATTGAATGTTTACACTTTCCTCTGTTTTCTGTAGCTCACAGTTCCACAAATACCTAAAAAGAAAGCTCACCAAATTCAAAGCTAGCCTAGGTGATAGCAAAGCTCTACTGCCCTGAGATGTACAGAAAAACCATGGTCTTCTCTATTTTTAGCAGGCAATTTCTGCTGCTTTAGGTACTAGGAAAGCCCTGCCAGACTTTGGTGTTTCTGTATTAACTAGTGGTGGATTCAGCACCTGTAGTAACTGAGTAGAGAGGGGTGAAACAAAAGCTTCTCTATCAAATATCCTCTCTGGTTTTGTATTCCAAACATTGCTTGGTTGCTCCATAGCAACTCTGTGTGGAGCAGCTGGCGTGAGGCACACTTTGCTTGGCAGGTCTTTTTTGGGAGCTATGGTGTCAGTCCCCTTGACCTGCACCAAGATGTGTGAGGAGGGAAAGGCCCTGCCAGATGACTGGGGCAGTGAGTGAGGGAATTGCTGGAGTCAGCTCTGGCAAGCCTGAGAATAGTCTGCAGTATCATGTTCTTACCAAGCAGAGATGACGATCTCATGTTAGTCGTCTGTGACCATCTTTAGAGTTTTCTCTCCTTTTTATTTTGCCTGCTGTCTCATTCAGCTCCAGCCAAGTGGGGTTTGAACTCTTTTCCAGCAAGGTCAAAACTGCTGGAAAGGCTTAAAAGGAGAGGCTGCCTTGTCTCTTGCTATGGCCTTTCTTACTGCATTGGTCCCTTGTTGCTCCCTGCTGCCAACCACTGCTCCCAGTGCCCAGGCTTGGCTCCCAGGAACAGCCTACTGCCTGCCCATCCAGGCTTTCCGTCTGTGCCACCAATACCTGGCATGTATTGATG
This sequence comes from Eulacestoma nigropectus, assembly GCA_013397775.1. NCBI lineage: Eukaryota > Metazoa > Chordata > Aves > Passeriformes > Eulacestoma > Eulacestoma nigropectus. The sequence goes on from VZTE01004807.1 coordinate 140,624, forward strand.
GATGTCAGTGGCTCTCAGGACCAGGCAGGCGTTTAGCAGAGTCCAGCTCAGGCTTTAAGGTCTGTTTTGCCCTTTCCTGCTCAGGACATTCAAGTGCTGGGCAATAGATGTGGTGATTTTTTAATTTTTTTTTCCCCAAGGTATAACAGCACTTGAAAGTGGAGCAAAGGAGGATGGTGGTCTGAAGAGACAGATCAGCTAGGATCCCCTCTCCCTTTCTGGTCCTGTAGTTGCTCCTGAAGAGTTGGAGGCTGTTGAATATTTACTTCCAAAACCAGGCCAGCCTCTGGCTGCTGGTACTGGAGAAACAAGAGAAGTAGGAGCAGGTGAATCATAGTATGGTTTGAGTTGGAAGGGACTTAAAGGTCATCCAGTTCCAACTTCTCTGCCATGGGCAGGGGCACCTTCCACTAGACCAGGATTCTCAGAGCCCCATCCAGCCTCACCTGGAATGCTTCCAGGGATGGGGCATCCACAGCTTCTCTGGGCAGCCTGCTCCAGTGCCTTACCACTCTCACAGTAAAGAATTTTAATTTCTAATATTCAATTTGAATTCACTCTACATCAGCCTAAAACCATTCCCCCTTGTCCTATCACTGCTTGCCCTTGTGAAAAGTCTCTTGCCAGCCTTCTTGGAGAACCCCTTTAGGTACTGGTGCTATAAGGTCTCCTTTAGAAGAGGAAGGGGAGAAGAAACTGGGGATTGGAGTCCTTCTTCAAGTGGTATCACTTGTTGGTGTTTGGAGTTGGTTTTTTTAAGCATCTGGCTTTTGATGCCTTCCAGCCATCAAATGGCCTGACAAATGATCACCTTCCACGCAAACCCTGTTTTCCCTGAAGCACTGTCTGCTCTTACTTCTTGGTGAGTGTGGGACAGGATCAGGCAAGCTGGTACTGGTGTTCTCAAAGCCCTCTTCTCCTGTACACATGGGTATGTCATGCTGTAGCTCACTGTAGACTGTGGAGTCTAGCAGGGCTTTGCTTCAGCTATGGTCTCCCAAATCCCGTCTCTGGAAGCTGAAGCAGCCTGAAGGTCAATATGAACAACAGGCAATTGTGTAATGGTGGGGTAAACCACATCTTCAGCCCCTGGGAACACCAGGGTGCAGCTCTGGAGGGGCAGGGCAGGAGCATTGTGCCTCCTGCATACCAAAACCTTGTTGCAACACACCTGAGCATTCAGAGCAGTGCTGGGCCCTACAAGCCAGGAGCTGGGGCTCTGTGCCTTGTGCCTGTGCAAGTAAGGCTGTGTCTGGGTAGTAGGAGAGCTCTGTGCTCGGGAGCAGGCAGAAACAGGGCAGCGCCAGGCAGCTGTGCAGTGGAGCCTGGCAGAGGCCACCCAGTCAAGGCTTGCCCTGACAGGTTTGCAAACTTCCTCTGGGGCTGTGAAGTCTTGTCTACACTGTGTGGGCTGTCAGCACCCTCCTCCCGGGTGATCTGCTCCCAAGGAAATGTCTTTGATTCTGTGGTAGGGCATGTGACAATGCTGCCCTGAAGCACTTCTAGCCCTGCTTAATCCTCATCTTGTTCCCCCTTCTTATCTCTTCAGTTTGCTTCCTCTTGTGGGTCATCCTGCCTGGCTGAGCCACCAGCTTGTTCCCCTTAATCTTTCTTCAGTGTAAAATCAAAGCAATAAGTAGCTGTGCTCAGGCTGCCTTGTGATAAACACCCAGTGATTTAGATGGCCTGTCAGTCCTTCTTGCAGCTGCCACGAAGACCTGGGAGCAATGATGCTGACAGCCAAAATGCAGGGTGCTACAGAAGCTTTTGATCAAGAGCTGGTCATCAACTAGATGTGAACAGCTTCTCCAGGGCTGCTCTAAACTGGCATGGAACAGCACACTGACCCAGCAGGAGTGGTGTAAGCTGGGCTTGCTTGGTTTCATACGATGGATGCAATAGCTGCACACTCTCTGTGCAGACCACTTGCTCTGAAATACAAGCACTTCACGGAAGCGTGGACCTCAATAGGGATGCATGGATGAGCTATTTAAAGAGGTACTGAGACTGGTTTTCAAGATGAGACCATTTATTCCACATGCCCACCTCATGCTGCCATTGACATACAACACCCCTTTGGATTTTTGTGGTGGCTCTGAGCAAGTTAGGCAAGTAGGTTGTGAACTTTGTTTCGTTTCCTCCTATCTGAGGGGGTGATAGTTATGATGGGCTTTGTCTCCAAGGCTGCAAGTCTTGTTTAAGGGTGCTGCCTGGTCTTGACTGAATACTCTAGTGCTGTTCTGCTGTTCCCTATGCAGGGTGAAGGCTTCTAGCCCTGAACCCATGGCAAAAGCAGGCTTGAGCTAGTGCACAATATGAACCTCTAGGAACAGGAGCAACTTGTGCTGGTTAAAAAGAAGTAAAATATCCATTTTACAGTACCCAGCACTGCTTGTGTCAGGCAACTCTTAGGGGGCAGCTGAGCTTTCATCTCTCCTTCTTGGTCAACACCTATGGGAGAGGCAACTCTAGTTAAGGCTGACGCAAAAAGAACCCACAGGACCTGAACTCCATGGAAAAAAAAGAAATATCTGATTTGCTGCCTTTTAGTTCTGTGCATGGTCTTTTCCTGTCTCTGATAGCAAACTTTTTTTTTTAAAAAAAACAACCCTATGCTATATACAACTTCCTCTCCTGCCCTAGGGGAGAGGATAATGAGTCATGGGAGGACATTGCTTAATGCCCTGGAAGGTGCTTGGATATCTGGCAAGGGCAGGCTAGGAGCAAATTCAGCTGTAGGTCAGAGTTGCTCAAGGTAAATGCACACTTAAACATGAATGATAACTAGTGAGACCAGAAGGAGAAACCTATACATGAGAACTTGTCAGAGGAAATGCAGATGTGCCTGGATTTTGCTCTAGGAATAAACAGTAGGTACAGATTTTGTTTGCTTATCAGAGTAAAAGCAGGGCTTTGGGAGGATGGGGAGAGAGTTGAGGACAGCCGAAGATCTTTTTATTTGTTTAAGATTTCCTTGTCTGAGCAGGACAGCAGTTGACATGACTACAGCAGGGCTGGGCTGTTGCCTCTTTCCTTTCTTTGCCTGCTTGCTTTGTTTCTTTCCCTCCTGCCTGCCTTCCCCATTTTCATGCCTGCTCAAGGGCTTCCAGCTTCTTGCAGTGTCTTGCTGCCTCCCTGCACTGCAGACTCAAGTCATGTGAATATGAAGTTTACTCTTCTGCCCTCAGTGGTCTTTGTCAGCTTGTTCTCATCTTTGCAACTCCAAGATGTGAGTTAAATGATGTCTTGCAGAGCAGCTAACAGGCAGTCACTGGCAATGTGGCTCTCAATGTGCAGGTTACTGCCCCTGCAAGCTGTAGGGAACTCCTTGTATTAATTATTAATTAGCTGGTATGCTTATAGTGCGAAGTGAATTTCCTTATTCAGCCTGGAATGTATATAACCAATGTAAATTGTTTCTCTTCCCCCCTGTCCTCACAGCTTTTGAAACTCAGCAACTGCTCCAGAGAAGTGTCCCCTGTGTAAAACCCCAGGCTCCTGTACAATGTACCAGTCCAGCTTTGTGCCACGGGAATATTACCCAGCCATGATCCTACCTTCTGCCTATACTTACCCACCACTGCGGCCTGGGAGAGCAGAAGACATGTCCAGCTCTGTGATGTTCCCTCCCATCCACATGCACAACTTCTACAGTCGTCCCATCACCTTTGTGGTGGACCGGAACAGCTACCCTGACTATGCGGGAGGTCAGGTGGAGTATCATCACCTCTATAGTGCCTCCAGTCCCTACATCCATCCATACCACACCTGGCACTTCCCTCCCATGGTCCCTATCCCTCTCTACAATCCCTATGCAAACTACCATCCCTTTGCTGCCTACCAGAGGTCAGATCAGTATCGAGACACGTGGCCAGAAGGCTTTACAATGAGAGGGGAGCTTCAATGGGGGAAGCTTGGAAAGGTGTTTGGGCCGAGGAAAGACCTCCCAGAGTTTGTGAAGGATGATCTCCGGAGGGTTTATGGCACCTACCCCCGGACCAGTGTTTCCATATCCTATAGGAAAGGAGAGTTCTTGGTCAAGGGAGACCCCAAGATAGAAGACCAGGAATATGCAGTGGAAAAAAAGGTCATCCAGCAGGCTGTGACCCCCAGTGCCAGCGAGGCAGATGACAGCAGTGAGGACCGGAACCGTAAGAAGAAAAAGAAACTGAGACATTGAGGTAATCAGACACCCAGTGGACAGATGCTCCAGTACCCTCATGGGAGCCAGTTGGCAGCTGGTTTTGGTGTAGTTGGCAAGTAACACAAGCAATGGATGCCACCACTCCTGTTGGTTTTTTTTAACTGCTCCCCATCTTCTACAATCTTATGGCAGATTTACCCTTTTTGATGCACAAGCCCATCCTGTGAAGAAACCACATGACACTTGACTATTGGATCAGCTCATTGGTCCTGGTTTTGAAATGAATGTTAGATTTACACTGGTTTGGTTGACTGGTCACAGCCTGGTGGGGGATCTCCAAACTGCAGCCCTTGATCAGAGAGGATGGGCCTCTTCCTACCGGGGGAAGGGCCTGTAAGCTGGTTGCCTTCCTGGAGAGATAAAACCTGAATTTCCTCCAGGCTGAGGGCAGTGCAGGTCCCAGAAGATACAGGGGTTCTTGAACACTCTAAAGAGCAATTGTCTGCATGTCTTGTCACTGCTGTTTATGACCATATCATTGTGGCTTAGTCACCACATGAGGCCTGTATGCAGCACTTCCCCACACTCTGGCAAAAGGTCCTGGTGTCCCCACCCTCTTACCCTCGGTAACATGGTGCTCAGTACTCCTGGCCACATGTCCTTGTTGAAACTGCTGTTGAGACCCTGCTCTGGGTCTGACTTGGCTCTGGTTGGAGGTGCTGGCTCTCCAATGAGGTTACTGGAGTTGTGTGAGCCACAGCACTTTCATAGCTTGGTGGTTGTGTTGGAAGCCTGGAGGGCTGGGAGGGGCTGGGTCTGACTTACTTGCAAACTTCTGTACCTTTTAAATTACTATAAAGAATAAAAAACCCAAATGCAAATGCTTTTATTCCTGATTCTTAACTACCTAACATCAGTCTCTCCTGTGAACAACTTGCAATCAGATCTGGCACCTTTTTATGAAGTTATGGATGGCTTCTGCCATTGTTCATGCCCAGCTGTGGTGGCTTGTCCTGCTTGGCAGTACCCTGCCTTGCCCTAGTTTGTTTTCTCTCAGCTTCTCTGGGGACCAGCAAGGACTTTATGAGCATACAGGAGAAATAGGGGACCTTCTCTGTCCCCCTGTAGTCTCCTAGTCTCCCCCTGACCTCCCACATGGGAGGGAATGGGCTGTTCCCCATCTGCATAGCAAAGGAGAGACTGCAAGGGTGAACTTGGAGGCCCTTGGTGGTTCTGAATTGCTATAAAGTGAAAGCAAGTGGATTTTCTTTACTTTTTTTTTTTTTTACTTCGTGCAACAGGTTTTGTTTAACCAATTGCCAAAGTGTCTTGGCAAGTGTCTGAATTTCCCCTTTCCCAGTTAGCTTCTTGGAAATGTGTTAACTCTGCTGCCAGGCAAAGCTGCAAGAGGGCTCAACCAGAAAAACTGCTGTAGAAACCTTGGACCAAACTGATGCTCCTTGCCTGTGTTGCAAACAGTGGGAATGGGACTTGCTGAATGGGCTAGAAAGGGCCTCCATTAATGACTGCTGGCTAATCAGTTATGCTTTTGGTTACCCAGTATAGGAAAAAGGCAGCAGTTCCTGCTGCGTTGGTTGTTTGTTTGTTGGGGTTTTTTTAATCTCTTCCTTGGCTGAGCAGGCTGTCCTGCCCAGTAAGGGATGTGCAAGTAAATGTCTGCATTACCCTTGCCCTGGTGGTGCACTCCCCGTCCTTCCAGCAGCAGCAGCTCCTTTGGGCACTGAACCCAAAATTCATGCATCAGATCCTTGTGTAGTGCTGCAGCACCCCAGTGGGGTGCAGGAAGGAAGGAGCTTCTTCCTCAACCCCTGGAGCTGTTGTGAGACACAGCTGAGCTGTCAGAACTGGATGCTGTCTGCCATGGGCAGGGGCTGCTTTAGGTGAAATCCTGGAGGAGGTGCAAACCAGCTCTTCTAGGCAAGGTGAGAAGGAGCATTGGGTTTGCCATATGGTGATGTGGAACTGCTACATAAATTAGAAGGACTTGCACACTAACTTACCCTAAACACCATTCCTCCAGCTGTTAGATTCCTGGTGGCAGCATGACACTATATTATAGTGGAAATGTCCCCAAAACTCAAGGAGCACAGCCAGGCTCTCCCAGAGGTGTGTGATGGATGGGTGAAAACAGAACCTGTTGCCTACACAAATACTTTCTCTAAATGCATTTCTCTGCTGGAGTCATCTCCAGGGCCCATGGGGAGCCAGAGGGCATAACCCTTAACTCTACCCATCCTGTCCTGTTTATCTTCTCCAAAGTTTTGTTTGGTTTTGCTGCCTGGACTCTGAACAGGAGATTGCTGGGCACACCCAGGCTGTTGTTCTGACAATGTTATTTTTAGCAGAGGCTCACAATCACATGCAGTACATCAGGAGGTAGCAATCTATTTATTTTCTCAAGTGCCATGTCACTTCCAGAGGGAAGAAAACATTCTACAGTTGGGCATTTTCTTCCCCTTGGGGGAAGATGTGCCACAAACCTCCCGTAGCTCTCTGATAGCAGATATTTCTGTGGTGGCTATAACTCACCTCCATCCCTAATCTGGACTCTGTGCAGAAGCAAAGATTTACATATTCCTTGTAGGAAGAGCTCACAGTTGCATTCTCTTCCTGAAGGTTTGAGGCTCAGTTGCTGCCCAGCTGCAGAACTGAATCCATAGGGCATTTGGGAGGCTTTAACGCCTATGGAATTCAGTTCTCAGAGCCAAGCAGCCAGTGCGAGTCAGCTTCCCCTGGCTCCAGCCGGCTGTGTCTCCATCTGCATGGGGGGAAAAAATAGCAAAGAGCTCGTCATGTCTCTGACACAGGGCAGGCATTGAGCTGACACAGATTTTTGCAACTGGGAACTGCCACAAGGAGAAGACTCTGGCACCTCTCACCCCAGAAGCGGCACAGACAGACACAGCTTTCTTTGGAAACTGCTCCAGTTGGCTCTTATTTTTTTTTTTTTTCCACTGCTTCAACATATCCTGTTGTTTGGAGTCAGGTCAGCCCTGAGCTCTGTAAACCTGCTAGAGCTGTAAGAGAAACACCATTTCTGCCACTTGGGGCTGGTATTGGGAGGTGTGTTGAGAATCCCACCTATGCATTTGCTCTGTGTGCAGGTGTCACACATCCCTTGGTCTAAAAACTGCTCTTCCTCAGTGTGTATGTCTGAGAAAGGGGCACAGCTGTGCCAGGGCATGCTCAGTGCTGCAGGAGCAGCCCAGCACTCCCAGGCTCTGACCCTCTGCTCCATTCCTACCAAAACCAATGCCCATAGAAACCCCTTGCACTGGGAGGTGCTAGCTAAGGGGAGGTTTGTGCAGCAGGTGCCACCAGGGGTGGACCATGAGGTGCAGGGGCTTTCTGCCCATTTGGAAGCGGGAACGGACACAGGGTAATTCTGTGGCTTAAAATGAAGAGTAAAAGGCCTTTTCCAGATAGCTCAGAGTAGATTCAGGGAGGGATTGGTCTCCATCTGGGTCAAGCTGGGACTTGCTGGTGCATCCCACCACTGTGCACGTGCCCTTTGCTGCCCACTGCCCCCACTCTGGTTTGGGCTGCAAAGCTCACATGCATGGAGTGGCAGATTTGAGGGACACATGGGGATCCCCTGAGCACTCACAGAGATGCTGATGCTGCCAGCAGCTTTGGGCAGCCTCACCCCTCAGTAGAGATGTTCACTTTCAAACCTGGGGACTGAGCTAATGGCTGAAAGGCTTTTCCTTGGCTCAGCAATAGTTTGGCACAGTTGTGATGACAGTGGCTCAGGCAGGAGTAAGAACCAGGAGAGGATTCCAGTCGTTTGCCTGTATGTCAGCAGTGCAGAACAGGCGCCCTCGGGTCAGCAGAAGAGACGGGAAATGACACACACTACTTTGGAGCACGGGCAAAGATTTCAGTGGGGGAAGCACCGAGTAACTGCCGCACGAGCAGTGAACTCCGCGATTGCTCAACAGCTGGCCCGGGGCTCTATTTTAATCCCTCCGCTGGGAATTAGATTTCAGTTGCGGCAGCATGAACTCACCATCCTGATGCACGCAGCAAAGGAGCCAAACCCTGTTGCAAAAGTTGAGGAGTTCCAGGCTGAAGGTGCCAGCTCTGGCGTATCCCAGGGACCACATGCAGCAGTACCGGAGGGGCAGCAGCAGAGAGAGATGGGGTAAAGCACAGCTTACACCAGGGTCCCACCCTGCAGCAGGTTGCTGGGGTCAAAGTGGCAGCTGAGGGACCCAGCTGTGCACTGTGCTGGTTTTTAGACCACTGTGACTTGGCAGGGAGTTTTCAGTAGCTCTGAGCTCCTCAAACTCTCATTTCCCTCCTCCTCCTTCTCCCCCTGCTCTGCAGCCACCTGTGCAAGTGAGTGGGCAGGAAGACAGCCTGCCAGAGACATTACAGCCACATGGATGCACCTGCCAGCCTGAAATAGTTGGTAGGGCTGGGATGCTTTGGGGCTGCTCCTTGTCCATCTCATCCCCGTGGGGTGGTTACCCTGCAGTCCCTGGCTATTTGAGCGCATTTGTATTTCATTTTTTAAGCTGTAAAACTCTCTTCTGAGGTATTTACCTCACATTATTGATGGATGTCTGCTGTTCAAAGTGCCATCCATCCGCCTTCACCCCTCTGCTGTTCTGAGCAACCACTGCTTTCAGAAATTGAAAGGTGCAGGCCAAGGAAAAGCCTTCCTCCTCATCTTCCTCCATGGGCTGATTTGCGAAGAAAGGGGAAGGGTTGCAAGCAGACAGGTGGGTGAGCAGGATGGGGGTCAACACCAACAAGCCTTCCCTGATGGCCCTCCTTCCCTTGCTTCATGGCCCAGGGAGGTGATGTGGGTGCTGGGGCTGCGTGGGACAGCCCAGCAGCCATCTGGCATGAATTCCCCCATGCCCTGTGCCCCATCCTCCCCAAGGTGGGGCAGGGACAGCTCCAGCACGATACTTTTGGCATCCTGCCTGTGCGTGCTGGGACTGGGGCACCCCATTGCCAAAATGCACCAGAAATAGTTTGATCCAAGTGCAATGGAAAGCCCACGTGGGATGAGCTGGGAAATAAATGGCTGAAATGCAAACTCAGACAAGCTCCAACTCTGCTTCCATTCCTGGCTGTTCCTGCAAGCAGTGTCCCCACAGCATGGCATCCATAGCACCCCAGGTGCTCTGCCTTTGCTCCTTCGTTTTCCTGACTCCAGCTTTGTCCCATGTTCCTTCACCCAGGCAGGGCCAGAGCTGGATTTGGCCCTGTGTCTTTGGGATTATCCCTTGCCCCAAAGGGGTCTGCACTGGAGTGGGGTGCCAGGTAATACCCAGGAGGGCAGGGATGAATGGAGATGTGGGAGCCACCTCAGTGATGGGTATTTTGCTGGTGTGAAGGTGCCCTGCCCTGGCTTGACCCTGTGTTTTCTGGAGGCTGTGTCAGGGTCAGGCTGCAGCACTGCACCACGGGGTGACCAGCACATGCTCAGCCCATTGCCCCAGCTCAGCCCCGGGGGGAACTGCATCAGCCCAGCTGCCACCTATGCAGGTGGGGGTTTCGTAGCCCCACTGCAACCTGCCTCCCCTGACCCTGGGGCAGGAGCCCTTGGCACCCTGCACTGCTTTAATCCTCCTCTCTGCCTGGTTTGATGCATGTGGGGTCCCCATGCTGGTTCTGGTGCACATCCCCTTCCAGTGCCTGCTGCCGTGGGACTGGATTTGGGAAGCTGATGTCAATCCCAACAGTTGGGTGACTGTTGGAGCTGACAGGTGTGCCCAAGAACAGGTACCAGAGAAAAGATGGGCTCCAGTGCAGAAGCCAAGAGGTTGATAGCTCCTCAAGGCTCCCGACCTCAGCCCAAAATGATGGTGAATCAAGAGACACTGCAGACAGGCAGGTGCCCAGGAGGATACTGCTGCTGTGGGGTTTTCTCTGTGGAGCACAGCAGAAACGGCCACATGAGCATATGTCCCCATGGCAGGCCACGTTGGAGGCGATGGGAGGACACAGGGAAGCAGAAGCTCACTCATGGCCAACCCTGCCACTGGAGAGCTGTGCCGCAGCAGTTCAGCCCTGAGCTGCCAGAGGCACTGTGCTCTTTCTGGCTTTCGCCCTCCACTCCCTCCCTCCTGTGGGTACATGGGACAGGCTGGAGCGCTTCCCTCTCCCTCGCTCCTGGGGGAGACAAAGCACAAGCGACTGCTCCAGAGGGGACGTGACTCCCAGGCAGCTCCAGCGCTCAGAGGTTAATGATTTATTGCTTTATGTCTTTAAAAAAGCAGCAGCGCTCTCCTTTTGGCATTTCCAGCTAATTATCCCGGGAGTTACTGATTAGCTAGGACGTGCCTGGGACCAAGCAGCGGAGTCCCGTGGGTGCCGCACAGCCACCGGCACCGCGCTGACATGGTGGCTGGAGCATTATTCCAGGCAGTTTCACTTTGTCTTCCCGGGAAGTTTGTAGGAACATGCCTCCCGCCCTTTAAAGTATGAGAAGAACGAGTCCGGTTTTGCAGGTTACCAAAAAAGCCACGGATAGAAGTGACGATGCTGGCGCACACAGGGGGTCTGACAGCTCCTGTCCCGCTCCCCGCAGCCGGGAGCGGGTGCGCTGCCATCAGCCGTGGGACGTCACCGCGTCCCCACCGCTCGGCACGGGCAGAGCCGCCCTCTGCAGCGCCCGGGCTGCGGCTCCTTGGGGAGAGCAGCAGCCAAGAAATCCCCTCACTGCAGCCACACCCGGCCCCCCGCTCGGGCGCAGACCCTCCCGTGACCCTGGCACTCACCCGACAGCTCCGGCTCCCGTCGAGGCGGGTCTGCGGGCGGCGGGGCCGGAGGCACTGTTAAATATTGCAGCCGACTTACTCACTTCTCTTCCTGGACGGCAGCGCAGAGTTTCCACCCACTTCTTTCACCTTTGGTTTCCAGGCTTTCTGAGAAAAGGGGAAGCCGTGGGAGGGAGCAACCGGCATCCCCGTGCCAGGGCCACGGCCCCCAGCAGCCTCTCCTTCCCGAGAAGCGGCGGATGCCAGAGGGGGCCGCTTTCCCGGGAAACTGCGGCGTGGCTGGGAGTGCCTTGTGCTCGTGGCCCAGCACTCCACGACCCTCCTGGGTTAGGCAGATTTTCCTCCCCAGCCGAGCGGACGGGGCACCTGAGTGCTGCTTCCCTGGCACAAGCTCAAGGGTGGCTGCCTGGCCAGCTCAGCCTCCTCCTTTGGGAGTGAAAATCCCCCCGGGACTCAGACGTACCTTGGCCTCACCGCACCAAAGCCCATCCAGCTCCTCCTTTAATGTAGTGCCTCTGCAAGTGGGGACAGTGCCAGAGTTGGGGTCACCTACACATCACTGACACCTGTGATGAGCTGTGTCCATCCTCAGCCTGCAGAGCCCTGCCAGTAGCAGGTGCTGCCATGGGTCTGAGAATGTGCCAGCCAGCATTCCATTCAGCAGCCAGTGTTCCATCCAGTGGCATGCCCATTGGCTCCACAGGGAGCTGGCTGCCCTCCCCAGGGAGACTGATTGATGATGTTCCCTGGGACATTATGGCCAGGCAGGTAGCCCGTGCTGGCTACTGCCAGCTCTGGTGGGTGGGCACATGTGTCTGGTGGGACTCCTTTTTCTTAAAGTCCCATTCTCCATCATTCTGTCAGTGCCACTGAACGCCCAACCATTGTTTCTGCTCAGAAGTGACATCAGGTCCCCCGGGGTTCCCCTCTGCCAGCAGTCTGGAAATGAAAATCTGAGGCCCCAGCACTGGCTGTGGCACTGAGCTGATGGCAGGGTGAGCACCACTGCTCCTTCTGCGCCACGGTGAACAAACCCAGAAATAAACTGGCAAATCAATTGATGGGGGATGGCGGGATGCCTCACATGCCTGGCTGCCTGTACTGCCCTGCCTGGGCTTGAGAGCTGCCCTCCAGGTTCAGATAAAATATACAGAGTGTTTTTGTCTTTTGGGAGCTGCCATGGCATTTCTGGAGTGAGAAGCACTTGTAAGGCTCTGTCATGGAGGTGACCAAGCTGGAGCCACAGTTTTATCCATGCAGGCCCCCAAAGCAGGCGCCATCAGCAATTCAGGGCCTAGCAGTGTATACTTCCCAGTACCATGGCTGGCCTGGCCACTTCTTTGCACCCCTCTTCTCAGCACATGGGTCCCCCACATGCTCCGTATATGTCTGCCTGCTGGGAAGGGTCTGGTGAGCTCCTGAGTTGGAAAACCACTGGGGAACAGGGGAAGAAGCAAAGAAGCAGGCAAGAGAGAGGCATAAGTAGGGCAAACGGGGAAGTCACTGCAGGCCTGATGCCAAGGGCATGGGCATCAGGGCAGCTCAGGCCCTGCACGGGTGGGAGGAAGGGATTGCACAGGTTTGCTGGTGAACAACTTTGCCAGCTCCCATGATGCAGGTTGTGGGAGCAAGAGGAGGAAGAGTGAGCTTGGAGTGACTGCCTGAATCCCAGTTTTTACAGGTCTGGTGGGCAGAGGTGAGCGAGCAAAAGCTGTCGCTGGGGTCACATTGCAGCATGCGGGACCCATCCCTTCCCCATGACATTGGCACAGCTGAGACCTGATGCTGTTCCTAGTCCCCATTTCTCCAGATTCCCCCCGTCTCCCTTCGGCCAAAGGCAGTGGGTGTGAGTGAGGAGCAGCCTGGCCCAGCCCCCTGCGGAAGGACAGCGGCTTGGCATTTATCGGGGGGGGGAAGTGGGAGCTTCCTGCAGCCTCCCTGTGCTGGGAGCCTGGCTAGGCACAAGGGGTTTGCCCTTGTTGGGGGCGTCCTGTGGGAGAGGAGGCAGGAGAACTGCCCCTGCAAGGCTGGGACTTCACCCTAGGGGGAGAAAATCCACCTTCCAGCTCTGGGGAGGGTGCAGAGAAAGAGAGAGCAGCTGGCTTTTCCTACCCATCCAAAGAAATTAGGTTAAAACCCCCCACCTCTGAGCTCCTGTGACTGCAGAGAAAGCCAGGCAGCAGGACCAGGGTGTGGTTTAGGGCTCAGAAATAAGCCAGCAATTAGAACACCTCATAGCGTTACTGCTGAAAGCAGAAAGTAGCCTCAGGGAAGGGCTGATGTGTGCTTTCCGAGTGCCTGAGCCCCACAGCACTGCGGGGTTTTGGATGGAAGCTGATGCAGCTGCTCCGTGCCTCAGGCGGGACACTGGGAAGGAGACCAGTGAAATGTCTGCAGCCTACGGGACTGTCCCAGTGCCAGCCACTGCCTCTGGGGCTGGAGTGGGACAAGGGCTTTCATGGCTGTCTGAGATGTGGTCTCCTACTGGGAGATTCCCGGGAGGCTGCTCTAGGGTGCAGCCCCAGGCTGTGCACGGCAAGAACGCTGCGGCTGGAGGTGCTGGGAGGCAACAGCGTCTGTTCAGCCCTTTAGCAGAGAAGCCCACAGAAGTGCCCAGATCCAGGGTCATGCCCAGCCACCACCTGCTGCCCCTCTCCAGGCACTTTCTCTCAGGTGTAGACTCACAAATGTCTAACACAGAGCTAATCTCACACTTCAGCCTTGGCTGAGGCTCAGTCCATCTCCAGACTTAAACCTACAAACTTTGTGAGATTTAGTGGCCCTTGTGTGTCTTTCCTCTTCCCTCTCCCCTAAGCCAGCAAACTGCCTGCAAGCCCTGTTCCTCCTCTGAGAAATGTCATACATGAGAGAAACTGCATCTTTCAGCCTTGCCCTTGGGATGAAGGATGTGGTGTTACACAGCTTGGGCTCAGCAGGTGCTTTTTCTCCTGATAGCATGAAGCCAGAGATGCCCTTGCTGAAAGGGCTGAGCAGCCTTGGTTTGTCCACAGAGCCTGATCCTCAAAACCATGTTTGAGAGGCCACACCAGTGGCCTCAGGGCTGGGGTGGCAGGACAGGCAGCTTGGCTGATGCTCAGCCTGTTCTCAGTCCCTTTGTTTGTGATGCCAGCCCTGACTGCACATGGAGAGCCTGGAGGGGCCAAGGTGCAGCCTCCATCACACCAAGTGTCCTGTGGGATGGGCTCTTCCTGCAGTGCTTGCAGATGCACTCGGACCTCGCAGCCCCGGGGATGCCGCTGTGGACTCCTGCCCTCCAGGCCCTGCACTGAGCATTTGCATGGCTGCAGAGGAGCTCAGGCATGGTTATAACCATCAATGATGCCCTGCAAGAAACCTCCCCCCACAAAGGCCTGGCCAGCAGTGGGTATTTTCCTGCCAAGGGGGACTTGCTCTGCCTCTCTCCCCAGCAGGGCTTTTCGTACACAGCCAGGGTTTTGCTCAGGCCGTCACTCTGAGCTTGGGCTCCCCCTCCACCTGCCTGGCTGTTTTTAGCCTCTGTCATATTTTTGCATCCTTTGAGACCTCCTGCAGTCTGGCCACCTGCATAGAAATCGAGTGAGATTTCATGAATGGAAATGAACAGGGGAAATGCATAGAAGTTCAGCTGGTGTGACCACCAGAGATGGCGTTTACCCCTCTGGAGCAACTCCTTCTGCCCCCAAAGAGACGCTGAAGGCAGCACATACCCCATGCAGCTCCCTACTAAGTGTGATCTGCCAGCATAAACCAGTCCCCTCTGTGCTGGCAGCCTCAGCAGAAGCATGGCCAGGGGGAAAGGGAGTTTCTTGGGATGTCTTTCCCCTCAAGGTTCCTGTTTCCCCTCCAGCCCTCGTCCATGGATGCTGGCAGCCCTCCCCTTTTCTATGTAGCTTAGCAGAGGGAGCAAAATGAGTGGCTGGGGCTGAAGAAATCTGGGAGATGGAGGAAGGCTGAGGAGAGGAGGAAGTGGGGAAGCAGGGGTGCCTCCTTTGACCCGCTGCTGGCACAGCAGCCCTGCCTTCCAGCAGCCCTGAAGCAATTTGGGAATCAAATCTGCTGGCAAGGAAGGGAGGAAAACCACAGGGCTGAGTCACTCCTTGGAAGGCATTTGCATCTGGACAAATTCCAGCCAAACCCCCTTCCCACTACCTCTGTGTGGTGTCAGGGTGGCTTACAGGAATGGCCACATCCTTTCCCTCCGGGACGGAGCCTCCCCGGCCGGTCACACTCAGCCAGAAACCGGGCAGCATCCACTGCCGACTTTGGCAGGTTTCCATCAGAAGGCAGGAAGGCTTCCCCAGGGGGGAAAGCTGCGCTGGTGAAGCAGAAGCGAGAGCGAAGGCGAGCGGGGCTGCGGGGAAGCCGAGCCTCTTCCCAGAAATGGCCAAGTGGGGTGTTGCCTTTCAGCGTCTCCTGAAAGAGTCAGAGTGGGGCTGGTCCCCCATCCGAGCTTTGCATTAACAAATGGTCGGGATTTGGGATGACAGTCTGCTCTAGGGATTTAGACTAGGAAAGGAGCAGTGTGCAAGAACGATGGAGGATTGGGAGCATCCCAAATGCTGACCCAGCACCCTGCAGAAGCCTGAGTTTTTGGCAGGGGTGAAAGAGGGGCTGGGGGAAAGGTGGCAGGGCTGGAGTTACCCACTGGTGGTGGGAACTGGCAGGGCCAGAGGATTCACCCAGAGAGTCACAGGGCGGAAAAAGCTTCTCCAGGAATGAAAGTGCCACAGAACAGTGTCTAAGAACTTGGTGTTTATTGCTCTTCAGAATCATGCTGGGGGAGCTTCTCCCTATGCTCTGCACCGGGCATTGATATTTTCTCAAGGCTTGAATTCCCCTGATGTGCAAAATCATATTCCTGCTTGAAAAGACCTTTGCCAGAGTCAGGTGCTGTGTGTAGCTAGAGCAGGATGGGTCCTGGGATGGGTCCCAGCTCAGGGCTGGCTCAGATACCTTAGGGTGAGATGTCAGTGTCTGTGTCCGGATCTGAGACTCAGTACACAGTGCTGGAGCTCTGTGCACCATCTCGGTGATGTCCAACCTCCATTTCCTCCCTCTAGTGGCTAAAATCCCGGCATTTTCCGGGGCTCCCAGAGCCCCCGGCAGCGCCCGGGGCTGGGGCACACGGAGTAAGGGGATTGCCCCTGTGCTGGGACAATGGGTAGGTGGCCCCAGTCCCTACCAGCCCTACAGGGATGCTCCTGTCTCTCCTGCCTGCTCCAGGTCTCATCTGAGAGGAGATGGGGCTTTGCAGAGGGTTTCTGGATTAGAGACTGCGTTACATGTAAAGGGAAGATTTCAAGCAGCATGCTGGTTCCCACACGGCTCCATGCCCACAAATGCGCGATGAGGAATACCAAGGGAAACGTCAGCTCTTCCCTAAGTAATTCCTTTCAGCTAGCCTTGCAATTAGTCCCTTGGAAAAAAAAAATAAATAAAGATTTTGAGCTTTGCCAGCACTTCTCTTTGCAAACGCTGGTCTCGCCTTGTAACTAGGGCACAGTGGGAGGCGAGAGCCGGTTAACTCTTAGCGTCGAGCTTTCCTCAGACAGCCCGGGGCGGCTGCGATGAGCCTGCCCGGGGTCTGCGCTCCTGCTCGGGGGAAAGGAGCCTGCAGAGGCAGAGTGGGCGGCGAGGGGTGCCCGGCAGCGAGGAGTACCCGGTGCCCGGCAGCTCGCCTCCATCCAGTGACCCGGCTCGGGGCACGCTGGGGCTCTCTTTCCCCTCCACACTCCATAAGCGTTTTGCAGGTGTGCGTGAACCACAGGTTTGCTCCTGCACTTGTGCTTTGCTGCAGGACGGATAATGTGGAGAAGGAGGTGCAGAGCTGCTGCTCCCTGAGCCCGGAATCGGTGCTGTGTTCCTCCCGGAAATCCAGCTGGGATCCACCCACTGTTTACAGAGAAGAGTGCAGTGAATCATCTGTGCGGGGAAGAAAAACACAACAAACTTGGGCTGTTTTAAGCTTTCCGGGCAAGTGAAAGGTGCTGGGAGAGCACCTGACTGGGAGCAGACCGGGTGTCCTGGGAATAGACGCTAGGGCTGGCTCTGGAGGGACTTGTGTCCTGGGACAGGGCACTTGTTTCTACCCCAGCCCAATAAATATGGGTGGCTAAACCCATGACAGCTGGCAGCAGCGGTGCTCTGCTCCCCACAGGCCAGCCCAAGGGGGCTCCAAAGTGAGTTTTCCTGGGAGATGTCCTGGCTTGTGGGGAAGAGGTGGCACTTGAAAGCAAATGCTTTTCTCTAGACATGGAAGTAGGAAAGCATTGATCTGGAAATGGGTTTGCTATAGCAAGGACAGGGTTATACATCTGCCTCAACAAAGGGACCAGAGCCCTTGGAGATGGCCTGGGGTGCTCCACCTGGCTTGCAGAAGGACACAGGCCTGCTGGGGTCCTCTGATATCTCTGCCGACCCCCTGGGCTGTCTCAGGTATCCTCTGGTGCTGGGCAGATGCTCAGGTAGCTAAACGAAGCCCTTGGCATCACACACAAGAAAATGTTACTTCTGTGTGAAATAAATGAGGTGAGGAAAGGTCTTTGTGTCTGCCAAGAGCCGTGTTACCTTCCAGCTGTGGCAGCCAGAGCAACCACTGTCCCCGTGAATGTGGCCTTTAAGCCAAGCTGCCTGGTGCTGTGGCCCCAGGTCTGCAGCAGGAGGGGAAGGTGGATTCATTTAGCACCTGGAGAGCCTTTGGGATGGGGTCTTGGCATCAACAGGATCCATCAGTGGGAGATGGTAAGAGCAGACTGAGGGGATCTGTGGTCAGCAAATAAAGGTCATGGCAGGCAAACCCAGCAGCTGGTGTGGTTCTGGGGAATAGCTGGGTGTCTCTTAGAGGTGTGCTTGGCGGTCTTCAGAGTTTACAGGCACAGAAAGTGGAGGTAAGTGGGGATAAAAGGGGAGAAGACCCCTAAAAGCCAGCAGGGACCCTAAGGAGGGGTGGAGACAGCTGCTGTGTGGGTGGAAAAGGGCTGACCTGGCACTGGAGCTGCAGCCCTGATGCCACCTTAGCTGCCAGCCCAGCTTTGGGCCCCTTTGGGGTTGGTGAGAAGTTAGTGCCAGAGGGGACAGGGCAGCTGGATCCTGTGCAAGGTGTTTAAGTGCAGCAGCAGTGACACTGTAGCAGAGACCCCAAGGAAGTGTGGGTTTGCATCCCAAGTCAGAGCTGATGCCCCAGTCCAAGGGGAAATGTTCTGCACTCATGGCTTAGAGGAATCAGAAAAACATGTAGCCTCATGGGAATGTTACCCTTCAGTACAAATGCAGATGTGCCAGCCCTACATGCTGAGGGGAAGGTTTGTGGCTGGAAGGAGCTGGAACAGCAGAAGGTACAGGAGAAGAGAGCTCCTGGGCTGACCCTGTGCTTGAAGGCAGCTGAAAGCCACAACGTTGGATTTTTTTTTAAAAAAAAAAGGTGCCCTGGGCCTCAGGGTGTTAAGCCTGTGACCTGCTGCCTGTCAGGCATGGATTCAGGTCCTCATGGCAGAGGTGGAAAGCTGTGCAGCTCTGCAGGTTCATGGCCAGTGTGGCTGTACCGTGGCTGGCAGTGGGCACTAGAGGGCTGCACACTCCCGTCCTTGCTGCCAGAAGTGTCTCTCTCTCTCTCTTCCTGCACAGCCTGGTCTGGAAATGCTGATTAACTTCGGCCAGACTCAGTGACCCAGCAGAGACGAAAATAACTTTGAAGAACAGCGGTTTGCCACTATATGGCCAAGGCAGTGATTTTTCTTCATTTCAGTTGTGCTTTCCCCAAGCTCTGCTGCTGCCAGGGCAAACTTGCAAGGTGAAAAGAAGTAAGTAGTGCATGGGCTTGATGCCGGGGGGTGTGTGCTGAGCTTGTCCAGTTCCCTTAGCCCCTGAAAGTTTCTCCAGCACAGCCCTTATTCCCAGGAAAGCTGTGTCCTTTGTAGAAGCAGCAGGCTCCTCAGGTTTAGTGTAGGTAAGGAGTGGCTGGGGATGGTGCAGGCATGGCTGATCCTGCCTCACGTCTGGGTGATCCACTGGGTTCCCTCCTAACACGGATTTCTAGGGAACCTGGCAGCACTGGAAAGGTGCAAAATGAAGGCACACTTACTCTGAGTCATCTAAAGTAATTTTGGAGCAGTGTTCTTGTGACCACTTATGTCTCCTGCTTTATTTTTCTTACTTGTTTCTGGCTGTTCTGTTGTGTTGCAGGAAGTCCCTGTTGCTTTGGGGCCAGCTGTGGCCCCCTCCACCCCACATGGTGGTAGACAGAGATGGTTACCATCCTTCCCCTGGTGGGAAGGTTTGGCCAGGTATCCACAGGTGTACAAGGTACCTAACTCCAGAGTTATCAGGGCATCAGTGTCAGCCTGGAAAAGAGAGAGGAAGTGATGGCAAGAGGGGGGCAAGAGGCATTGCCTCTGGGGGCCGTGGTGCTCATTCCGTCACTGCCTGTGTCACCTACCCTGTGTGACACCACTGATCTCCCATCAGAGGAGACACTGGTGATAAAGATCCTGGACAAAAATCCATCATGTCCACGTTGTGGGAACCAGACAGGACGGATCCCGGGACTGACTGAACATCTCAAGAGTTAGCATGGGAAGAGAAAGTTTTTGTTTGTGTGCCAAATGTGGAAAGACAAAGGTAAAACATTGACAGTATTGCCTGACATGTCCCGTGGCGCAAAGGGGTTCAGAAAGGACTCCTGCTGAGGGCTGGATTTATGAGGTATGCAGAAATGGATTCAAAATTAAAATTGGCCTGGAACAACACAAAAAGCTGGCCCATCCAGTTGTCAGGAATATTGAGCAGATCGCTGCCTCCCACCCCAAATAAAGATCTGCACAAGGCAATGCTGGACCACAGAGGAAAATCTGGACAAGCAGTATGAGGGGAGAAAAAACATAAACATGTTAATTGGGGAGTATATTCAATCAAAAACCATGAAACAGGTAAGTGGCAAAAGAAAAGTGTTATGTAAGAGCCCAGTGAAAAAGAAGAGGAGGGACCTGGAATGGGAAACACGTTGCTGATGCTGAATTGCATGCAGAAGGGGAACTGAAATCCCACTATGGAAGAGTTGTTGCAGGCTGGTTACCCCCTGAAAAGCTGCCTGTGCTTCACAGGACCTCTCAGAGAGTGAGCACATGCAGCTGCTACTAAGTTGCATAGCACTGTAACATCTTGCTAGCATTTAATATTTTTATTGTAACATCTATTTAATACTTGAAATACATTATCAATAGTGGGTTAGCTAGAGATGTCCTGTCCCACTGTTGTATTAAATGCCACTCTCTGGATGCATTGGCCACCACAAGCCAGTTTCCATTAGGGGCTGGTGGTATGTAGGGATACTAAGGGGCTCTTAAGAATGCTGTCTCACCTGTAACAGGAATTTGAGGCATAAACCACTGGTTTTGACCAAAGTGAATGGGCCACCTATACTTAATCCAGAAAAGGAACATGTATAATTCATGTGTTTGGTAAACAGCACGTGGATAAATCTTCAGGTCCCTCGTGAGAGACATGGGCTATCCTCAAGTGTACAGCAGGGACAGCATGAACTGATGCACTCTGCAGGTGTTTGTACACTAACAGAGGTGCATAAAGCGAAACCCCTGTCCTCAAAGGTGAGAGTGGTGTGGAAGGAAGGCATTTGTCAGAGATGGTCTCCATATGAGCTCATCAGGCTAAGTCCTGCCTCATCCTACCTTGTAATAACCACCAGGGTGGGAGGGAAAGGAGAAGAATCACTGGTTTTGTCCCCAGAAGTCTGATATAAATGGAGTGTGAAGAAAGAACTGCAGGAATATGTGGGGATGAGGGAATGTCTGAAGGTATTGCTCAGGGCACTGATAAAGCATAAAGATAAGGAAGGAAAGAGCCAGCACTTGCTTGGGAGATTAGGTAAAAATCAACCTGCTCCAGTTGCTCGTGCTGGGAGAGTCCAGGGAGAACATAGCTGGGTCAGGTGGGAGATATTTAAGAATGGTATTTTTTTACTGCTTGGTAGATGAATTGTGATGTGGCTTTATAGAAGTACTTGACCTCTGTTTTTCTATGACATGGTAATCATATTTACTTGGCAATACTGGTGTTGGTGGGCAGAAGGTGTGCAGAGATTCTACAAACACAAACCCCTTCCCAAGGCTAAACTTTCTGGGAGATGGGCTAGCAGATATAATGGTAATGGGAGCGGTATGAGACACAATTGTCCTTTTGTACAGAAGGCATTTGATTTTTCTAGGTAAAAACTCAGATTTATTACCTAAATTTGTATGCAATAATTGAAGTGGATAAAGTTCTAACAATTTTTGTGATGCGAGTATTTTGCTAAGACATCTTGAAAGATGCTGTGATCCCAAAGAGACTGGTAACAGACAAGTATAATGGAAGCTTAACCGGAGCTGGAAAGATTGCTACATGGGGCTGTGAAGGAATACGGATGTTGGGCATGCTGGAATTTAGAAAAAGCAGGTTTGTCAAAAGGCTGTTCAGACCTTTCTCAAGTTGTCTATGTGCGCTGCCTGTTGGTGACCTTGTCCCAGCAGCTGAGTGATCAGAGAATAGCCAGAGGGGTGTGGGAATTACTAGTCAGGATTTGCTTTGTAAAAGCACCTTACTGATTCTAGTGGGAAACGAGGCAAATTCAGTATTTTTCTGCTGAACAAAACGTTCTTGGTGTGGTGATCTAAGTAGAGCCCAAAAAAGTGATAGGTAGTTGTGGGATCCTTGTCTAATCTGACTGACAAAGTATAGAAGAAACTATACTTTGTTAAACTTGTAAACTATAAAACTTGTATTGTCCTAAAAGGGATAATGGGATAGTAAAGAGGGATAATGTGTGTAGGACACCCAGGATCTGTTTTGTTTAGGACGCTTGCTTGGGTGGAGCAGAAGGGAGAAGAACCTGAATTTGTTTCATGCCCTGGAATGAGAAAAACAGAAGGGCTGGGAATTGCATGGGACACGAGCTGGCATGTGGCTCTGAACAAGCAGCAGTGTGGGTGCAGTGGTCAGCAGGGGAACACCCCATGTGGGACTAAATACCAGCTGCCTGCGGGAATCTGCGGGTGCAGGATGTGTGTGTGCAGGATGCAAAAGAAATCCTCTATTTCCTGTTCTGGAGTTCAGCTCTGCAGAACTGGCAGAGACCATTAGACCCCATTGAGTGACCTCCCATCTTTCACATGCCTTGCAATTTCTTCATGTTTCTCTTGACATCAGCCCACTGATTTATGCTGAACTAAAGTACATATTTTTTCCAGAAAAGACAGATCTGAAGACATCGGGAAATGAGAAAACCAACATTTCCCCTGATAATTTGTTCTACTAGTTAACCACTGCCACTCTTTTCCTGTTTCTTATTTTTCATTTCAGTCTGTCTGGTTTCTGATGCTAAACATTAGTTCCTGTTACAGATATCAGGAATAAATCAAAATGCCCTCTAGAACAGTACCTGCTTTCTTTTCGGAATGTGGGATATGGTAATTAAATCTCTTCAATTTGTCTTGGTTTTGCAGAAGGCTGGGGTTTAGTGCTATTGCTGCTAGGGAAAAAGCAAATCCCATCCTTCCCTCTTAGCTGGCTTGTGCCCTCCCCCTCACACCCTGTAATGCAGCAGGGCAGGGAATTGGTTCTGTTGAAATATGTAAACCTTTTGTTGCTTTGGGGTTGTTTGGAGTTTTCAGTCTGCTCACCACAGGGCTGTAAAGATGTCTGGTGGTGCGGTGCTAAGCCCAGCATGGTGAAGAGGAGGCTGGAAGAGTTCCAGGCGGGATGTTTTTGCAGCAGAGCCCACTTTCAGGGACCAAACTGCCACCAAAGACTTTTGCTCAGGGATACTTTTCCAGTACCCAACTTGAAAGCAAGAGGCCACTGTGTTTGACCAGTGCCAAACACAACCAGCCTTGTGTGCAGTGCTTCATAAGAAACAAATAACAGAACAGTTACAGATGATAATTAGGCAATCAAGCTTTTTTGAGTGTATGAATGTGAAAAATGCCTTCCTTGCCTGTCAAGATGATGGGTTTTTTTCCTTGCCTTTGAAAAGCCACAGCTGCTCACTCTGAGGACAGAAATATAGGGAGAGCAAGCATGTACTGCAAATGTACACCCTGATCCTCTTGAAGGGTTTGGCTGATAGGGAGAGGGAACATGGAGAGACCATTTGGGATAAATGTTTCTTGCAGGATCAACCCAGCTAAGGCACAGGTGAATTAACTTACAGAAACTCAGTTAAATGAAAGCACATATGAGCTGGAGCTATTGGTGGGAAAATGCAGGGAGATTTTCTTTCTACACACACATGCTCATTTCAGTCAAAACAATCTGCACTAGCAAAAAGTCTATTTAATAATCCAGGAAAAAATACTTTGATGGAAATGAGGAAGGTGTGCTTACAGTACCGGGAAGGAAAGCTGAGGAAGTGGTGACCTTTAGCAGAGGGCAGAGAGCAGTAAGCTGTCTTGCACAGCTGTGACTGATAAGGAACATGGATGAAACGAATTGATTGGATTGATTACAGTCTTCCGGTTACAAGTTAAACTCCTCCCTAAAAAGGAATTAAAGGAAATTCCGTGGGCAGAGTTGAGGGAAGTGTAGGAATACCTGCTAAGTTATAATCCTTTCTTACATTTTTGTGGCCCATTTAATGAAGCTGTAAATGATTCATGCTTTGTGTGACTCAACTCTATCATCTCATAGTTTTAACAGAAGAAATGCTTTCTAGGTGAGTTCATGCTGCATCATGTTTTGTGTATTTTAAAAATCCTCAATTTCTTCAAGGCTATTGCATGAACACAGATTTTAAAGAGCTTTTTTCTATAAGCAAGATAAATAAATGTTAATAATTACAAGTTAATTATAAACTGTGGCTGTCACACAATATAAAATTAAAGGCACAGCTGAGCTCCAAACCATTTCTTTATCAGAGATGATATTTAGATAATCAGACTCAGATAACCTGTTGCAAATACTGACCTTGTACCTACAAATGAAGTTTCTAACAATTAAAATGCCAATGGGTGTTTTGGAAGGTCACTCATATTTCCCGAGGCTTATTTTAAAACCGTGCCAGTTTGTCTTAGGTCAGGGTTTGACCTCTGGATCATCACAGGCTGTTTATGTAGATGCCAGAGTCAACAGTTGATCATTAAGTGACAAGTAAGACACTGAGAAAAAGACCTAAGGGTGCCCCAGGGTGGCTCTGCAGTGTCACTCTGCAGGGTTTGGTTGGAAGCAGGAAGCTGTAGCGGAGAAAGCCTGTTTTAGAAATGCTCAGAATGATGAAAACATGAAGTAGAGCATGATGGGAACCATCTCTCCTTTTTAGCCAACCTGGGGATACAGAATGTATATACATATAGTGATAATGTCCAATAGCGGGAGAATTATTGGCATAAAGAGTGAGTGTTGCCTCCATATTTCTTCTAAATTTTCTCTCTGATAGGTGTCACCTGAGATTTAAGTGTGCTTATGTTCTTCTACTGTTTGATTTATCAATTTAACTTAGTTGTCACTTTGCCCTGCAAATCCAACATTTGCAAAAAGCAGGTTTATTTCTTTGAATGCTGTGCTGCATTTTGTTGCCTGATTACCCCGTGACTCAGTCACTACAGTGTATTTACACATACTCACTATGAAGTGCAACTCCAACTGGCATAAGTACACCTGAAACCACTTTCAAGCTACAAGCTCAGAAATCCCTAACAGTGTTGCCCTGTGGAACAGAATTTGGCACGGCATATTTGCCTATTTGTGTATGTGCCTTGTATGTTTAGGTGCCTGTCTGTCTTGACTTGTAGGCTGCAAAATTGACGTGTTTTTTGCAGCAGTTGGTGCACCTAAATCACACCAGTTACTGGCCATCAGTGCCTCTCCTGTGCTCATTTGTACTTAGGTGAGTTATTGAGGGCATGTTGCCAGAAGAGCAGGATTTATTGCCTATTTTTTTCCAGGAGCCTGTCCAGTGTCCAAGGGCATTCAGATGTTTCATCCAGAGTCCACACAGTGGCCGAAAACTACGTTTGTGGGGTATATTTGTTAAACTGTTGTGAATTTGGGAGGGATGGTGAGCACTGGAAAACAGAGTCGGGGTTAAAAGCTTTCTTGAGGAATAGTCTCAGGAATGCACTGATGAATGGCACAAAGAATTGCAGTGAGTTAACACAATGCACTGCAAGACTGTCAGATGGAGAGCGACTGTTCAGCAACAGCTCTGCCAGAAATGATCTGCAGGTTATGTCACAACTGTATGCGAGGGGGAGAACCCCCTCTCCCTCCTGTGTGAACAGAAATTTATCCTGTGGGTATGGGGATAGATATTTCTGCTGTAATGGGGCTCCTCTGGGAATATGGTAAAAGGGTTTGCACTTTGTTCTTCGGGAAAGCTGGGAATTTCTCAAGGGAATTCAGAGGAGAGCAATTAGTGGTGTGCTGTAGCAATACCTGATCGTTTTTAAGTGGAAACGGTTCTGACCAGCACCTCGTGCTGCCCAGTTTTGTGCATTTCTAGCAGTGATTTGGCTTTAGATCCAAGGAAAAGCCTATGACTCATCCCAGCTATCTGATACCGGCCAGGTTGGGGGAGCTGGCTGGAGTGCTAGACTAAGAGGGTGTACTAAAGCATACAAGACTCTGGGAAGATGAGATGTGTGCTGCACTTGCTGCCCTGTGCCTGTAAAAAAAATTAATGTAACAAGATTTAATGTGAATCTTAATGAAAAGGGAAGTTTAGTTTAAAGAGGACTTATTTTCCTCACTCATTGTCACATGTTTTACTCACGTTTTCACACCCACATGCTCGTGGATTCCAAGACACGTGTGAAAACCCATGAGGACTACTTGCATTACACTAAGGATGTGACGCTGGCTTTCAAATCCTTGCTCCATATTTTGGGTTCTTCCTGATGATGCTAGATCTAGTTTTTGAGCTGGTTTGAACCAATTTTTAGAATGTCATTTACTTCTTAAAGAAGTCAAAGTTATTGCAGTGAATTTGTCCCCCTAAGAATCTTGCTTCTTCCTCCGTAAGTCTTGGACAAGGTGGCAACAACTTTTCCTATTAACATCTAACTCTCTTCTGCTTTTACAAAGCTTGTTCCCCTCTCAGCAAGCTGTGATGATGCCTTTTCCTCACTGAAGTGACAGCTGTGTGGCTCCCTGCCTTCCAGGTGAATTGGCTGGTCCTGCAGACTTATCTGGTTACTAAACAAAAAGCCCTTTAAAGGAGATTTGCTAGTGCGTGCCACTTCTGATATATAGCCTTCCATTTGTTCACTCACAGACATGGAACTTAGATTAAAAATAGTAGGAAGTCAGTGTAAGGGGTTTTACTGACTGATTGCATGTCTAGCTTTTGAAATATAACAGTGTTTGCTCATTTTGGCCAGACATCACGTGTCCTGTCTGCTTACCTCTGATGGAGGCTGTGACTCTTATTCTCCTGTCCCAGCAGGCATTTCCCTGTTAATTATTCTGAAGGCTGAGCAGTCCCCAGCTTCATCAGAACTCTGATTGTAAAACAATTATAATATTTAAGGCTGATTCAGGGATTGCCTCAATCTTTGCAAAAGAAATATCTTTGAAAGAGCTTGATCACAGCATAACGTGGAAGTGGAAGAAGATGAGAGAGGTCTGGCAATTCGATTAGCTAACTGAACCTACCAACTAAAATTTCTGTTGCTTGTTACACTGACAGCAACATGTTCATGTCGTGGAGAAAAAGCCAGAGAAACAGTGATAAGATGCTGAAGGAAAGCCCTTTTCGTTGCCTGCTAGCAGTGGATTGCCCTTCATCTTTTCTTTTTGTGTTTGACCTTTGTGTCAAGAATGATTAATCTTTGCAGAAACAATCAGCGATTAACAGGAAGTTTACCCAGGGACAGCCTCCATAGAAAGGGAGCACCAAGGACAGGAATTACCTTTGGTGAATGTTGACATCACAGATGTCTGCTGAAGAAGCCACAGGTGAAGGCCATTTCCATTTTTAATTTGCTTAAGCTATAAACCAGACTTTGCCTTGTAGTCATGACAAAGGAATTTTGTGTGTGTGCTTACATGGCTCTTGCCTATGAAACTTTAAGTATTGAGAGACCTAGAACTCACAACTTTGAAAAACTTGAATAAATAAAAGGTAGGGAATAGAATAGATGGAATTTAACTGACCTAGACTGATTTGAAGTTTTCCATGAAAATGATTGCGGGAATGGGTATGCATGCCAGGAGAATCATTAGTGTGAGTTAAAGTGATAACCTATGTAATGATTAGTAAATGTATATTAATGCAGTAGAATTATGATGCACAGAAAGCCATGACAGATATTTTCTACGTGCGGTGTCCCCTTGACACATCAGTGCAGTCCTGCCAGCTTTTTGTCCAGTCAAAAAAAGGAACTGGTGTGCTAGCTGAGTTCCATGCTCCAATTCCCTGGGTGAAGCAGGCTCTGAAAAGCACAAATACTTCACAACCTGGAGATACAAACCCTCTCCACTGATTAAACTGTTATTGCAATTGAAAGTGGTACCATAAATATTCTCTCCAGATGCTTACCTGAAGGAAAGTTTAGTCTTCTGCTCCATGAGCTGCACGTCAAGGTATCAGTGACTGCTTGGTAAAGGAGGTGTAAATTGGCTCCTGCAACACACAGCAGGGAGTGTCTGATCTGATAACATCTGGGAATTAGTGAGAAGGGGAGAGATTCTCCAGAAAGATGGAAGGAAAGGAAACCAGGAATGCCAGGAAATGTCTGAATCTGAACTCTACTGTAATTTGTGGCTGTGCCGAAACCGCACTGCAAATTGGTGATGAAGGGAACAAAGAGCAGCTGAGGCAACTCCAGCCAGGAAGCTGAGTGTGGAAGTGCCTGCAAGAGTCCGTCAACCTGTTCACACAGGCTTGGCTCAGACACGTTCATGTGAGGTGCTGCTATGCTTCTGGCTTTGTGCTCAGGTATATGATTCAGTCAGAGGAAACCAGCCTAAGTCTAAAGAAAACGTTCTTATTCTGCTTTCATGAATAAGTGTTTTTCTACTTAAAAAACCCCAACATGCATAGCACACAGCAGTCCCCTTTACATTTGCAGTGCAAAGAATAATGGCTGCCTATACAGAACACTTCCACATGAGACTGGGCTTCATCCCTTCCATCAGTTCCACAACTTTTTTTCAGTATCTGTGTTCTCCTAGGAAAAACAATAAAAATCTTTAAACATTTCCTGTCTCTTTCTGAGCATTGACCCTGAAACCAGTGGCACATCAGTGTGTATCTGAGAAGACCACTGTGATCAGCTTTTCCTTCCCTACTGGGTAACGATGAGTGATGGCATGTGTGTGAATCATGTCAGAATAACTGAATTTACTGTCTGGGTAATGATCTGCTATTAGTAAGTCGACTACAACAACTTAATAAAAGGTATGCTAATAAATATTGTTTGATCTGTTTCCACACAGACTTGGTCCTGTGTTGGGGAAAAAGTGATTTACAGCTCTTGATCTCCAAGGGGGTAAGACTTATGACAATACTGGTCTTTGTCCTTACCTGCCACTCCCTGTGGTTTCTTAGCAAAATCTTCCTTTTGCAGCCTCACTGCTTGTGTTTGCTTTTGTTCTTCTACTTAAGAGTTCCAGGAGAGTTTCACAGTCCTCTTCAGAAATCTATCCTTACTTCCTATGATAAACAGCTTCACCTTGCCATCACCAATGCTGGAACTGGATGTTCTGTCAAAGCTGCTCTGTATCCAACTCCTTTGTTGTCTTTTAGAAACTCTTCACAACTCCAGGTCACTTAACTGTAGAAATGCCTCTATGTCTGTTGCAATTTTCCATGGTTAAAGTATTAAACTTGAAAGATAAAGCAAATGTTTATAGGACTTCAATTTCACCTGCTCCTTCAATGTGTTATAAAAATATTTCTGGAATTTCTGGCTAACACTGGGCATGAAACTTCAACACTTTATTAATGGTACTTCAAATATACACTACTGTCTTTTCAAGAAAATCTATATGGCAGCAAGTCAAAGTGTTCCTCATTTGTTGCTCAAGGAAGTTACACCCAGCATAAACACAGATTTGTTGTACTGTTATGCACAGTGGGTCTAGAAGCGTGCTGTCAAACAGTGGTATCCACTCCAGGAAGGTTCTTTACAAATATAATAGTCGTAGGTGGTCCCTGGGGCAGAGAGCTTGCAGTCAAAGGCAGAATGTGTGTAGGACAGGCTCAAGCAAGGAAGAAGCAAGCTGCACGTTGTGATGGCAGCCAGTGTTTTACGCTTTTGAGGCTGAGTTTAAGAGAGCAGAAATTCCATGGCTCAAAGCTTTTGAAAAACAGAGACTGAGGGATGGGCATGATGAAAGGGGGTGGAGTGCATAGCACAGGGCAGACTCAGATATTCAGGTGTTCTAAAAACCACTTTCCTATTTTGTCCTGTGCTTCCAGTTCTGTGTTACTGTTACTTCTGCTTTGTAGCCCTTCCCTATGCCAGCTTAAGGTAGGGTGTGAAAAGAGACGTGGGGTGGGTCACTCCTTTTCATTTGAGTCAATTGTCTCCTGGTGTTTCTGAATCCAAGAAAAACATCAGGAAAACACTGGCTTTGGTCATCTCCACTCTAAGGCAAAGTGCTAAACAAAACCCCCAACAAAAACCCCAACAAAACAGATTTCGGCACAAACTGTCCCAGAGAGCTTTCAGAGCATCTTAAATGTCTTTTCCAACCTAAATGAACCTATGATTGTATGATCTCATATTCCTGCAGACCACAAGCAGGGGATACCTCGTATCTGTGCAGTGCCTGCTTAGAACTGCTAAAGCAACTGGTGTGGGAACATTTTGATATTGCTAGTTTCTACAGACTAATTATGCAAATTTGCACAGACTATTACAGATAGCAATACTGGCATTCTCTAAGCTGGCAGGTCTGGTTCTTCAGGTTGCCTAGTCCAAGTTTTTGTCCAAAATGCTTGCTAGGTGGTGGTGCAGGACATGGGATTTCACTAAGGATGCTGGGGGAAGTCCGGGCACAGAGGGAATCTTGCATAGCAGGCTGAGGACGGGAAGGCACAGGGTTCAGTGGTGATTTTGCGAATGATCTTGAAAAAGTTAATCCCATTCCAGCTTTTTAGCCTCCCCACCTTGTCTCGCGGCTCTGGAGAGGGATGTGCAGCCTGGGTCTCCTCCCAGACGCAGTGCCAGCCGCACGGCCTGCATGCAGCTCGCTGGCGGTCCGTGGCCGCTTTCCTCGCAGGACGCTTCTGCTCGCGGATGACCCCCTCCATGCCCCCTCCGTGAGTACCCCCCACCGTGCCCTCCACAGTGCCCCCTCCGTGAGTGCCCCCGCAGTGCCCTCCGTGAGTGCCCCCTCCGTGAGTGTCCCCACCGTGCCCCCCACAGTGTCCCCACAGTGTACCCATAGTGCCCCCGCCCGGGGCGGGGCCTCGCGCGGGGGGCGGGGCCTGCCCCAGCGCACCAATCAGAGAGCGGCATCGCGGGCGGGTGGGACTGGCACGAGACCAAGGCGCCAAACAACCCTTCCTCCCTCGGACGCGGAACGGCGCTCCCGCCTTCCGCTCTCCCAGCAGCCAATCACCGCCGCGATCTGGCTTCCAGTCCCGCCCCCGGCGGAAAGAAACCAATGGGAGGCACCGCTGCTGCAGCGGCTCAGCCAATCAGCGGCCGAGGCCATTAAAAAAAAGAAAGAGCGGAGCCCGTTAGCTCCCGCCCGTGACCCGCGGCCGCGCCGGGCGTTCCGGCCGTGTGGGGCGTTCGAGCCGCGGCTCTGGCGATGCTGCCGGGGGCGGCCGCTCCCACCGCTCCTCTCGGCCGCTCGGGCTCCGCCGGGCCGCCCGCGCCATGACCCGACCGCTCGGCGAGGGGCTGCCGTCTCCGGGCCCGCCCTTCGCCATGTCCCGACGCCATGTTACGCCGGCGGCCGCGGGCAGAGAGGCGGCCCAGGACTGCAGGTACCGGCGGGGCGCGGGAGAGGAGCGGTCGCGGTCGTCGCCGGGCACCGAGCCCGCCTAGCGGGACGCTCCGGCTGCCGGCGTGCGCCGCGCTGCCCAGGGCGGGTGGCAGGGGTCGGCTCGGCGGGGATTACCGGGACCTCCCCGGGAGCCTCCCCGGGGTGTTCCAGCCGGGAAGGGGCCCGGCCGAGGCCTCCTCATC
Source organism: Eulacestoma nigropectus (assembly GCA_013397775.1). Classification (NCBI taxonomy): domain Eukaryota; kingdom Metazoa; phylum Chordata; class Aves; order Passeriformes; genus Eulacestoma; species Eulacestoma nigropectus. The sequence continues at coordinate 171,658 of VZTE01004807.1, forward strand.
GGAGCTGGCACGTGGTGCCGGTGTTCGTTGGCCAAGGGGTCTGGCAGCGTCCAGGAGACTGAAGGGAGTGTCCAGCTAAGTTCTGGCTGGCATCTCCAGCACATCCTTCAAAATCCCGGAGTCGTCCCCCGTGTGCCCTCCCAGCTCCTGCCCTGGCGTTACCCAGCCCACCTGTAGAGGTGAGCGGCTTCAACGGTTCTGCTCTAACCGAGAACTTCAGGTGTCCGTTCAGCTTCCAAACCCGCTCCGGCCGGGACCTGCGCCGCTAACGGTACTTGAGGACACTGCCCAGTGAAAGCAGCGCAGTCAGTGACAGTGTTTTTAGACTTGACAAATTTGTCTGCTAGCTAGAAGTCCAAATTCCGCCGACGAGTTGAGGTTTTTCAGAGGCTGCCGAGTTGTTTCTTGCAGAATGAGACAAGTCATAATTTTCTTACGCTATTAGTAGTATCTTATTTTGTTCAGATCCTCTATTTTGATAGTACTGTCATTTAAATTGAGGAGACAGGGTAGAAGTTCACTTTTTCAATCTTGCTTTTTGCCCAAGAAAGTGAAACGAAACTGCAAATTCGATTTTGTTGCGGTTGTCTGAAAGACTGATGTTTTCTATGTGAGTTTCTGTTTTGGCTGGTTTTGTTGTGTTTTTTTTTTTTTTTTTTTTTTTTTTTTTTTTTTTTTTTTTGAANTTTTTGTGGGTTTTGTTGTTTTTTTTTTTTTTTTTTTTTTTTTTTTTTTTTTGTTGTTGTTGTTCTTTCTACAGTGCTTTTCAAGATGCTCTATTTCATCAAAGATGTAGTAGCTTTCTGTAGTTTATTCCTATGTTATGTGGAGTTGCTGTCTTGGAGGGTTTGTTAGTATTTCTAGTATAGCTTTTTAAAAGGATAGTTTTTATCCAGACAGAGATAACCAGTAATACGGCTGTAAACACTAACTACTTTTACCGGATGCTCAGGAGGTTGTTATTTAAGACAAGTGAAAGTATTTTCCCCCTTCCCTCTTCCATGCAGGCTTCATCCTTAGTTTTGAAAGGCGTGGAAAGTCGGTTAGGTTCATCTCCTGGCTATGTAGCTTTTTTCTTTTGTCAGGTGAGGTCATGTATTTATGGGTTTTGTGTTTTCTTTTGGATTTTTAGTGGTCTCCCTGGTGTCTCAGTCGAGCTGAGATTTCACAAAAAGTGGTGTCATAGTTTTTATCTGGGATATAAGGTCTTGCTGAATTTATATATAGTGCTGAAAAGTGTTAACCAGAGCTGTATAGTTGTTGATAAAAATACATTAAACAACTGTGATTTTCATGTTAGCAGAAGAGTGAAACACGGTAACCTCCTACTGAAGGATGGTGATTCTCCTGTGAATGGCTTGCGAAGTTATGGCCCCATTCACATAGAGTCACATGTTCTCTTTGTACTTTCACATGTATGTGGAAAGCAGGTTGGAAAGCCCAGTTCTTTTTCACGTTCTTCCTTGTACTGTGTTACATTCCTTCTTTTTTTCTTTTCCCCACCCTTTGCTTTTGTCTGAGGTTTCTAGTACACTTTCTTGTCCGAGACACAATACAGACTCTTGGCTGGACAGTTCCTAGTCCTTGCACTCCAAAAAGCAGAGTTACAAATGCAAAGGAGAAAATATTGGTGGATAAGCACTTTCAAACAATTAGTCTAAGACTAATCACTCGCTATCTCCATTCAAATAAAACTTGAGGGAGAAGGGAAGTGCTTTAATTCCCTGTTATTTTGTACAAGGCTTTGTATAATTATGGAATAAACAGAAATTTTGTTACAAAGCTCTTGGATCTGGAATAAGAGACAGCAAAAAGAATAATCTAGGAAGGACATAAGCAGTTATTTGGAATCAGTGGCTGTGGAAACAAGGACAGGGATGGCAGAAGGCCTTGGTTTTGGTTTTGTTACAAGCTGCCCTCGAAGGCCAGAGTAACTGAGGTTCTTGTTAATAGGTCCCTTGGGGCGGATTAGAGAGAAAGAACACTGAATACCTGGTGTGTATATGTATGCACACACAGGGCTTAGAATAATTTGGTTGCAATGGAAAAGAGGTATGTAGCCATTTTGGTTATTATCTCTAGTAATATGATAATATAAAAGTATGAAAATACCACCTAAAAAAATATATAAAGAAATGAAAGAAAAAGAAAGGATAAGAGTAGATTGCAGAAAGATATCACCACCATGGTTCCAGTGATGAGACTTGATTGTTGCAATTCAGATGTCTGGCAGTCAAAGCCCTGCTTGCAGTTTTGATCGGGGTGGGGGGGGGAAGTCCCCAAAACATAGAGTTCAGTGGGTTAATAGATGTTCAGGTTCAGGTGAGAATGCCCAGGTACCTCCCTGGGAGAGGGTGAGTTTAACACTGTCTGTTGCAAGGCCCCAGAAATGAGTCTAGGGGCACTTAGGGGGTCTTTGATGGTTTATGACCCCATTTTAGACTGCTGTTTCTCACATCATGTTTTCTTACATTATGCCTTGTCAGAAGGGATAAATATCTTCAGGCCTAAGTGTGAATATCCCAATACCTCCCCCTGAATGAGGGAGGTGCTGTTTTACACCTGAGTCGGTTGTGTAAGGGAGGACATTGGCGTGATAAAAAGCATTTTCCCACCTTCGAAGTGTCTGTGTCTTATTGGCCTTGTCTCGTGTCTGGCTCAACCCGCAGCTTGTTTTGTCGTGGTCATCCTCCGGTGGTGGGTGTACACCCTCTCTTGTCTTAGGCAGATCAGAGGTTTCACCACCACACACAAAAATCCTCTCCTTCTCCCCTTCACCTGGGGGTTGCAAACTGGGCTTCGGCAATAGTGTTTGAGTCAATGACCTTTAACATTTCAGTCTCTCACAGTTTGTCTTCAAGATTTAGGTGCAGAGAGGAATCTGGGTGGTAACTGAAGATGAGGTGTGGCCTGCCAGCAGTGCTTCGTGTGCAGATGGGGCTTTAATGGGGAAGAAAGAAGTACAGTTGCTTAGTTAGGAAAACAGAAAGGGTTTGGAAGGATATGCAGTGTAGAAAGCTGTGGGCAGTGGATGATTTCGCAGCTTGAGAGCAATCCAAGCAAGCATCGGGTGTGTCCTGAGGAATGTGAGGTGGAGAGGGCTTTGCTGTGAGCAGGTGAGGCCAGGGTGGAGCGTGAGGAGGTCTAGGGCAGAAAAAACAAATCCATCGGCAGCAAAAACAGTGAATAAACCTGCATTTTACCCTCTGATTCTTCTGCTGAACTGAAATGCGGGGAGCCTGTGTGCTAAAAATTTTCTCTTACTTGAAAGTAGCTGAGTGATGTACGTAACAAGAGTTTTTAGGCCGCAAGTTGAACTTTACTTGAACTACATGGTTCTGTTGAGTAAGTCAAAGATGGATTGTAGCAAAACCTGGGGCTAACAACCTGAACATTTACAGTAGTTAGACCAAACAATGTTAATGGCTTAAATATTACTTAAAAATTAATAGCTGGAGTGGACAGCCCATACTTTGTGGTACACGAGCAGTCACAACTGTATTACAACGGGGACCACAGAACCAACTGAAATTCCCTCTGAAACAACCTAAGAGGGTGGGAATGCAGCCACAGAGCACCACTGGGTAGCAAAACAGTGAACTAGTGAAGACTGTCAAGACCCCAGACCCTAAAATCACTATTGGTCTGGACTGCTGGAGAGTTCAGATTGTAAGGGTGTAATTGCCCAGAGATTTCTCTTTATGGTCCCTTTTTTGAGGCACCAGCTTGAGCTACCGGGTAACTGATTTGTGCCAGTAAACCTGTCTACTGGAGTTGAGAGCCTGGTGTCAAAAGTTTCTTTAACGCCATTGCTGTAGCATGTGGGAAGAACACACATACTTTGGCCTATGTCAAACTGAGCTGGGACAGGTTGGAGGCAGCTGGTGTTTGACCAGTAGTTTCTCTGCTCTCTTTGGTAAGCCAAAACTACGGTTTTGTGCACTCACAGATTCTGATTACAGGTGACTTTTCACTGAGTTCAGTATCTTCAAATATCACTGCTTGCCAGTATCCTGATCTAAGAAGTATCAGTGCATTATAAACAGCTTTTTGTATTTCTGTAGGTGCTGAAAATGCAAAAGCCATGTGAGAAAATGCAAAAGTGATGGTTACAAGCTTAAAGAAAGATTGAGAATTAAATCCAAATTAATTTTGTACAAGTTAGCTGTGGGTTCTCCTGGCCTAAACTTAAAAAATGGTTACTGAGTCTGTGGGCACACAGTCATGTATGGATACTTGAGTATGTTAGCTTAGATTCCGGAGTGAGTAGGTTTTGCCTTGGTTATCATTGTTGCTCAGGCAGTAACAATGTAACTTCGTCTTGGAAGGTACAGAAAGACAACAAAACGTGGAACCAACCTCTGCTGTTCTTGCAGCAACATGAACAAGTCTTCTCACATCAAGACACTGAACTTTGAGACACTTCCAAAAGAGGCACTAAGTATAGCCTTAAAGTCATTAGCAAACTATGTGGAAGAAGAGGAAGACACCAAGTTCACAGATTCTGATGTATTTTATTGTTCAAATTGCACGTTGTTCAGCCAGTCTGCCCATTTTCAGAAGCAATATTCTTCAATGGAGAATGCCTTGGTGTTCCCATGTCCCAGATGTTCTTGCCAGAGAAAAGACCTCTGATTTAAAGCTAATAATTATCTTGTCGGTGGTTGTAGACTGCTGTTTCTGTTGGAAGCCAGGTGAGATGCTAACTTGGGTTAGCAGCTCAGAGTGATAGTGGACGTGGGGAGGTTGTTGAATGTTGTCACATAATGTACTGGTGAGGTCTCATCTGGAATACTGGATGCAGGTGAGGTCAGTCCCACTCAGGAAAATCTAGTTTAAGGTGGAAGGGCAGTTAAGATTTACTAGGATCATAAAGAAAACAGTTTGAGTGAGGAAACTGACAGGGTAACTTCAATAGCCAAGTGGAGTGAAGGCTAGAAGGTGAAGAGGATGGTGATACTTTTTCTGATCTATCAGAAATAAGAGCTGCTGGCATTAAAGAAAATCTGTAGAAATCATTTACAGTATTTTAATTATATCAACATTCACTGAATGGGCATTTAGGTATTGTTCTTTTAATAAGATAAAATTTTGTTTTCTCTTCAGAAACCAGATGATTACAGAGTTCTTCAAACCAGTATTAAATCAAGGTAAATATATATTTTTTAAGTGGAAGATATTTATATGAATTTTAATTATGTAAGTGTGCAGAATGATAGTCCAATCTCATTCCATATTGGAGCAGCAACATAATGAGTATAGCTTACCAAATATGTCAAAATGAGCGCATTTAAATTTTTTCTAATAACGTAACTGAAAATGTCAATTTCCTGTTTAAATTAATTTCTTTAAATAGTGATGTAATTATTATTTCAAGTTATGTCTCATGCTTAAGCTTAAGATTGTTTATAACAACTGAAGCTGCATCATACGTCATGTGATTCTTTGCATGGCCGTAGCAAACCTGGGTGATTAAATAAATTAATTTTGGATTACATGTGAGAGAGAAAATATCAAGTAATACAGTATAATATGGTTTGTTGTTTTGGTTTTTTTTTCTTCCGATATCATTTTTTTGAATAATTGGTCTTTTCTCTCTTAGACCATGGCCATAAAGACAGAGCTGTGCTGTCCTCACCAGACAAAGGAAATGTAAAAGATGAAGGACTGGGAGTGTCAGTTTTACGCACTGAAGGTTTTGAACGGAATATATCTTCTCCAAAGAAGGTCAGAAGAAAAAGATGCCAGACCAAACACCAAACAAGTCCTATGGTAGGTGTCTTTTGGAAAAGAATTGAGGAAAAGGACAGTGTAAACATTTCAGAGAATGGCAGAGTGTGCAGGGCCCTGGGTTTGTTGTACCCAAAAGTTGTGATTCAGAAACTCCTCGTTACCGCAGGATCTTGGAGGCATTCCTTGCCCAAAAAGGCTAAGACTGCCAAGCTAGAACAGGGAAGCAATGAGAAGTGTCTGGGTGTAAGGACAGCACCATTGTCTTATGGAAATAGTTGGGAAATGAAAAATGACTATGTGGATCTCACAGACTCCAGCTCGGACTCTGACAAATGAGTTTCACCACCAGAAGCTGATACTTGAAAAGCCTAGGCTGGAAATAATGGCTCTATGAACACCACATCTCTGTGCTCAAGCCACGTTTCCTCACTGCCCTGCTCTCCTACTGATTCTGCATTTAGGTTGTCACTGGAAGCTCTCTGCAGAGAAAGGGAATGGGAGAAGCAGAAATTGAAACAATCTAAGCCATGTCCTGTAAAGCCATTCTAAGGAACAAATGTTTTGCATCAGGTGTATTTAAAAGGGTTATTAAAAGTGAGAATCACTGACTGATTGTGCATATGAATTTTTTTATTTTTAAATTTTTAAAATTTTGTACTGTAGGATCAGATTCTTGGTGCTGCCTTTTTCAGATGTAACAGAAGTTTGTGTTTATGTTCTTTTGATATTCCTTTGTAAGTTTTAGGTCATGCTTGGGTAAGCTGGTTCTTAATCATTTTACAATTAGTGAAAAGTCCTGTTTTAAAAGCAGGGGAGATATTCTGGGCTAGATGCAAGCATGGAAATGCAATAGAAATTGTAACTTGAAATTGTGTTTTGTAGAAAAAAGATGCCTTTATCTTAAATGCCTTATAATCTTGTGTTTTCTTACAATGTAGCTTAGGGAGCAGACTGGCAAACTTCTGCTATTTAGAAGTTGCAGTTAGTAGCAGTTCAGATTTATGCATTTAAGCCACAGTATTTAGGTAGAGATGGGAGTAGTCCTGTTAAAAATGTAGTATTTCATTACAAGTCACTTTTAATCTGAAGAAAAAATATATAATTTGGGTTCTGGAGAGTTCTTTTTTTGAGATCTTTGCAGCTGTGTTTTAAATTTGTCTTGAAATGAAGTCTATTAACATATTTCTGGGGGTGTGTGGAACTAAGTCTGTGCTGGATTCAACATTGGTTTAAAAAAGTATACAATTAACTTTTTTTTTCTCCCTCTGTCTTTATTTTTAGGGAAATGGATGTTCTATAAGGAAAATAATGCCTTTTGGTTCAAGGGAGATTGCTTCAGGTATGAGCATTGCTGGTAATACAGAATTAATTAAACAATCAGATTCATCATTTCATATGTCTTTTTAATGGATTTTTTTCCCCTCGAAATTACGTTTTCTATTTTCTTTTACTAAAGCAATAATTACTGCTGTATAGTCAATGTTATTTCTAATATATGGCAAGTTTGAAGAGTTTTAAAAGTAATTTGTGATTTTAGTGTAAAACACATTAATTGTAACTTAATTAGAATTTGTGATATTTCATTGTCTTAAAACCTTGATCCCAGATTATTTTTATGGTTTCTCTTGCGCTTTGGATAATCCACTTTTTCTGTGGTGATTAATAAATTTTGCCTTTCAGCTTAATCCAGAAAGAATATTCTTGTTGAACCAACCAGTAAAGTTTAACTAGTATTTTTGTTGATTTTTGTCCCTTTTAACCACATAATTTTGTTCTATGGGAGGTAGAACGGAATCTAAAAATCTTGTATGAGTAGAAGCTTGAGGAAGGTCAGTAGGAAGATAAATTTTTTTTTTTTAAAAAAAGGGTGTCTTTGGCTGTGGAAACCCATCAGACTCTTTCCTACTGTAGTCCTAGTTGACTTAAAAACAGAAGTTAGTTTTTTAAATTGAAAGCTGTTACATGTTTGATTTTTTAAAAATTATTATTACTATTTTTATTTTTTTAAATATGATGACGGTGTTTTCTTTTTTCCTCCAACACTTTCTAGATGACCCATCTCAACCAAGGCTAACACAGGTTTTAGAACATGAGGCATCTCTTCCACATACATTTAGAACATCATCTGAGGTGGCCTCTGGTGCACCGAAGAGCCCAGCTGTTCCTTCTCACTTCTTTAAGGTGTCCTTTGGGCTATCCAAACAAAGAGACTCTCCTGGGAAAAGAAAATACACTGCCATGAGTGTGGATGTAGATAGTTCAGATCAATCTGAAGTGAATGACCCTGCTTTTAGTAGATCATCTTCAAAATGCAAAAATAGGCGGTCTGACTTTATAAAAAATATCTTTTTAAAGTCTCCTTATGATGATGTTCTGCAGCTCAAGGAGCCTGCTGCCCTGTCTAGACATGATTTGACTCCTTCAGAGGAATTCCTCAACTCAAGCAATGAAAAGGAGAAAAATAATTTCTCCACTGTAGGTTTGTCATCTTCGTATTCTGCACACAGTCCTGCTAAAAATAACCACATTTCTGTTGTGGATACCAAAGAGAATCAGTTGCAGCTGGCTAACTCATGCTTCTTGGAAAAGTCCCTTCCTATTTCTCAGGAAAAAAGTACTGTGTTACCTTCTCCCCACCACTTAACACAAACAAAAGGCATGAAATGCCCTCTCCAGGTTGCTGGCTTATCTCAGGTATGGGATGTTAAGAAAGAGCAAGATAAAAGACCAGAAAGACATGAATGGAATAAAGGATACAGTATTCAACCCAGCAACAGTTTTTCAAATACAAACCATAAGATTTCTGAAAATACTCCTGATTCTTGTAGAATGGAAATCTCTGGGAAACTTGGACTGTCCCCAGAGACTGATAAAGGTGTTCCCCCTTCATGGCCTTTGAAAGAATCTTCCATGGACAGCTGCCACGAGTCTTCACAAACCTCAGGAGAACTAGAAGTAAAAAGGAACTTTACAGACAAGTCCAAGCTGAACAGAAATTCTCAAAGCAGCTCTGAGAGTGATGATGACATTTTGGAATCCATTCTAGATGATGATGATGAGGAAGAAGAAGAAGTATTAATGCCACTGCAAAAAATGCTCAGTTCGAGTCACAAACCACAGTCAAGAACCCTGGAAGACTCTTTTGACAGTTTTTCTCAGGACACTGTAACTCCATTACTGAAGCTTCATGTAAGTGGCTAAAAACCAAAAAAGCATGTTCTTTCAAGTATTCTTTTGTGGATGTTACCTGCAAGAAAAATAATACAGATTTTAGCACAGTGCAAGGCCCAGTGGGTGCTAAGTTATTACCCCATGTTTCAAGTATTAGGAGAATGAAATTTTATATAGTAGGTATCCACTGGTGAATGAAGACCTCTCATACTCAAAAATCAAATTGCCTCCAACCTTCCCTGTTCCATCTGGCATATACAGACAGAAACTTGTTCAGGTGTTCTAGAGAACTAATGTCTGCTGTTTAGCTTGGTTTTGCAAACATATAACAAGTTGCTCCAGCAGCTGAGATGTTCAGTAGTCGTCTAGTACCTATTCCACTACCTTGCAGGGCACAAACCATAACTGTGTCTTTTACAAAAACTGAGTCAACCTTGTAGACTCAGTCAAGTTTTTGTCTAAGTGGTGCCAGTAGAACCCCTTGCTAGCAACAGTCAGGATGTGTGAGACTGATTGGTAATAGTTGCTTTACATTAATTTTAGTCAAAAATGTATTCTGCACCAACGTTCGGCCACCTCTTGCTGATTCGCATTACACCCATTAAAACTACAGCAGAGTGTAATGAGATAGCAGATAATCAGCTTTGTTATATTGTATTTTTATATTCTTTTTTCCCTCATTCAAAATGCATGATAATTCAGAATTACTTGCCTGCAAAACTGGTGACTTGGCTTAAGGGTCCTGTGCTGCTGTACAGTTACAATGTGTTTGGAGTGGGGATGTGCTTGTTACTGTGCTTGTCCTGGGAATGGCTGAAAGATGGTTTGTGCAGCCAGATTGATTTGGCTGTGTGCCTTCTGGTGGTTTTTAGGAGCTCTGTTTTTGCTTTCCCTCCCCCTAAAGTTAGGAGGTTATGTTTAGAAGATGTGTGCAGTCTAATGTTTTTGTTTTCCTAGTCAGGTAAGATTTTTATGAGCCGAAGTTAACTGGAGGAAATTGATGTAGACATTCAGAGATCTATGTGCTAGACTCCAGTCATATATCCTTGACACAGTCTGTGATTGTCAGAGATCTGCGTATGAGTAAGTGTGGTGTTTTCTTTGAGGTTGTATTTCATGGAAATTGGAAGTATTTTAGGATTTCAAAAAGCTGAATGAATTCTGATCACAAGGGATCGATGATGTGTTTGAATCCCTGTGTACAGGATATTATGGTGATGCAATTGGTCTGTGTTTTTAAAAATTAGCTCATTTGTTCAATAAGAGCTTGTCAAATAGGTAGTGATTTTGAAGTTTTATTGTAAAATTATGTTTTAGTAGGGAAGGTCCTGCAGTAGGTCTTAGTGTGGCATTCCTGACAGTTGGTACAGGTTGGAAATGGCTGTATTATGCAAAGAGATTTTATACTGAGCCTGGCTGGGTTAGAATTAATTTTTCTTCTAACAGCTGTATGGTGCTGTGCGTTTCAGACAAAAACAGTGTTGATAATAGACCAGTCTTCTACCTATTGGGGAGCAGTACTTGCACAGCATCAAGGCTTTCTCTTCTTCCCATGCTGCTTCGATAGAGCAGATAAAAAGCTGGGAGGGAACAGAGCCTGGAGAGCAGACCCCAGGTGATCAAAATTATTCCATGCCACATAATGTCATGCTCAGCAATCAAAACCAAGTGGGGGAGTTGGTCTGGCATGTAGCCATTGCTCAGAGTAGCTGGGCATCCTTCTGCTTGTGAGAGGTGCTGAGTGACAGCCTTTGAATCACTTCTTCTTTTCTCGCTTATCCCTTCTCCCTTATTAAACTGTTGTTATCTTGACCCATGAATTCTCTTGCCTTTGCTTTTCTTGCTTTTCTTTTCACTGCCCAGCACCACTGGCTGGGGAGATGACCAAGGTGTGTGGTGCTTAGTTGCTGGCTAGGGTCAGCCCATCACTAGTTTCTAGAGTGGAAAACAGACAGCAGAATATCTGTATAAATTCTCTCTTCTACCTCCCTGTCTTCTCATGTTTTTCAGTTTCTGATAAGGTTTATTTGTTGACTGAGTTACTATCTCCACGGGCAGATTATGAGCAGCCATAATTATTTAATCTGTTCTTATGATTCTCTAATTAAGAGTTACAGATCAGACTTGTGTGGTTTCATATCTATTTCACAATCTCAGACAACATGAATACCTAATTAATGGTTAAGCCTGATAAACACATGCAGCCTGGATCAAATGCTTGTGGGACATGTTGACCACAACATTTGGCCTGGCCTGTTCCTGGTATAATTATTGGTCAAGTAAGACAAAACAGTTAAGAACTGTCCCAGCATTTCCATGACCGTGGTTTTTGCATATACCGACTTTCTTCCCTTGTAAGAAGGGGCATTATGTGCACATTGGAATAAAGTTTGATTCCTCTGTTGCTCAACAGTCACTTGACACATATTAACCAAATAAAAACTAAGAAGTCTTTAGCTTTCCTACAAGATTTTCCACACAGACATGCTGCTTGTTATGTTCAAAAGGTGACTGAATACCAGGGTGGTGTCAGAAGGGCTGTGTTTGTCCGAAGAATGGAATCATGGCCATAAAAGATTTCAGATCTGTTGTCTGCTACAAGCGGAATAAAAGACTGGCTACTGAAAAACAAACCACTAGCAAAATTTGTTAAAACTCTGTGTGTTGTTTCGTTTGTGGTTTTTTAAAATTCTGTTTATTAGCTCCTTAATTTGGTTTTGTATTGGGATTTTGATTGGAAGCTTTGTTTTGTTTGATGAATTTAGACGTGATTTAGCAAGCACTGGAATTTCGCCCTCTAGAGACTCTGAAAGTAAAAAAAAGACACTGAATAATTTTTGGAGTTTCTTGTCTCATGCACAAGAATGGGGACTCCCAGGGTCTCAATGGATGATAATAATAGTAAAGCTGTGAGGTGAAAGGCTTCTGATAGTAATGCTCTTTGTGAAGGTTAGATGAAGGTCAGGCCGAGACATGCAGAGACTTGCTTCACTGTTCAGATCCATTGTGAAGCAGTTATTGCTAAATTAGTCACTGAGAAAGATTTGACCATTATGTAAAATTGTCAAGGGACTGAGAAACCTAAACTGTTAATCATCCTGTTTTGCAGGGTCTCCTTTATGTTTATAGCTGCATGTAAAATATAATTAAAATTGGAAGAAGTTTCTATTTTAATTATGTTTATTGTCTAATAATGAATTGATGGCTTATGGTGTTTTTTTCAATGTCTTACTATTTCATTTACAGCTTTCTAAGACTTCTATTATAAGCAAGGTGTCATATGTGAACAGCTTAGATCATCTCTTGAAGGAGAAAGAAGAATCTAGAAGGTTTGTTTCTTAAAGCTGGTTTGAAAAATTTGGGATGGTGTTGTAGAAGCTTAGATTTGCCTTGTCTCTCCAGAACTGATGGAGTTTGATTAGCAGCAAGCTAAGCTTTGCCTGCTGATGCCACCAACATACAACTGAACTGACAGGACCTACATGTGTTGCTTAAACAGTAAAAGCTGAATGACAGGCTCCTTCCAAGCAACAAGGAATGATTTGTGATACATCTGTTTACCCCTGAAGAGCCAGGCTAAATTTACTGATGCCTTTGTTTCAGGTCACTGAGCCAGCTAGCAGCTGCTGGTCAGGCATGAAATAGAAATATTTATGTAGACTGACTGTACTGGTTTTTTCAAAGGCATTTGTAGCTCAGTTTTGGTTCCCGAAGTTGTGCAGACTATTGGTGTCTGAGTAGTTACACAGGTCAGTGAACAGAACTAATGAGTATTCTTACAAGAGATCATTTGGGTAAGAAGTGAAATGTGGTTTATGTGTTAATGGCAAATGGTGGTGATGGGTAATGTGTGTGATTAACTGTTTTGATTAAAGAATCTGACTATGGTAACTATGAGCTGACTGCCCATGGAGTAGCAGATACTCCTGTAACTAATACTGTTTAACAAATAAAATACTTGTTTGGTGCTTAGAAAAAAATAAACATTCAGCTACAAGATTGAAAGTTTTGTGTAATTACAAAAACTTTATCAGAAGTTGGTTGAGGGTGTTTGTGTCTGACAAACCAGTGATTGATTGCACTGTTAGAAATTCATTAGGTTTGGAAAACATTCACTTTGTGTCTTGGAATAGCAAGATGCTTGGGTTTTACATAGATGCAATGTCTTGCATGCTTTTGCCTTGTGTAACTGCCTCCTGACTCCAGGGTTCACATTCAGAGCTTGGATTTTGTTATAAATATTAAATGGTGATGATATGCTCTGCTGCTGCTGTTATTTCAGGTTAGAGGAAATAGAGAAACTGTTGCAGGAAGACATAGAAAGAGAGGACAATGCTTCAGATGGAGAAAATGAGGACAATGCCAGTGGAGATGATCTCTTGGAAGAACACAGGTCCTTGCAACTCCAAAACCAATTAAATATTGTTCTTTGCTTTTCTAGCCTTTTTTCCCCCCCCAACCTCTGTCTGTTTCCAACAATTGTTAATATGTTTAACGAGAACCATTTTTAAATCTTTTGGGGTTGGGTGGCTTTCCTTGGGTGCAAGTGTATTCTAACAATTCAGCTTTCACTTGAGACTGATGTGTTTATCACCTGCAAGTAACTGTCTCAAGCAGCAAATAGCTTCTCAGTGTTTGAATTGATAAAAGCAATTTTGAATTTTACAGGGCATTTATAAAGAGATTTTCAGTAGCAACTTATGTCATACCTGACAACCACCCTGGAGAAGAAATATTTGATTTATCAGCATCTGGGAAAATCTTCACTCAACATAACCTTGACTTGAGGAATTTTCACCTCATCCCTCAAAATCCTATAGAAAATCTGCTTCTTAAGTAAGAATATCCTCTTCACTTTGTTGTGTTTACTTGTACAGTTTTCTTTTTCCTTTTAGCAGTTTTAAGGTACTATTTTATCTTTGCATGCAAATGAGCTCTGTCTTAGTAAATAGGCAAGACTGGCTGCCTTTCCCTGGAATTTTCCTTTCTGGGTTAGCTTTACAGAACAGTAAATTGTAACTTGAAGCTTCCTTCTTTCCTCCTCTGGAATTCTTGAAAAACGTCTTAAATGAGACATGAGTAAAAACAGCTGTTCCGGCCTCTTCCATATTTCTACCACACTGGGCTATCGCTGATAACCTTACCAGTTTGTGGAAGACAAATGCAGAAGCGAAACTTTAGAATGAACACAAGCTTAACTATCTCCAGACTGAAAAGACCTTTGTGGTTACCTAATTGTGACTGTCTAGTGTTACATTATGTCTGCTGAAAGACTTTTGGTGCTTCTGTCCTGGATGGGCCTGGGACTTGAGGCTCCATCTAGTGAGGCTTGCAGGGGGTCAGGATCTTTGACATCTGTTAGATTCAGTCACTGAGCCACCAGCGTGTCTGTGTGTACATAAACAACTGCTCAGGCATTTCTGCTCTATATTTATGAGGCTGTTGAACTACAAATAGCTGGACAAATTCTTGCCTAATGCCACAAGTGTAAATCTTGAAAATTTCTGGTTATTTCATTTGGTATTTTATTCCAAACATGTACCAGAGGAACTGAGAGAATTCAGTTACTCTTAAAGGATTTTATATACATGTGTATGTGCAACTGTGGGTGTGAAGAGGAGGAGAGTGACTTTTCATCTCTTGAGGAAGTGGTGTTTGTGATACACTCCTTTGGCTTCAGGCCTTTCTGTTAATATGTTTTGGAGATCACAAGGATATGAGCTTCAAAAGCATCTTGTAAATCAGTGACTGGAGGAATGAGAATTAAACTAATCATCCCTTGCAGAAGGGAATTATGATTTAATTGCTTGTGCATTCTGCCCAGTTGGCACAGCTGGCATATGCTGGCTGCCCAGCTGGCACATGGAGGTCTTACCAGTCAGGCAGGTAGAGGGTATATGTAGTAGTTAGGACACAGATCTCTCGACAGAGTTACCTATTTAGTAGATAGAGAGAATAGAGGAGACTAAAGAAGGGTATGTGGGAAACTGGGTATCTTTAATTCAGCTGCTTATGACATCCCTAACTTTCTAAAGAAGAATCACAGAATATCCTCAGTTGGAAGAGACCCACAAGGATCATCAGGTCCAACTCTTAAGTGAATGGTCCATACGGGATTTGAACCCTAGAAGTTGGTGTTATCACAACAACTGAGTACCCTGCTCTGACCAACTGAGCTCATTCCTGTGACTAAAGCTATAATAATTCAGTAATAGCAATGGCACACTTCCTGTTCTTCCAACAGCTACTGTTTGCACCCCACAAATTCGCACAGTGCGATTAGCCTGTTGGATTTTAATTGTTAGTTTGCTTCCAGACCCTTTATTTAAAAGGGTATTTTAAAAATTTTGAAAACAGTGCTTTTTCTCTCTTGTTCTGAAAGTGTTGGTAAAGGTCATTGGACAGTTTAAAATCTTATTGATAGTTTCACTGAACATTGCAGCCTGGCTATGTGGTCAGGCATAGTGGTTCATAGTACAATAGTGTAAATCAATATTTGTTTGAAACTATTATTCCCTAATAATACAGTTGTTTCCAGACTGTATAGTATGGCTTTCTAGAGAGAAAGATGGTTTTCTAAATGACATTTGTAAATTTGATTGCTATTAAAAATCAAGGTTTGATTACTGTGGCATTTTATATAAGTAATAACACGAGAA
This sequence comes from Eulacestoma nigropectus, assembly GCA_013397775.1. Classification (NCBI taxonomy): domain Eukaryota; kingdom Metazoa; phylum Chordata; class Aves; order Passeriformes; genus Eulacestoma; species Eulacestoma nigropectus. The sequence continues at coordinate 187,221 of VZTE01004807.1, forward strand.
TAATATCTGTTTTGTGTATTCAGATCTTTCTTTGCTGTTGATGATGATCTGAGGGCTGAGGAGGTTCTTATGTTTTTGTGAAAGTGATGATTCAACCACTAATTAATTTTTATCCTCTTTTCTTGCCCCCATTTTTCTCTTACAGTTCTGGTGTAACGCAGCAGCTTTCTTTAGCTGTTAATGGTTTTCTAAGTTCTGCTTACAGTTGTATATTGTGTCCCATACCAATTCTAAAGTGGCTTTTCCAGGTAAGTCTGTGCTATTCATGCAGTTATTATAACTCTGTGTGTGTATAATATTTTTCCTGGAAGCCAGTTGAAGAAGTTTGGGAATCTGTTCCATTAACAACTTCTAAATCAGATTTTTTTTTTTCCCCTGGGTTCTGATTTGTTCTCCAGTCTGAAATACTTTGATTGTCACTAGGGGTAAAACAATAGAGAGAGCCTTTTCTCCACACTCTGAGTGAATGCAAAGCTGCGTGTCCCTGTCCATGTTCATATATGGTACCACATTGAAAAAAGGCACAGTAGATGAGAGATACTGTGGGCCAAATCATGAGCAAATGCTAATCTTACTTCCTTCCACCCTTAGAGAAACAATACATGTTGCGGTATGCAAGAGTACTATTTTCTACATATATCATCTTCTAAATCATCAGTGATACCAGCATTATCAGATAATTTTCATTTGGAAAAGGTACCTTAAGGGTGAGGAAGAAGCCTGGAGTCATTCTCAAAGGAAGTGTGACTGTCTCAAGATGTCTGTGTCAGTGTCTGAAATCCCAGGAATTTACACAGTGCTGTTACTCACAAAAATACCCTCCCTGAGTCTCCATTCTGTTATTATTTGCCACATTCTAACTGAAACAAAAAAGAAATCTGGACCACTTGGGAAACTGCAGCTTCAGTCTATTGACTGGCTTTCTACATTTGCCAAAAGCAAAACATTTTACTCTTCCATATCCTTCCCTCCAGCCAGTAAAAAATTGCTTTCCCCCTTTCTGTGAGCTCTGGTGTTCCTCTAATAAGGAAGAAGTGTGAGCCAATTCAGATCACTTACAGAACAGGAAACTGTCCAGCACCTGGGGGAGAAAAAGAAGTTTTTGTTGGGCCAGTGGAGTGCTCCAAGAAACCTGAACTGTACTTCATAATCATGTTTTTGTAGTTAAGAGTTATGTGAAAAACTAAGTATTCATTGTTTGGGTTTAGTATTGCATATGCACAACTTGCATGTGACTGGAATAGGGTGTAGTCAGTTCTGTTGCCTCCACTCCTGCTCAGAGAGCTCAATTTGATCACAGATGCAAATAGGTTCCAAAGGGGTACATGATACTTTCTGTTCTCTTAACCCTCAGAACTTTTTTATAAATCAACATGGGGTTACAGCATTCTGATACTGTAAATAATTAATTTTAAAATATTCATATCATGTTTGCACTGTTTGAAATAATCAATATTTGCAGTATTCTGTTCTCATTGGTGTACCTTGCTTTAGAGGCTTTGGGGTTAGGTTTGTTTGTTTATTTTTTAACCTGTTACTTTTTTACTCTGCTGAGAAGTTTGGTGTTGTTTTTGTTCTGGTTTGATGTAGGGTTTTTTCCTAATTAAAAGAAAACTGTTGCCCTCATGCAGCTTGGTTTTTGATGTGTAGCTTCTTCTCTCTTCACAGATGATGTCTATTCATCCTGACTATTGTGTTTCCACCCAGATTTTGGACAGATTGATGGAGATAACGCTAAAAAACTGTAAGTATTTGAAGGATGGAAGACTGACCACCTGAATGAATGCACTTCTCCTGTCTTCAGTTTAGAAAAGTATTAGTGAGGAAGTAAAAGGCACTAGTTCTGTGGGGTGATTTTGACATGAATTTAGGCTTTTTTCTTACTACTGTAATGGAGAAATGCTGGAGGTTGGTCTTCACTGAGTGTGTGCAACCTGTACCACAGTATGTGGTCCTGGCACGTACCTCCAAAGCAGTGCATCCAGTACAGAGCCTTTTAAACTCACTTCTGGTATTTCACAAATAGAGCTGACCTGAAGAGAAGCTCAGTCTGCTCAAAAGTTTGCCCTCCTTTCCATCTTTTGCTTTGGATGATGCAGACATTTGTAGCTTAAGGACTACAAGATGTTTTTCACATTGTCATACCCAGTATGTAGCACTTCATTATTTCCTTTCCAGATAAATGACAGAAGTGAAGTGAATCATACACCTGCACAAAAACACTTTGAAGGATCTGCTTCAGCCCACAGTGCTGCTAATGTCTTCTGTGTTTTGTCTTCTTCCTTTGTCTGTACTCAAATATTTCTCTACTACAAGTTCCTTTGTATGTACCCCATGTCTTCATTCAGATCCATCAAAAGTGACATTCATTTAAGGCTACCAGTTAACATTGTTAAAATAATGTGGTTCTCTTGAAGTATTTACTCAGGCCTGTCCAAATTGTACCCCATATTTTAATTCTTGTTTGAAATCAGAGCTGATATGAGAGGGAATGAATGTAGCCTCCTTTATTTTGTGCCTTGCTGGCATTAGGCTTGATTGTGAATGAATAGCTCAAGATAATGAATGAGCATTCAAACAATTAAGGCTGGGAGTTCCTTGTTTACCCCTTCTGTTCCAGAAACCTTGCCTGTTTTCAAATCTTACTTAGCTTCACTTCCAGTCCCAGTATGATAACACCCTCTTACCTTTACCTACACAGGCAGTAATTTATGGGTTCTCTTAGATGAAAATATTGCCTTGTTGCTTGTTATGCTGTTTGTGATGAAAGAGAGCTGTGATGGAAAATGGATGGAACTTGAAAGTAATTGACCTATTATGTAGGCAAGATGTTTCCCTAGTGTAAAATACTGTGTTAGACTTTTTTTCCTCCCTCCTTGTTCTGAAAGTAAGCTTACTGTTCAGTGTACTGACTCCTCTGAGATGAGAGCTGGTAGAATTGATGCAAACTGCTAAGCTTATTTGTTTCCCTTAAAAGGAACTAATGCTAAGAACTAAATTTAAACTAATCCATTCCATGTCTTTTATTTGTAGCTTCCATTAGTGATGAACAGTTTAAACCATGGATTCCTTCAATAGCTGATATATCAGCTGTTTTTGTCAATATGGGTATTGGGTTCAGATCTCTCTTTCCATTGCAACATCTTCAACCCACCTTCAATGAGCGTGACATTTTGTAAGTGTTTTCCTTTTGATATTTATTGCCTAGATCCTGTGAAAGCAAGTCTTGTGCTTAGAATGTAGAATCAGAAGGTACTTCTTTATTTCCCTTCCCATACTCTTTAAGTTCTTGGCTCAGGTCTTAGTAAGAATAAATAACCCTGCATTTCAAACAATGCCTTCTAGGTAAGGATTCAGCAAACCAGAGCATTGTCCTTTGTCCTGCATCTTCCTAATGAAAGTTTGCAGGAATATTGGCTAAATAGCTGGGTAAAATAATTGGCTACAAATTGAGTTAGATGTGTGTGTTAGATGCTCTGTAACTGAGGATTATTTTGTTTTGAAGGCATTTTGAGACATGCAGGGTTTTTTTTGTTTTTTCTTCAGTTTGATGTCAATAAAGCTTTGTGGGCTTTTAAATCGTTCATTTTTTGCTCAGATTGTGTTTCTTCTATTAGAAGTCAGGTGCAAGAAACAGTGAGTCAACAACAGCCAAGAGAAGACGTAGCCTTTGCCAGTCCAGCTTTCCCCAATCTACTTGAAAACAATTTAATTAATGTGATTAAGGTGAGAAAAGTCCAAGGTTTTTGTGGGTTGGTTTTCTTTTTTGTTTTCTTGTGTATGTTTTCTTTTGAGAGGGAGGATTGAGTTTGCAATCTAGTCCTGAGCATGTGTTTGAGTAGATGCTATCCTGAGGCTTCACCTTCACACTCAGCAGAGTTTATTGCAGGCATTTTGCAAACTTCAGTTGCTTGACTTTCATTGGCTTCACTCAGAACTGCAGAGTTTTGCTGCCTCCGTTTTTCAGCTGTGGCACTTTACAGAACACCTTGGCTCCCTCAAATAGAAGAAACTATCCACTGATTTAAGTTTTCAGTATTACTGGAGTATTTAGAAAATATTTTGGCCTTTCCTTCAATTAAAGGAGGATTAACTGTGTAGTAGAGAAAGATGTTTCCTGCTCCTGTAGTGTCTGGGGAATATTGCCATTGCTGAAAAAAAATGAGTCTCCAGCAGGTATTAAAAACAAGGATGCTGTTACTGGGAGATGGGGACATGTTAGTACCGAAGTGTTGCCAAAACAGTATGTCATTTGATGTACATTTTAATGTGAGTGTGGAAAACTCATCATGCTTCAAAATAAGCTAAAACAATTCCAGATTTTAATGCTTTGTATTTCTTTTAAAGTTTCTAGGTTTCTGTACATCAGTAATTCAAGATGGATATACTGATCGAGAAATATGGCTGCTGCTTATATTGCTATTTAAAATAAGCTTGGAGAAACAGTTAAAACAAGTTCCTCTGATAGATTTTCAGTGCCTTTTTGTAAAGCTTCTGATGAATATAAAAGACTGGGATGCAAAGGTAACTTCATAAATTCATTGTACTAGATTTGTGAAACTGCAACTTCTGTTTTGAAGTTTTCTTTTTTTTTCCTTTTTTGACATATCAGAAAAGTACTGACTGAAAATGTAACACAGAATTTTCAATAATAGGGTGTATAATAATATGAAAAATTCCAAGCTTTGTGTTTGTGTGAGATTTAGGAGGTGGGTGGGTATACTGAGAAGGTTTTTGTTGCCTAAGATTGAGTTGCCTGTCCTCTTCTACAAGAGTTTGTTTATCTTAAAATTATGTGTGCTAAAATAGCTGTATGTTTAAAATGGCAGTCTGAAAGAATGAAGAAATCATTGCACTATGCTAGTAAGATGTCATTAAAAACATTCTGATCTCAACTACCCTACTTTAAATAGCATTTAGTAGACTCATCCTCAGGTGTAATGCAGAAATCTCTTTATGTACCCTCATCTCTTGTTAGATCAGTTCCTTTTATCACTTACATTGCCCGTGTTTCTAGGGAATAGATGTGTGCTCCTTTGCAAATAAAGCAAGCAGCCATCTCCAGTTTCAGGGTGTTCTGTTGTTCTTTTAAAGATGCCTGAGCTGTGCCTGGCAGTGAGTGAGCTCTCCAGTAATCACCACAACCTCCTGTGGCTTGTTCAGCTTGTGCCCAGCTGGATCGAGCGTGGACGGTAATGACACTGTAACGACAGAAATATGTAGGATCATTAACAGCTGATTTATTTGTATAAGCTCAAAGTCTAAAAAATGCAATATTTATTACATGGCACCTAAAAAAAAAAAAAAGCATTTGTGTTTTCTCATATGTTACAGATGTATGTGCAATTGTTGGTGTGCATGTATAGCTTCCTGGTCACCTCTGCTGAGAAAAAGGGTTGCTAAATTTTTTATGTAGTTTCTGGACTGTGGATTCTTGGTACCCTGTAGCAAAGAAAGGCTTAGCTTCAGGTTCTGACATCCATCGCTCTAATTCTTCTCTGAACGACCAAGATTTAATTTTTCTTGAGTGATTCATGTCTTCTTCTAAGTGTCATTCTGAGTTCTGTATCTTTGAAATGAATAAATTATAATGTAACTGAGCAAGGAGAATTAGTTGGGTCATTAACTTCAGGCTTGGAGACGAGTATCTAGCATTGTTTACTTGTGCAGAAGCTGAGCTGCAATGAGATTAAGGGTACTTCTGTTTTGCTAGCCTACTTACTGGTTTATATAGCACCTGTATTCAGAAAATCCAGTTTAATAGTTGCAAGCAAGTTTATGTCTAGAGAAGCCATGCATAGCCTCAAATACTGTGTAGAAGCTGTGGATTTGAGAAATTCTATGGGACATAATTTTTAAAAATTGTTTTTCAGGGAAGTAAGAAGACGTCTTAGCCTAGTGATAATTGCAAAACTTCTTCATAAAAAGCGTGTAGAAATACCTGATGACAGTGACGAGCAGGTACTGCTTACATGTGTGGTCTTTGTATAATTTGGAAGTTTACAAAACATACATATTATATGTTTGTGTTTTATGTTTCAATATTGTGAGCCTATTTTCAAGAACCTTGCAAAATGACCAATCAATAATTTTCTGTTTAGCTTAGTATTAAAGTATATTTGCACTTGTGTGTAATCTGCATGTTCTGCAGCTTGTAAGTGCTTGTTTATGTGCCTAAACATAAATTTTAGACTTTGGAAGGAGGTCTGCTCTTCTTTGAGTCTTCCTTTTTTATTCATGTGGAGACAATCTTTTCATAGGTTTGATCTTTTATTGAGGCAATGTACAAACATTGAAGTCTGTGAATAGTCAAAAATTACTCAAAGCATGAAAATCTCCTTGTTAATTAAAAATCCTTTTTCTGTTCTTGTCTTAATGGACAACTAATATTGCAGTGGCACTCAGTTTCCAATTTTCTGTTCTCAGTAAATCGGTCCAATTTATTAATGCTTGTATCTGTAGATGTTTCTTCTGCATCACTTTCTGGTGTGTATGAAACCTTCTTATCTACTGAAGAAGATGAGAGAGATGAGAGAAGGACCAAAGGAGCAGAAAGATGATGAAAACCACCTTCATGCAGAACTAGAACATGAGGTATATAGCCAATAGTGCTTTTTTGCTTTTGTTTTTTTATGCATCTTTAATGTATTTTATGTATTATATTATATTATATATTTATGTATTTTATACGATTTGGAGAATGTTTCTTTTACTTTTTAACTGTGGACAGTTCTGTATGTGGAACTGTAAATCCACTGTTTTGTTACTGTTCATCTTTAAAATATTATTTTTGGTTATAGTCATGGAGGAAGGAAAGAAGTAGCACGTGGTGGAGGAACGTGTATTGGGCTGTTTTACAAACAGGGAAATGGTCAGATTTTCTGAGTCATGGGGATGATCTTGAGTGTCTACTTCTGTAAATTAGAGGACAATCTTCTTTCCCTTCTGATGCAAACAGTGAAAACTTTTTGGTGCGGAGCCAAACCTTCACCTGCAGGCTTCAGAAAAAGATTTATTAATCTTTTATTAATCTCTTCTCTTAAACAAGTGTCAGAAAGATACAGTATTTCCATCCATCCAAAAATTGGGTATTGGTTTGGTTATTTGAGTGGTTGTCATGGAATCTCTCATCAGGTGTTTTGATCTGGAGGTAGATGATGGGAACATATAACCAACTGCTGAATTTAATTTTCAGTTATTAAAACCACAGAAATTTTTATGGGTTACTTAAGTTATTTAAAACAATGTAATACTGTTTTAAAATGTTTCTACTATGTGAATATACTGTTTCAAATCAGTTATTTAGGCAGATATGTTGATACACTTGTCCATTGGCCTGTCTGTTGGAGGCTTCATTCCAGAAAGCAGAGATGGTGCTGTTTCTAGCTGTGAAGAGTTATAATGGTGCTTTGACTGCTAAAGCTCTTTTGATTTCTCTCCAGGTATACTACCTAATCTATGTCCTCCTTCATCTAGTCAGTGAAGCCAGTTTCCTTGATGTTGTAGATTCCAGTCAAAGGGTAAGTAACTTTAGTGGCTAGACCTTTAGATTTTAAAATATTGTTTATCATGCACACTCAGGTTGTTTTGGTAAGAGCTATCATGTGATAGAAGATCACCATTGCATAGTAGCACTGGGGGAAACTTTTGTTCTGGGGCAAGGTAAATGCAGAAGAGCTTCCCTGTGTTTACTGCAGAGAAAGGAAACCTCTTCTGTGTTTCTGTAATGGAGCTACCTTCAAACATTAAGCTGTGAATGAGCTTGCATTTGCTGTGTTCATCTTTCTCAGAAAGTATCTGGATATAAACTCAACACAGAAATTCTTAGTCAAATGATCCTATCAACTTTGGAAGTAGGATTTAAATTTTTCAGTCTAGGAGAAAACCACTTTAAAAATATCCAGTAGAATATTTTCAAGCACATTTCAGTTTCCTGTGCTGGAGTGCAGCAAGTGAAAACAAGGACTGTAGGTCTTCTCTGTAGTGGTAGTTCCTTTGTGTCATGTGATGTGAACATCTGCTTAGCCTTGCAGTATTCCTGTTCAGATTTCCGTGATCATTTGCTGGGGGTTGCGTCCTGCAAGGTGTTTGTGTAAACCTTCTGCCCTGTGGAATCACTCTTGGCTTTTAAGAAATTTGTCATATGAACTGTTTGAGAGACATAAAGCAATTATGTTTGGTTACATTTGGAAGTTTAAGTGTCTCAGTGTACAACTTAGATTTCTGGAGAACTTGATATTTTCTTTTTTTTTTAAAGTCTCAATTCCTTAATGAAGAAAAATTCTATTATTCACTGACCTGTTAGCCATCAAGTGGCAAGAGGGGTGTGGCGTAATATTGTGCAGGCTGGACTTGTGTAAAATCAATTTTAACTATTTCATTTCTGGCCCTCTTCCAGTTAGAGGGGGTAATTTGTGGTGGCCTTGAGACACCAGCAAGTGATTATAAATAGAATTTCAGCATATCTCACCTGTTCTGCAGAGCAGAGCCTCTTGGCAGCTGTTCAGTGATAGATTGAAAACAGGAATTCTATGAAGAAATTAACAGAATGTGAAAGACCTTGGGAGTCATCAGGAGATTATGAAGTGCAAAGCTGCTTTATTAAAGTAATGAGAAATTTAGAGAGAAATAAAAGATCAGTGCATAAACTTTGGATATATTTTACCTGCTCAGCCAATTCCTACAAAAGAAATTACCTGAGTCATCGTTACTGAAAAGTTTATTTTTAGCTATTGTAGCTTCGGAAATTTTTTTTGCTGATAAGAGATGTGAATGGCATTGCACTGTGTTTGCTACTTTGGGGGCAGAAAGGATTTGCAAATTAGTTAGTAGGAACTTTAGGATTTGTGTTGTATAGCTCTGCTATACTTTCAAGCTGCTTTTAAAAACTCTTTGACCTGGTTTACTGGGAGTATGCCAGCAACAGATAGAGGATCTTGTGATGTGATCTTGTTTTCTTTCTTTTCCCTTTCTTTACTGTGTATTTCTAAGAAAAATTCAAACTGAAGCTCGTAATTTTTAAATTGATATAATGTTTGAATAAAGTCTGTAGTTTTGACATGGAGGATTTAATAGCTGTACACTTTTGCCTTTATTTAGCAACACTTACTGAAGCTTTGTCGTGCCTTAGATAAGCACGTAAAAGGTGATATTAGGGAAGATGCAAGGCTGTTTTATCGGTCTAAGGTAAGAAAACTTGATTTTTCCGTTTTGTTTTGGTTTTGGGGTGGTTTTTAGTGTTTGTGGTGCCTGTTGTTCCCTCATCCCAGCCCTGGAAATTCTAGGAGTTCCTCATGGGCTTGGGGGTTTTTTCCTGTTTTTTCTGTCTGCATCATGTCTTTGCACGGGGATAAATAGATGCCCATTTGAATTCACTGAAAATACTCCTTTTGCTAACAGGACTCTTTAACAGCTGTAATATGTGACTGGTCTCCCTTTTAGCCAGGCATCTCAACTTCTAGGCCCACAGAGTTGCTCTCTTTCTCTTTGTGGCAGTCACTGATAGCTGACTCCAATTGTAAGAGCAGGGCCTACATGCAGGACAGGATACAGAGGACTGAAAAAGTTGCCTGTCTTGCACGAGTCTCCATTTTATTTTCCAAATGAAAGAGTTAATTAAAAATGCCCTGGATTTAAGCCAACAGTGTATGTGATGTAGCAGCAAGCTTGGACAATTGCCTTTTGTTTGCTTTGTGATGTGTACCTTACTAGTGGTAGTCCTAATTTTGTGACCTTCGTGCTTTGCACGCTGTTGGAACAAACCAAGGCAGCTCAGTGACAAAGTGACCCGCCCCAGCTTTGAAGTGCCTTGGCTTCTTCAGCTTTAAATCGGACATTTGCAGTTGTGTGCTTCCTTACCTCTCAAAAACATTCTTCTTTTCTTACTCAGCCAGATTAGTGGAGCATGGGTGCTTTTAACAAGTTAATTACTCTTGCCTTGGATTGTTGTATCTCCGGTCACTTTCACTTCTGTTTCTAGTTGCCTTTGCACTGAGAGGGGAAAATCTTACTCTAGTTTTCTCCATTGCTTCATTTGTGTAATACAGCAGTAACTTCTGGAGGATGCCACTGTCCTGGGTTTTAACACACCATATGAAGGAAATCTGCATATGAATGGCTTGGATTAAAAACCTGCTTATGATTGGTTATGAAAAAGCACAGTTTCATATACAAGGAATTGGTTTCAGAAGCAGCCAGTGCTGCATTGTTGGCTTCTGTGTCCACAGTTGCACCTGTTCTAGGTACAATCAGACTTGTGTGACAAACATCATTACTCAGAGATGAGGTGGTGTTTGGAGGCCAGAGGTTTGCATGGTGATTCCAAACATTTAACCTGAGGAGTTATGTGCCTCTAATGTATTTGTGGAGTGCATGACTTTAAATTCAGAGTCACGAGTTACAGGGATCTGAAGTTGAGGTGATGATACTTAGTGACAATAAAATTGTTCCTTTCCAGTAAACCTTGTGTGTTGGGTTATCTGGGGATTTATGAGTTTAAAGCTGTGGGGGGCAACACAGGATATGATTTTGCCTTTTTTAACATAAATGGCTAAAGTAATCAGTGTGAATTTGTAGGTAAAAGGCTTGGCTGCTAGGATATATGGCAAATGGCAGGACGTGATACAAACCACTCGGCTTACTCAGGTACTGTAATGAAACCATTTTCTCTCTTCCCACATTGCAGGGTGCATTTAATTCATTTTTTAGCACTTGAAAATAGCATATTCTTTTGAAGAGATTTTATATTTCTTCATAAATGATGTGGCTGTGGAATACACTTAGATGTATTAGAATGGATTTTAATTAAAATTCTTACTTTGCTGGCTTCAATAAAACCAAAATCTCCTCTCCATCGTTAAAAGCGCTGTTTTTGTAAAGGTGTTTGCAGTACACTGAAATCCCAGTCCTGAGTCGAGTCACAGGGCTTGTCTCTGATTACAGCTATTAGCAGATGCTTCCAAAAGGACTTTGGGGCAGGAATGCAGTGAGGCACTTCCTGCTGTGGTCTGGCACCGTGTGGCTTTGAGACTTCCTGAGTCTAGGGCTTTATTCACTTATGTTTAAGGGCTCTACAGCTCCTCCCCCTTGAATGTGTCAAATTTCATGCCATGATTAGGCAAAGCCTCTCATGTTTGTAAAAGTACACAGTAGTAAATAATGCCATGGTAAGTCTCAGAAATATTTGCCTTTGTGACACCTAGCTGGCCTGGGTGGAATTGGTAGATAATTTCTATTGATATCTAAAGTTCAGAGCTGTTTCTTCCAGCCTTGGCTTGTAAGGTTTCTGTTGTAACGTGATCAGACCAAGTGTTTGAGTCCTGTCTTGAAACATAAAGCTATCTCTCTTGGAAAAGCTTAGCTTTCCAGTAATGCAGAGTATCATTTACATAAAATTTAAAGTATACATATGTGCCTAGTATTGATTGCAGTTAAAAACTCTCTAATTAACCATTTGTAAAGACTATTAATCGCTCCCAAACGTGCAAAAAAAAGTTGTGTGTAGTGTGTGTGATATTTCACGTTCTAGAGTGGGGAGCGACACATGTAACACATGGCTGCAGAATCTGCTTAGCAATTAATGAAAGTTGATAATGAGGTAGCTCTTTCAGAGTTGTTTCTACAGGGATGTTTGGGGTTGATTCACATAGGGGAAACTGGCAAGTGTTTCAGAATAAAATTCCAGGGACTTTTTCCAGCACATTGCGGTGCTCCCAAGCTAAGCACTTGCCTGCTCTACTCAGTTCTTCTGACACTGGATTTCTGACTTGTGTACTAATTTGTTTTTACTCTTTAGGGAAAACTGCATGACTTCTGGGAGCCAGATTCATGAAATCTTGCCTAGTTAAGGGTAAATAACAGAGAAACTGAAATCAAGGAAGATGTAGAATGAATGGAGCTTCACCTTGTTTGGAACAGAAGAAATCAGTCACCTGAGTTAGAACCTGAGCTTGATTCAGACAAGTACTAGACACATGAGGATCTGATTTGACTAACATTGGTTTTTACTACAAATGCTCTACTTCTGAAAAATTGAAGTGGATAAATGGAAAAAACCCCACCCGTTCCCATAGCCCTGTCAGAACTGGCTGGAAATATTTTACCATATTGAAAGCTGAGGGAAGTTTTCTTGTTTCTCTTGCTAATCACAAGACATATTTGAAAACAGTATGTATTCATTTTCTTGGCAGCATATACCTGCAAGCATTGTTTTAGCTTGGCTGGGGAAGAACTGCCCTGTGACATGAAATGTGAGTTCAGAAGCAGTGTTAGACCTCCCCTGTTGTGAGCAGGTGAGGAAGTGGTTCAGATCTGGGCTGAATCATGGTAATCTGCAAAGCAGAATTGGTATGAACATCCAGTGTCTCTTAAAAATACAAATTACAGCAGTTACACCTTCTTTAAATGGAGAAAATACTAATCCTAAAATATTATCTCAGTGGAGATTTGAGAAAAGCATTTGGCTCACCTGTGTAAAGACTATGAAAGCCATATGAAGACTGAATTCCTTGGTGTGAAGTCCTGCTGCACACACAATATGTGCTCAAAGCTCTGGGAGCTGTTTTTGAAATAATCAAAGGAAGGTGTGATCTCCTTTTGTGCTCTCTGTGCAAATGCTGTCGCTTAAATCTTACACTGTGGTTTGTCTGTAGGATGGGTGCATATAGGAAGAGAAAGTTAAGGTATTGGGTTGCACCACCAATGGGGATTCCCATAATAAGTGAGATTTTTAATAACATCAACATGTGTGTTTTATAATAGCGTTTTAATTCTTGTAGATTACCCTGTCTTGTAAGATAAGAATGTAAAATAAGGCTTAAAAAACCTGCCAACCACAAAACCTTCAAATTTAATTATGTATATTACATATAAAGGAACTGCTATAGAATGGACATACCTTAGAGGAAATCTATTACATTTGCAAATTCATACTAAATGTTTTTTTTCTTTTCAAGTGTTACATCGTTATTTCAATGCCATCTTTTGCCGTCTTTGATAGCTTATCTGCCTTCCCTCTCATAACAGTTGCTTACTCTGTTGAATATATTGTATGTAATTTTATGAATGTTTCTATTCTTTTTCACTAATATTGTATAAAGGTAAAAAAAATGCAGAATGTTTACTGTATTTAATGTGTATATGTTTTCTTACCGTGTAAAGTTGACATTGCTGGCCTGTATATTTTGAAGAAGGGGAGGGGTTTAGATGAACAGCTTTTGTACTGCAGTTCAAAGCATGTTGAAACTGCTGAGGTCTGGGTTTTTTCCATACAGAATAACCACTTTGATATTTACTTTTATTTAACAGACCAATATAAAAATAAAACCAGACACGCCTTTCTAGTTAAATGACCCTGGACAAAATGGGCTCTGTTTCACCAAAAAAAAAAAAATGGCTGCAGGTCTTATTTTGTTCTTATGGCACATGTTACAATTCTTGGGTTCACAGCTGATTAGCTCACTATAGATGGAGACAGTCTTGAAATCGTTCTCAGCTCAGCCAGTCCTGTGTTTTCATGCTTAATGCCCATGTATACATTCTAGCACTTTCCCTCTCTCCCCCACTCCTGCTTTGTCTGGACTTCTCTTCCATCTGTTGTAGCTGAGGAGTAACTCTCCAAGTGCTGAAGTCTAGATGTGGGTTGAATTGGTGCTCATCAGAATGCTTACAGAGATGATCACTACAGGGTCTTTCCAAGGGGCTCCTGGCAGTGAAATAGCCAACCTGCTGCCCTTGTGTTTTGCCAACTCATTTGCTGTCCCCCAGCCAAGACTTACATGCATTGGAAAAGGTTGTTTGCACACTAAAGGTCTTAACTGCTTTGGATGTCTTCAGAGAAGCATTTTGCACTGAGGTCTATCTTTTGATACTGTGTTGGCTGTACTAAGAGCCAGATTATCACATTTCATGTGGAAGTAGGTGCACTTTATTGCAGTAATAACAGAAAAAATTAAAGTCTGATAATAAAATAAAATACATGTTTGTAGCTCCTTGCCTTTTAATTTTTTTTTAAATTTTTTTTTTTTTCTGACAAGCCTCTCTATGACTTAAAGTAACCCAAACACTTCTGGTTTTAAAGTTGAAGAAACCTGCCAGCAAAACTATTTGTGCATCTTACATTCTCACTGTTCTTGTTGTGGAACTTGGTAATGGATGTGGATTTCAGAAGTGATTAATGACTTGCAGGTAGGTCTGGCTGAAGGTCAGTAGGACACTTCATTGATGCAGTGGCTGCAGGAGTTCTCTGAAATCCCCAAAGAGCATGATTTAGTTGAGAATGTCTTTGGGACAAGCAGGTGACTGGAACACCTGAAGTGTGTGTGGTTATTATTGGTGGAGCAGCTGATTAGACTGCTGCCAAGGCATTTTAGAGGCAGCATTTCAGTGTGGAAAAAGACTTCTAATATGGAGGGATGAATGCTGCAGTGCTGGTTTTCTGAGCACAGAAAGCCAGGTCTGTCTCCATTAGAGGTGCCTGTGCTCAGCACTGTCCAGCACCAGTCCTGGGTGCTTGGGGGCCAACACTTGGGCACAGGGGCTGCAAGAGAGACTGTGCTGCTGTGGAGATTCAAGCAAGTACTTCCAGGTACCTGGGTTCTTCTGCTGATCCTGTCACTAGCAGGAATACTAGAGCTGCAGTACCAACACTGGTCTTGTATGTTTGTTTTCTTTCCCGGGAGAACTGTATGTATAGTACAGTATCCCTGGCTTGGGGTTTGTATTTTGGTTTTTTGTTTGTTTGTCTTTGACTGGTTTGTGGTGGTTGTGTGATTTTTTTGTTGTACTGAAAAGGGCAGATCAGAAAGGTTTCTGCTGGAGATGACCCTTCTAGTTTTTCTGGGGTCTTGTTCCTTGGGTTTGCGAGCTTTTGGAAAACTACTTTTTGCCCAAAGTTCCCCAGTGGGAAACACCGCCCTCTGCCAGAGGGGCAGCCGTTACCACTGGCATATTAGTGCTTGTTTCCACATCCAGAAAGAGAGAAAAGGCTCTTGGGACTGGCTGACTTTGAGCAGAGGGGAGGTTTGATGAGCTTGTTGGAGCCTAAGCAGCTGCTGAGGGGTTCCAAAGGAGCTGCCCAGAGAGGTCAGACAATCATTAGTGGATTTAGCTTATTCCTTGCGGTTTAACGTATCAGAATTCCTTTAATTGCCGTTTTCCCATATTTCCCCCAGGCTGTGAAATACCTTCATGTTTTGTCTTGTGGATATTTTGCCATCTTTACTGTCAGGGCCCCTTTTAATCACGTGTTGAAAAGGGCTTTCAGTGCTGGGGAAAGGCGTGGGCTGCTGGTGGGGAGGATCCTAGAGAAAGTAAATTCTTCGAAGGGCTTCTCTTTGCAGAGAGGCTTTTAGTTTTGCCTGACTGATGCTTTTTTCAGCCAGCGCTTCCTCGCCTTTGCAGTCAGGAATTTGAGAGAGAGTATTTTATCTGGTATCAAAAGCAAGGCTGGGTGGTGAGAGAAGAAAAACAGTCGCGTTTTCCCATCTTGATATTTTGGTCTGGATGGAGAAAGCCAGTCCTATACTTTCAGGCTGCTTTTAAGTGGCGTTCGGACACGTTGTAGTTTTTTGAATGCCTCCCTTGTCTCTGCTTGGTGAGCTGCTGCTAATGTTTCACCTCCTTCAGCTTTCCTGCCACCTCCCAGTTCCCTGTAGGGAGGTCACAGGGGAGGGGATGGAAACTCCACTGGAATTGTTCCCTTCATTGTCATCAAAGTGCCTTTGCCATCAGCCTGGGGGGAAACCTAAAGCTTTTCAAGGCAGGTTGGGCCCGTATGGTGTGTAGGGCTGGATGAAGGGGCCATTTTCACACACTTGCCCCAGTGCTTCCCTTTGGGTTTGCATTTGCGGCTGAAGCTGCCTGAAGCCGGGTGAGCGATGCTCCTTCCCTCTCGCAGAGAGAAGCAGAAAGGGTAAATGGATTTGTGCTGCTTTTGTGCTATGGGGTGAGTCCTTTACCCGAGCAGTGAGCGCTGTGAGCGGAGCTTGGCACGCAGGCTCCGGGGCTTTGCCTCTGGGTCTCAGGCTCTCTTCTCCCGAGGCTTAATGAAACTCCTGGCTCTCGGAGCAGATGTAGGAGCAGAGGGTCTCTTTCCTCTCCGGACTGACTGCCAGGCTGCAGCTGGAATAAAAACAATAGCTTCAAGCTGCCAGGGGCAGTGGTGGGGAGATGGGGGAAAGGCATTCAGTTTCATGCTCTATTCACACTGCAGGCTTTTATAAAGGCAGCGTAAATCATGCAGGGCAGCCGTGGGCTCCACAGACAGCATCATTCAGGCTCTCAGACACATTGATCTGCATGCTGGAAAGTGAGCCTGTCCCCTTTGCCCTAACCAGGCTGTGGGGAGAGGCCTGCCAGGTGAGGATGCTGAGATGCTGCACTGCATATCGGCTCTCCTCCACCTTTGCAGAGCGCTGCCTGCCTCCCCTGTGTCCTAACCCATTTTTTTCCCCCCAGTATTTTGTGCTCTAGCATTGTTATGGTAAGGTTTGCACAACACAACATGTTTTTCCCTCCAGTTGATTTTCTCTGATTAGCCCATTTTTCCTCTTGCCCTCATTCTGTTTTTTCCCGCAGTCTGCGAATGCCGTTTGCTGAGAAACTGTGTCAGCCTTCCTCTAATTAAGAGTCTGGCAGGAGCCAGCGCAACAGTAATTTTGGAGATGACGCTTCCAGTTTGGAGCTGACAGTAAGCCGAGGTGCTGCAGCAGGGGCTCGTGCTGGGGATGCGGGAATGTTCTCCGCCTGAGCAGGACTCGGGGACACACGAGGAGCCTGGTGCAGGAGCAGTGAGTACCTTGGGTGCATCTCAGCTGGGGTGTTTAAATTGTGTCCTCTTGAAAAGCAGCTGCAGGAATGGTTAAAGCCGTGGTTATGTCACAGGTTTAGCCCTTTGTGAGGGAGTCTGTGTGTGTGTGTGTAAAGGACAGGAATAAATTGCAGTGGCCCTAAGTCGGCTGCATCTCTCTGAAATAGTTGTAATGTTGGAAAGTAAGATGGAGAGCTCAACAATCAAATGGCCTGAAAAAGGGCAAATAAGGAGAAGCTATTCAATGGTGTTTTGTAATGTGGCTTCAGACTCCATAGTTCTTTTATTACCAGGAAAGCTCAAAGCAAACAAAAGGAGATAGGAGCTGGGGATTTGCCTGCCTCAAGAGGTTGTGGATGCTAAAAGCTTAGAGGTTCAAAGAGCATTTTGTGGCAGAAAAATGCAGCAGGGCTCTATGAAATGAAAGCGGCTCTCCTGGCTGAGAAAGCTTCAGGCTGCTGATCCCTGGAGGGTGGAGCATGTGCTGGGGAGATATCCCAGATGTCTGTCCTGTTCCTTCACCCTGTGCAAGGTGCTAGGATTTGGTCCAGTGAGGTGTTACTGCCTTTATGCTTTATGTGAGCAGATGAGGGATTTCATGTCATCTTACAGTTTCCAAACTGTCCGTAATGTCCACCATTGTGTCTCTCCATCCACTCCTGAGACAGAAGTTGCTGTTGAAGGTGGTGCCAGCCCTTGCTCTGAAGGCACCTAGAGAGGTGCATGGGATCAAATGTTTCATTTGGCTGAACAAAACTCAGTGTCATTTTTTGATCTTTCTAATGACCCTGTGAGCGAGACTAGGAAAACGAGTTGTGTGGTTCAGGAGCTCCAGCAGAACACAGCCAACCACATGCCAGAGCTGACCTCCTTCCTCTCCCCTCCCACCCCATCTATAGATGTTTGCAGCTAGGGAGAAGTACAAATAAGAGCAGACGAGTAGATTTTTTTAAAAAAAATCCTTCCCATGTGGTACCTCTAGAGCACAATTCAGCATTTTCCCTCTCTACTTGCTATGTCAGATTTGCCTCTTGGGGGCAACCTCACCCCGCTCCGGCTGAGACCAAAGGGAGTTTAAGTGCTCGAGGGGCGATGACTCACTGCGCATCTCTCTCTGCCTTTGAGTTATCTGATCGTTTTTAGCAATCGAGGTCATTATTTGCTGAAAGGATTTCAGGATTTAAGCCGTCGAGGCTGACTGTTGGTGGCTTTTCAGAAATGATGTGGTTGGCTCTTGAAGGTCCCTTTCCAGGCTTGGACTCCTTCAAAGCTTTTTCCTGCCTTGGTGTCCTTCAGAGAGAGGAGGGTAGCATGGAAGGACCTGTGTTTTGTGGTTCTGGTTTAATGGGCAGAGCATAAATCTCTGCGAGGAAGATTTACAGTGTTCTCCTGGCTCTTTTGCCTGGGTTGGCTTGGACTGTCACTAAGCCTATCAGATAGTGCTGCGGACACTCTGACTTGGCATAGGAGAGAGAACAAAATTACTGCTCCAGCTCCATTTCAGCCCCAGTCCTTGAGCAGGTGTCTTGTACAAAGCTTGTCCACAAAAAACCATTTGCATTTATTTAAAGGGCGTTGAAGTATATGATGGAATAAAGGAAGTATTATTCATGCTTCGTGCCGTGGTTCCTAATGGTACTGCACGCGCTGATATGACCTACAAAGCTTGTTGTTTTGTGCCTGCAGTGCTCTGATGTTCTTCCTACCCTGAGGGTCAGAAATGACAAGAATAAATGATTGTGACGAGTGTCTTGCAAATCCCTGCTCCCTCTCCTTGGAAGTGTCCTTGCCAGGGCACAGCTCAGTGACCTTGCTGGCACAGGCAGAGGGGGGGCAGCGTCCTTGTGTCCGGCCTGCGGGAGTGAACAGAGGGGCGTTCCTGTGAGATGTGAGGGCAAATCCATTTATCCATACTCGTGATTCACCGTCTCCCCAAAGCGCAGGGATGCAGCTTGGGCTGGGCAGGGGGCTTGGCCCAAGCTGAAGGCACGCAGGGCCCCTCCTCTGGAAAATACCAGGGAGGAGGCTGGAGCAAGTGAGGTTAACCACGGACCCCAAAGCATAGGGACTACTCCAAGAGGGGTGCAGGACCCTGCAGCCTGTGTCTGCCCAGCAAAGGACTGAGTCAGCCCTACTGGGGCAGCAGCTCCTGGCTCCAGCCATCCTGGGCACTTGGACAGCAGCAACCACGCAGCTCATTAACCCAGCCCTCCAGCACTCACTCTGCTGGCCTTGACACTGTCCTTCTTAATGGCTCCTCTTCTTCCCTCTTTTATTTTTTTCCCATTTAATAAAGGTAAATTAGCTATATGGATATGCGGGAACATGAATCAAAGGAATTCAGCTGACTCCTGAACGAACCGTTCGTACGGAGATGTGCTAAAAGCACCAGGACGTGATGGATGCAGCCCGCTCAGAAAACACCTAAGGACAAAAACTGCTTGGAAGGCATCTCACTGCAGCCTCCAAAAATCTGATTATGTAGGGGGAGGAAAAAAAAAAATCAGGTTTTGGAATACATTAACTCAGTTGAACAGCACAGAGAGAAGGTACCAGCAAGAAGCAAATCAATTCCTGAAGGCTGCTGGGAAATTTTACTGAATTGGAGCTTCAGAGTAAGGCTGGCTGCACTTAGGAGAGTTATGTTTCACCTGAAATATTTAACACTGGGCATTTGAAATGCTCTGTGTGTCCAAAGAGCCCACCAAAAATATGCTTATGAGGAGATTTTAGAGGAACCCTGGGCTCATGCCATGCTGTTGATGGGTGAACCCAGATATTCGGGTTGTTTGGTTTTGTTGGGTTTTTGTTGGTTTTTTTTAAGAAAAGCATGGGAAGGATAAAACTCTGGCCTCCATCATAGGGAAGCAAAAATTACCATGTAATGAATGCTGGTCTGCTTTTGGGACACGTGCTGACAGATCTGTTGTTAGGAGGGAAATGTTTCCATAGCAAAACCATCATCCTAAATGGCACTGTAATGCAGCAGAGATGCTGTGGTGGCCCCGGGGACCATCTTCCCGGACCATTCTGAGCATTATTCCAGGGAATAGGGGAGAGCGATGGCAGGGGGGATCAGAGCAGCTCATGGTGATGCTCCCCACAGCGCTGCCACAGCACCAGGGCTCTGCTGGCAAGGCTGTCAGCTCAGCGTTTTTCAGTCCTTTCTGACTTTAAAAGAAAACTACAACAAAAGGCAAGCTAGAAATAGCTCATTTTATCTCAGCAGACAAACAACTTGCTTTGAGCATCATTGTCACTCAGGCTAAATTACTTTTAGATGTTTTTAATGACTGGGTAACGTTTTTCAGCTGTTCATTCTGCAGCACCCTGCTGAGGGACAGTCCATCTGTAAAGACCAAGGACTCCAATATTGTGGTTGTTCTTTCTGACATTCATTTGGCTTTATTATCTGATATGTGATTCCCTGTGGCAGAGATGTTTTCAGCTAAATTTACAGCTACAAGCTCTTTTCTTTGCATAAAGGGGATCCATTTCCAAAAGGGCTGGAAGGCTGGCTATGCGTGTTCCAGTGGAAGGTCAGGGACATAGAGGAGAAACTCTGGGAGATTGAAGGTGACAGTCCAAATCCCGTCTGGACTGAGGGTGACATTACTGTTGGGCTGGAGGGATTTTAACCCATCATTTGTTACCTCTACCTTTCACTTCACTTGTAATGCACGGCACGGAGAGCTGTGACTTGCAAAATGATCCCACCGGGGACGTGGTTTGTGACATCAGCCATGCAGGTCTCTCGAATCCCTCTTTCTGAGGCAGGCACAGCTTTTGCATTCGTTTCTAAAGGCAACTTCTAAGCCACTCGCCTTCACCATCTCTGGGTTTTGCAGTGCTTCTGGGAGATTGTATTTTTAAATCCTAGCTCATAAATTTTGGAAGCTACTTTCCTTCCCCACCCCCTCGCCCCTATCAAAGTGTCAGAGCTGAAGAAAAACTGCGAGAGTGATGGATGTGCCCAGCTCTGCTTGCCAGCGCTCTGCTGTGTGGGGGGGCTTATTTACTGCTCTGCTGGTGTTGTTCCTTCTTTGGTGGCAGAGACGGCAGTGTAGGGGTTCAGTGCCTGGGAAGGAGGGGTAGGATGCCCACGAGTCAGCCAAGCATTGGGCTGGAGGAGGCAGGGCGGGGAGAGACATCACTTGGGCACAGGGACACAGAGAGCCAAAAGGTGAAGCTGTGGGGACATGGATCTTGTCTGGTGGCTTAGCCCAGAGGGTGGATGCTGGGGGCCATAACACCTTCCTGGCTTTAGCTCTGGGGGCTGCAGGTTGGCTCCCCCAAAAGGGCAGCATTTAAAAGCCACCAGTCTTATCCCAGCCCTCATGCAACCCCAGGTATTTGTGTTGCTGCTCTAGGCAGTGTGTGGCAGGGACCTGACCTGCCATGCAGGGGAAAACACAGGGGGCTGTGCCCCACAGGGGAAACAGAGAGAGACACCTCTGTGCTCCCTGGCCAGGCTGGAGCTTGCCTGCTTTTACTGGGAGCAGCTGGGATGATGGGCAGAGGGGCTGCCAATGTCCAGCCCAGCCACTCACTTCTCCTGGAGCTATCCCTGTGCCTCTTCCCTGCCTGCACCCACCTTTGTCCTGCTTCTGCCCCAGAGCTGGAACAAGACCCCACACGGAGCCCCAAAACTCCATTCTCTAATGGAATTCCCAGTGGCTGCTGGCGTTTCCCCCCCACGCTGCAGGAGCATCCCAAAGCAGCTCTGCCTGGTTGAAAGGCAGGTCAGGACCCCGCTCTCCCGCAGTCTCACCAGCCCTTCCCTGAGGGCACGCTGCCGACAGATCCTGAGCCAGGGAGATGCTTTCCGCTGGTTTAGAGAGGTTTGCAGACAAGCAAACCAAACCCTGCCAGCTCCCTGTGTGAGCGCCTGTCCTCCGTGAACTCCCGTGCGTCTCTTGCAGCCGGGCTTGTGGGAACGGATCGGAGGCTGCTGTGACTCAGCTGCTTCTCCCTTGAGAAAATCTGCCCTGGCACGGTGCTTGGCTCTGCGGCTGGGGCTGCCGGCACCTGGCAGCCTTCATCAACAAATGGCCTTGGGCAAAACACCCCAATTTCCACTGCCAAACATTTATGGGAGGAGAAATGCAGCATGGGATCTTGCAGGAAGTCGAGGAAGCAACTGTGTGCTATACTGAGCTGGGGGGAAAAGTCCCATCCCTCCCTGAAGCTGAGCCTTGGGCTGCAGGGGCTGCAGCACGGGCTGGCTCTTCTGGTCTGCCCCTGCCTTTTTCCATCTCCTTATAACTTTCTCAGACAAATTCTTCTGCAATTGTAATTTTCCCCGCTGGCTCTCAGCCTGAAGAAACAGTGGTTTGGAAAGTTTGCTCAATGACTTGAAGAGAAGAGGCTCCCAAGCCTTTCATGCTCTGTGCCCACTGGAATATTTTTTTTCCCGGGGCTAATCTGTGGAGCATCACGCTTGGCTTGGCAAGTCCATGACGCTCTCAAGAAACAAAGCCAAGCCTGGTGAGTGTGTACTCAGCTGCTGGGAAGCCCCAGGTGCTGCTGTCAGAGCCCAGGCAACACCATCGGGTCTTTTCTGTTCCTCTGCTTCACATAGCTCTGCCGGCCTGGAATCTGGGCAGGCTGCTCCTGCGGTGGGCAAAGGAGACTGATGAGATGGCGGGTGCTGGAGCAGTGAGACACTCCGTGGTGTGGGGCTGGTGTGCTCCCCACTGGGCTCTTTTTCCATGGAGGCAGGCAAAGCAGCAGTGCAGCTCTCACAGCGTAGCTGAGAGATGGAGGAATCTGGAGAAAGGCTGGTTTGCTTGTTGCTTTCTCACGTTGAAAGGGGAAAGTACCCGTTTTTCCGCTGGTGGTTTTGACTTTATAACACGCCTCTCCCCATGGTGCGGGCTGGCACGGCCTTAGCCTGAGTTTCACAACTCTTTTGTGGGTTTCATAAATCCCCAGCTGCTGGAGCACCATGATTTTGTAACTCCCAGCTGGCTTTTAAACCAGTCTGGAGAGGAGCTTGGAATGGTTGGATGCCTGCTGCCTCTCAGACCACAGAGGCTGGCAAACCAAATCCCAGATCCGGAGTTTTATCTCACTTTCCTTACTTGAGGCAAGGGAAAGGCAGGCTGCAGGTACTGCTGAGCAGAAGCCAGACCTGCCTTAGGAAGCAGTTTCCTACCAAAGGCTGGGGATCCTGGTCAACCCCATGGGTTTGATAGGCACTGACGCCCTGTTAATGCTGCAATCCGAAAACAGAGCCCTTTGTGACAGGCTGCTCCCATGGTGTGCACCCTGCCAGTGTATTTCTAATTTAATCCTGGCTGCTACTTGATCCTGCTAAGTTGTTTGTATTTACGGCTCTCTGATCCACAATGAAATCCTCTGCCTGACCAAGTCCGGTTTCCAGTGGTGGGAGAGGGGACATACAGCAGTGGAGAGTGTAGGGGTCTCCTGACAGTCACCCTGGACACCCCTGTGTGTGGGACATCCACTAAGGTCTTGGCTGTGCAGGATAAACCTGAGAGGGGGCAAGAAGGCTGGAGCCTGGGGGCTGGCATGTTTTGGGACTGCAGGCAGGTTGAGGTCCCTCGGGGTGCAGGGTGACAATTGGTGCTGAGCTACAACCAAGCCAGACAATGGTTCATCCCCAGCAGACCTTGAGGCGCTTGAGGCAGGGCAATGTCAGGCACTAAGCACCTCAAATCATGTCGCTGTGTGCTCTGACGGGGTCCCCGTGTCCCTCTGGGTAGGCTGCAAGCTGGCAGTGGCTGGGGAAGTGTCTCTGGCAGGGAGCGCTGCCGCCCCGGGCACTGAGCTGCAACCTGAGTGCACGCAGGTCGCCGTCTCCCAGGCTCAGGGCGAGTGCAGCATGTGTGCTGGGAGAGCTGATCTGCACTAATCCCATCAATATTTCACGGTGTCGTGGCCCTGTTATAATTCCTCGCATCATTTGGGATGCTGGCTGGGATGGGGTTGTGGTGCCAAGTGAAACATGAGAGCTGCCATGGCTTTGCCCTGGCTCCCTGGGCATCTGAGGGGTGAAAGGGGCTGTCTGGGAGCTTTTCTGCTCACTGCCATGGGTAGATTTGTGTGGCAGGGACAGGTGAACCCAAAAATGCCAGCTGAGTGTCGGCATCTGCCTGGCTTTGCCATGTGCCAGAGTGGTGGGGCTGTGCTGTGCTGGGCAGCTGGCGCATGTATGGATGGGGCTGTGATGTGGCAGAGCCTGCTCTACCTGGTCCTCCCTCTGTGGGACACAGTGTGTGAGTGACAACAAGAAGAAATTAAACAGTAACCAGTCTCTGGGCTGGTGATGAGAGCACGAAAGCACTTCCTTGTACTAAAGGCTGTTTGGAGTAATAGGGAGAGAGCATTACAGATAAAATCTTGCATGGTTTTGGGAAGGGGGGTTTCCCAAGGCACCATGTCGTGACTCAAAGGGTCCCCTGCTCTGGGCTTGCCCCTGGGCTGGGATAGGGGTTGTAGGGCTGTAAGTCCTATGAGGAGCAGATGATGGAGCTGGGGTTGTTTAACCTGGAGAAAAGGACATTCTGGAGAGACCTTATCACTCTCTACAACTGCCTGAAAGGAGGTTGTAGCAAGGTGAGGGTCGGTTTCTTCTCCCAAGTAACAAGTGATAGGACAAGAGGAAATGGCCTCAAGGGGAGGTTCAAGTTGGACATCATGAAGAATTTATTCTCTGTATGTGTGGTTAAGTACTGGAATGGATTGCCCAGGGAAGTGGTGGGGTCACCATCCCTGAAGATGTTCAAGAAACGACTGGACATGGCACTTAGTGCTGTGGTTTTGTTGACCAGGTGTTGTTTGGTCAAAGGTTGGATTCAATGATCTCAGAGATCGCTTCCAACCTTAATGATTCTATGATTCTAGAGCTGCCCCAATAGGAAATTCCGCTCCCAGCACCTTACTGACTCTGGGCTAGGGTTGAAGCAGGAGCCAGACCTCCCTGTTTGGCAAAACCGATCTGCAGATAAGAGGGATGCAAATGCAGGAGAGGGTTGGGTCTTTTTGGGCTCCTGCTGCCTGGAACTCGCTCTGACTCTTGGGAAAGCCATGCAAAGAAGAGGAAGGGCCTGGCCTACAACCTTGTGGAACCCTAAATTCCTTCAGCTAATCTCATGGGGGCAGCAGAGCAGGCAAAGCTCTGAAAATAGATCTGTTTCCAGCTGCCAATGACTCGTGTTAATTAATTAAAGCCTCGCAAGCTCGGGCCTGTAAAAGCGCAGTGCTGGTCGTGCCAGGCTCGGCTTGCTCTGTGCTCACGCACTAATTATCCTACTGCAAGGCCAGCAGCTAGCGAAGCTCCAATTTGTGCTGGGTTCGGCTTCCAGCCATGTGGGAGGCAGGGAGTGCTGTTGCAGGACAGGACGGGCACAGTGCCCTAGATAAGGGGGAGCTTTGGGCAGCCCTGTCTCAGCCCTGGCACCCCCTTCCCCAGTGCTCATGGACCAGTTCTCCCCATAACTGGCCCCACAGCCGTGCCTCTGCTAAGGTAGGGAATGGGGTTTGGAGGGGATGTGCAGGACCAGCTGCCTTGCAGCACCTGAACCCCCCATACCTGGGTAAGATAGGCTGACCAAGAACACCCCTGCCTCACCATCCCTGCCTGGCTTCCAGTGCGTGGGCATCCCACTTCCACAAGGTGGGCAGAGGGGCGAGGCAAAGCGAGGCATGGAGGAGACGCTGGGGTTTTGCCCAAGGAGAGGAGGAAATGGTAATTAGCCTCTGGAGCACACAGGAGGTGAGGGTGGGAAGGCAGAGAGTGCTCAAGGAGGTGGGCAGCATCTCTGCTCTGAGACTGGGGACAAGGAACAGGTCTTGGGATATCATGCTGGGAGAGGGGGCGGTGGCTGCTTGGTGAGTGTGTGCAAGGGTGACAGAGCCACCTGTCATCAAGAGCACCCAGATGGGTTCCCCCTCAGCTGAGACCCACTGATGGGTGAAGACTGGGGGGATTCAAACCTGTGTTACCCTCCCTCCCACCCACAGTGTTTGTAGGAGGCAGGATCCTGGAAGTCAGAGTCCTTGAGAATGGCACATTAACCAGGCTCCCCATGGGAACACCCTGGCCCTGCCACCTTTACTGACCCTAAAGGTCCAGAAGGTGGTGGAATCTCAGCTGAGGTTGACCCTCATTCCCAGACAATGCTCAGCAACTGCAGCACAACCTGCTCAACTCTGTGCCCTGCTGTGGGTCTGGCTCCAGGTCTGCAGGATGTGGGGCTGGGGTGGCCTTTGTCCCCTTCCTGGAGACCTCACCCCTTGGAGGGGTTGGTGTGGAGTGAAGGGGGTGAGCAGGCATCCAGAGGTAATGGTGTTAGGACTGGGCATGGCTTTGTAACCATGGGCTGGCATCACCTGGCCACCCTGCCAGCTCTGACAGAGCTGTAATCCAGCGTACGCAGGTACAGCATTTCCCCACCTCCTGCTCCAGCTGATTCCCAACTGCCCTAGATCCAACCTGCTGATTACACACAGTGCTGGCTCAGAGTTTTGCTTTCGGGAGGCCTGCTGCTGCTGTGAGGGGTGAGGAGGGAGGGTTGGCCAGGTGCTGGAAGCTTACGAAAGGAAAGCAAACACAGGCCTGGACCTGGCAGCTCCTGAACATGGGGAGGAGCTGCAGAAGCCACCCAAGATAAAAAGGCTCCGCACAGGGCCGCAGAGAAACCATTACCTGCCTGTGTTTCCAAACAGCTTTCTGCCATGTGTGAATGGTGAGACGTGCTGAGAGCAGAGAGAAGATGGGGCACGGTGCCTGACTCAGGCGTGCAGTGCAGGGTGCTGGGCTGACTTTGGGGAGCAAGAAACCTTAGTGAGCACCATGGCACTGGCTGGGAGCTGTGCTGTGCTGACACTGGTGCCTCTGACAGGGGTCTGTGGCATGGTGGCACTGGTAGCATGTGCTTGCTGTGTTGGCAGAGTAGGATGACGCTCCTCCATGTTCAGTCACGCTTTTGCATAGTCACAACTCCACGACACCAGCCCTTTGCCTCCCTGACTTCGCAAAGGCGTCCACACAGGCCTTCTGGGGGCTGCATCACCCAAGCCTCTTGTGCTGAGCGAGCCCCCAGCCCACTCCACGTGTTGAGGGCCGACCGGGGCTGCACGGCAGCATCCCGTCCCTGCCTGGCGCGACTCTGCCGAGGGACACGCTGCCACCTGCTCCCACGCAGCGCAGGCAGGGGCGGCCCTGCTCCGCTTCCCTCCCCCTCCTCCTCCTCCTCCTCCTCATCCTCCTCCTCCTCGTCGCGGCCCCACGCCGACGGCCGCTGGCTGCGGGCCGGGCTCGGCGGCCCCGCGCACGGCGCTGCTGGCAGGGGGCGGAGCGGGGCTCGGCGGGGCCNACAGCCGGGCTGCGCTGCCGAGCCGAGCCGAGCTGAACCGAGCCCTGTCGTGCCGCCGTGCTGCCCACACCTGCTGCGCCACCGCAGCGCACCAGGCAGGTACCGAGGGGACGCGAGCAGCGCCAGGCGGGGCGGGTGCGGGTCCGCAGGCCAGGGGGGTGCTGCGTTCGGGCGCCGCGTCCGCAGGCAGGATCCGGGGAGCTGGATCGTGCGGCTGGGTGCGGGTGCTGTGTGCACTCGGCTGGGGCTGAGGCTGAGTGGTCCGCCCCCGGGCCGGGTCTG
>VZTE01004807.1:214662-234797 GCA_013397775.1 Eulacestoma nigropectus
GCTGGGGCTGAGGCTGAGTGCTCAGCCCACGGGCAGGATCTGGAGTGCTGGGTGCGGGTGCTGAATCCACAGGCAGGGTTGGGGGTGTTGAATCTGGAGTGCCGGGTCTTGGTCCGGGTCCACAAGCAGGATTGGGAATGCTGGTTCTGTGTGCTCGGGTGCTGGATCCGGGTGCTGAGTCCACAGGCAGGATCTGAGGTGCTGGGTATGGGTGCTGCTCACAGGAAGGGTCCAGAGAAAGAGGAGTGGAGCTCTGATCTACTGTGGTTGAAATCCAGGGAATAATGCGTTGGGGGAAACAAGAGGGGAGAGCCTTGGAAGCAGGATGGAGAGGAGTTCAGGGTAGGTCTGATGCAGGTGGGGACGATGAGCGGGAGGGGAGGTGGGAGATGCTGGATCTGATGGCAGTGCAGGAGCTTTCTTCGTGGACAGGTTTGGGGCGTGGGGTGAGGTGGGTCTGGGGGACCTGGGTAGGAGTGACGGGGGAACATGCTGGGGGTGTGAGGGAACACGATGGTAGGAGTTGCAGACAGACAGGGCACCAGCTCTGGGCAGGGAGGGCTGGATACAGCCCTTTCCTTCCCCAGCAGGCTGTGGGGATCAGGGGTCTGCAGGGATGAGAACTGCTGGGGTGTTTGGGAAGGGTCAGCGTTACCTGGGGTCAGCTGGTGTTTCAGACAGCTGGGATGAGGTACTAAACCGATGCAGGTGGTGCAGTGCAATCCCTGCCCCCCTCTCCTTCCCTTTGGAAATCAGGGGGTGGTCATGGAATGTGGCTTGTCTGAGCCTTGACTCGTCGAAATTTATCTGCTTGAGATGCATTGCTGTGGGGGCTGCAGATGCCCCCCAGGCAAAGCAGACCAGCCTGTGCTGGGGGCTTCTCTGCATCTTTGTGCCAATCCAAAGGTAGGAAGTACCTTCAGCACTGGAATTTGGGGCTCTCTTTGCTCTCTCCATTAGTGCCCAGGTGGGCCAGTGACTTGTGCCTGGCCTTTAAAACCAAGAACATGAAGTGGGAGGAGGAACTGTGAAAAGGCTTGTTGGGTGCCAAGAAAAACAGTCTCGGAAGACAAAGAGGCTTCCCAAAATGGACGAGGAGTGCAGTTCTCCTCAGATGCAGGGAAATTATTAATAACAACAG
Organism: Eulacestoma nigropectus; assembly: GCA_013397775.1. Lineage (NCBI taxonomy): Eukaryota > Metazoa > Chordata > Aves > Passeriformes > Eulacestoma > Eulacestoma nigropectus. The sequence goes on from VZTE01004807.1 coordinate 215,804, forward strand.
TGGCATTTTTGGTGCTAGTTGGTCTGCCACTGCGGGCTCCGGCTGCTTTGCCACCCTCTGCGGCAGGCGCAGGTTGGGGCCCCCCCACCTGAACCCCGAACCTGGGTGGGATGACCACAGCAGCCGCAGATGCTGCGTGTGTGCCCTGCAGGACAGGTCTGTGCTTCATCTCGGTTTGGCCAAGCTTGCTCTGCCCAGAGGGATGAGGGGCAGGGAGCTGCCCCCCAGCAGGAGAGATCCCTATCAGGACTTTGTTTTTGTGTTGCAACCTGAGGGGGGAAGGAAAAAAACCCAAATCCCAACCGCCCTTTCAGTTCCTGTAGATGAGGCTTTGTTCTGCCCCCCTGCCTTTTCCAACATCTATTTGAACCTTTCACCACTTTACCCACCAGGAATGCAGTGGGTTTGCTGGAGCTGGGAGGTTTATTCAGCAAATCTGGCAGGTCATGTGCCGGGAAAAGCATCCAGGTGTGCTTAGCAAGACTGGTGTGAGGGGCTCTGCCAGCTCCCGGTGCAGGAGGGCAGCGGTGAGTGCAGTGGAGACGTGGTGCCAGCCTCGCCTGGCCGCGTGTGGGGAATTTCCCTGCACTTGCCCGCCGGCTCTGCTTGGCATCTTGACGAGACTTGTTGGAAAGCAGCTCATGTGATGGGTGGTTTTGTGAGAGGGGGCCTGTCCTGGGGACCTGCTGCCTCTCTGAGGGGAGGAGTGATGCCCCCAGACTTTTCTATGTACCCCCCCTGGCAGTGGTGCTGGGTGGGTGCCTGTTCCTGTTCAAAGGTGAGAGCTCCCTACCTGGCTGGTGCTTCATCTCCATCCCTCCCTGGCTGGCTGTGCCACCAGCTCCTCGTGATTTACAAGCATGAGGGCTCTGCCATAGCAAGGTCATCACCAAACTGACCCCCTCCTTCCTCCTGGGGCCTGAGCTCTGCTGTTCAGAGACAAAGGAGGCCGAGGGATTCAGGCACCAGGTAACCGACCGGTGTGGGGGCCGGGATGCAGCTTCGTTATTCAGGGTGTGCTCTGGGTTCTGCTTTTCTTGTTGCTTAAGAGCTCCCTCCAGGTACAATCCCACCTCCGTTACCTGATGGAAGGCGACTGTTTGCCTGTTGCAAAGCCCAGCCCATGTAAATAATGCGGGGATCTGATTTTGGGGCAGCAAAGCTGGTGGTATGCAAACAACTGTGGGAAAGGCCAGATGTTACTGCTTTGTGCTGTGCAGTTTTGAATGCAAAGTGGAATATCAAAATTGGGTTTGACCCCAAAATGAAGTTTTGTTGGAGGGAAAGCAAAGGAAACAAGTTGTTGAAGCTGGAAGCCCTAAAACTGCTCCCGTCATCTGGTTTTGCTGTACTTTGGAAAAGAAAACAGTTTATCTTTGGAATAAATAAAAGAGAGAGGAACAGGCTTGCAGCAGAAAGCCCCATGTTCACTCCAGATAAGTTGGGTTGTGCTCCACCTCTTGCCCCTGCTTCCAAGGGGACCCCAGGTTGTGTGTGATTTCTGAACCTCTGTTTCCCCTTGGGAAAGCCCTGCACCATCCCGACGGCGGGAACCCCAAGCATTGCCAAGAAGCATCTTTGAAACTCAAACCTGGCTTTGGAAAAAAACTGGAAGACAAACCGGCTCTAAACAAACACCCGAGTTAATTCCGTGTCTTGCATTGTATGAGCCCAGTGAAATGAAACACTGCAGCCACAGGGATGGGCAAATGGATTCAGATGCTTTAAAAAGCCCTGAAATCTGCTGGCTTTGAGATGTCCTTTTACATTTAGGGTTGGGATTTTTTTTTTCTCATTTTCTTTCTAATTGTTCCTGGGAATTTAATTCTACAATTATTTTGCTGCTTCTGCTGAGGAGACAATGTGCTTCAGCCACAAAGCCTTTGAAGGCTGAATTGCAGATCACATCCAGTGCTGAGCCACTTGGATGCAGACGCCCCCTTGCTGGGAGAATTTGCTGTCATGTTGAAGGCTGTCTGTCTGTTCGTTTGTCCGGGCTGCCGAGGGGCTGCCGGCCGGCGGTGAAGCTTGTCATGCGGCAAATGGAGAAAGGATGGAACATGTTCGATTTGGAGGTGATGTTGCTAGCACCGAGCCTGCCTCTTCCTCGTGACGGAGGAGGTGGGAGCCCCACGGATCTGCACCCCACATCCCAGGGCTCAATGGCTGCACTCTGCCTTCCCCATGTCCTGGATTGGAGGCGTGAGAGTGAAGTCAGAGCGGAGCCTCCGAGTCTCGGCACCATCCGGTTTCACTTCCCGGTTATCGCACGACTCCCTGCTGTACTCTCAGGTGCTCCCAGGCTGTGGGGTCAACCCAGGGCTGCTGCTGTGGTGTTTCCAAAGGGGAGATATGTGCTGTGTGGGAGGGAAGAGCCATAGGGACTGTGTCCTCACTGCTGTCGTGCAAGAGCTAATGGTCTCCAGCATGTGAGGAATTGTTCCTGTGAGGGGAGTTCTGCTGCTCTGTCCAGGGACTCTGGGTTTGGGCTGGCTGTGGCATCCCTTGGTGCTCTTGGTCCAACCGCTGAGCTGCAAGGGTTTGCCCTTCAGCCTCCCCTCCTTGCACCCTTCCAGGCCAGCTCTGGGCAAAGCCTCTGGATCCAGGCAAGGAACTGTTTCGACTAACAGACGGTGTTGGTGGGTTTTCCATTAGGATGAGCAGTGGAGGAGTGATCTGTTCTGCTGTCCTGGGCACTGTGCTCTTGCTGTCTGCTTGTGTCGTGTCAGGAGCAGCTGGAGCAGAGCTGTCCCTGTGTCTGGCAGCCATGGCACAGGGCACAGCAGCTTTCCTTATTTTCTCAGACTTTTTTTGGGTGAGTTTGGATGGGAATGGCTGGAAAGCTCTCATGGGGACTTGGCACTGAGCTCTGTTGCTGTCTGGCAGCCCCTTTGAACCTCCTGCTCCACATCAGACCTGACCTGACGGAGGAGAGGAACGAGTTCTTGTGAGATGAGTGAAAACAGGGAGCTTGGGAGAAGCTAACACACCCTGATCCCCGCAGCCATGCAGGGGGGACACCGTGTATCCCTGCCCCTTGTGGGCTGGGCAACATTCCCCACAGGAATGCAGCAGGGGGATGGCAATAAAGGCGTGGTGCTGAGGGGGCAAATGTGTTGGAAATGGGGCTGTTGTTACTTTTATTGCTGACTGCTCAGCTTGTCTTTTCAGGGATGTTTGGCTCCCTCCAGCACTGGTGCCCCTTAAACTGGCCCACATCCCTGACTGTCCCCGCTCGCTCTCCCATCCATCACTTTGCTGCTTCACATGTCTCCTCCCCACTGTGACGTTTCTGGGATCAGAGCTGGGTGCTCTCCTCTGCTGTATGTGCTGGGCTCTGCTGGTGGCCGGTAGGGACTGAGCTGTGGGAATTCGGAGCCTGTTCCCATGGCCTGCAGGAGCCTGCCACCCGCCTCCCTGGCTCCGTGATGGCTGTGCTCTGCGTGGGGGCTCTGCATCGGGAGCAAGGCAGGATACTCTGTGAGAGGAGCTGATGTTGCAGCTCTTCCTCCTCTTCTCTGTGCCCAAATCCCAAATTTGGGTAAAGGAGAAGTACATCTGCTTCCTGAACAGCGGAAGCTCTAGTGTGTGTCTGCTGAAGCACCTCAGGGTCAAGCATGGTTTTGTTTAAAGAAAGCAACTAAAATAAACCCAGGGAGGGGCTCCCAGGAGGTCACTGTGCTCCTTCTCTCCCTGACCAAGCACGGATCCCCTCTTCCTGGAGGGCTTTTGGCAAGTTTGCATTTTTTTTTCTTGTGTTGTTGACAAAAATTCTGTCTAGTTGAGAAATATTTGTGCAGCAGCGCCAGTCCAGTCCCATGGGTCAAATCCTGCCTCTGCAAATCTGTGCTGGGAACAGTGGCTTGTTTTGGGCTGGCCTTTGGGGATGCTGCCGGGGGGACCCATGCCCTTGCAGGGCACCCCAGGCAAGAGGCCAGAAGCAAACTCGTCAAATGGATGGACAGATGGACACTATGGGCTTGGGGTGGGTCTGATGTTTTATCATTTGCTGGTTGGGCTCTGCAGCAGAAGCAAAGTGCTGGAAGTTCGTCAAGGGCTGAATTAAAGTTGCCTGGCAACCTCCATCGCGGCTCCTCTTCCCACATCTCGCAGGATTTCCCACTCAAGGTCTGCCGCCTCCAGGGAAGGGAGGCCCAGAACGCATTGTGCTTACATCCAGGCTGGGGCTAGGATTGTCTCCCATCCCTGGATGGCTCCTTTCCCATAACTTATTGGTTGTTCCCACGCCTGGGAGCCGGGAGCTCTCCCCACCTCATCCCCTGGGGCAGGTACCTTTCCCCCCACCCGCACTGGGAACGGGTCGGGCTGTTTCAGCTGAACCTGAGGGCAACTTGGGAGGGTCTCTTGTAGGGTAGAACAGTTCAGTGGCAGTGGGAATGCGAGTGGCTGCAGGGGGATGTGGCAGGCTTGGCCCCAGTGAGTAGAGTGGGATTGGCTGCATGGGGTTTAGAGTGCCCCACGGGTTGGGCTGCCATGAAAAAGCGAAGTGCAAATGGTGTCTTCTGGTCTAGTCCCTGATGGGGGTTTTGTTAAGGCCGTTTTGCAACTCCATAACCCAGAGAAGACCCACTGGAAATCCCTGGCTCCCCCTGGGAAACCAGCAGTGCTTGCTTGTAGTAGTCTGTGATGCCAAGGGGAGCAGCTCCTGAGAGAGGAGAAATGTCCAGCAGCCACTCCTGGAGCCTGCTTGGGCTTTACTAGATCTTGGTGGAACAACCACAAGCTGTCTAGGGAGGGGTGGGATGGGGAAGTGTCTTATCCCACTCTGCACACCTGTCCTGCCATCCAGAATGGATGCTGAGGGTAAGCTGGAGAAGTGCTGCTCGCACCCACCACTTCCATTCTTTCTCCTGAGTTCCTCTGAAATTTAAAAGCTGGCATAATTTTTAGCTATGCTGATGAGGAAACATCCATGGGGGCTCCGTAAGATCCTGTCTGTGGTCTCTCCATGTTTGCCAGCCCCACAGACAGCGCAGCTTCCCTGCCCTGCAGCTTACAAATAGCTTGTGCTCCCAGGTTTTGCTGCCTTGTGACTCTGAGGACCATGAGGCAGTGGGAAGGGGCCCCTATGCCTACAGAACATCCTGCTGCAGTGGCTGTTGAGGTGTGTGGCAGCTTTGGCCAGTTTCTTTGGCCAGATCCAGGTTGGTGAGACTGGGAAATTCACTCATCAAAAGCTTTTTGCTCCTCCAGAGATGCCGGTCATGGGGATTTTAAGGAGGTGCCAACTGGGCCAGCCCGTTTGGGTGTGCTGTGTGCTGGCTGCCGGTGGGAGGCTGAGGCCAGCACAGTCATGCTCACACAGCTTCCATCGTGACCCAGTAAACCCAGTCAGACCTGACCGAGGCTCGCTCGCTCCCCTGCGCGCTCACCCACGCCTGCACGCCTCTGCCGCCCCACTGCTTTCCTGGCATTCCCCAGGGACCAGCAAACACATCCCACTGGTGAGAGACAGTACCTGGGTCTGGCCCCATGCTGGGAGCTGTGGCTGAAGCCCATAGGAGCACTGATAGCCGGTGGTAGGAGGGTGGGCTTTTGCCTCTGTGGATGTTACATGTTGTGAGTAGAGCAGCTGGTTCCTGGCTTTGCCCCTCTCGGGGTGTCCATCAGCCCTGTGGCTGCATCCTGCCTCCACCGTCCTGCTTCTTCAGCGTCGCCGGCCGGCGTGGGAGCTGAGGCTGGATTATCGGGTCCTATGTTGGCCCGCCCAATATGGATGCTGAAAAGTTAGAGGCAGAGAAGTTCTTCAGCCTTTTCTCAGTGTTCTGTGAGAGCATCGGTTTCTCATGCAGACTAGACGAAAACAGTGAAGACAGTTTTGTAAACTAATTCTTTATCTTTGCACCTGCTGTTGTTCAGTTAGTGTTGTTATGGTACACTGAGGAGAATATTTTGAAATGGGTGTAGTATAGCCTCCACCAATCATTCTAGGAGGTGGTTGATCAAGGGACCAATAGTACTATGCTACTCTTGCAAACCAAGTTATATAAACTGATTTATAATTAATAAAATAATCCACTTTTTCCTGACCTTTGATCGTGCCGTTCTTCACTGCTCTCGGTACGGACAGTGACAGCCCAATGCTGGGAAGTAGGTGAGGTGCCGAGGGAGTTGGGAGCTCATTCCTAGGGATGGGGTGGGCTTTCTGGGCAGTTTTTCTCTTAAACTCCTAGTTTCATTGGAGCTGCTGCTGCTTTTCAGCCTCTTCCTCTCCCCTTTTTGTTTCCCTCCCCCAGAGAAAACTCTGGCGTTTCCATTCCCAGCTTTTTTCCATTTCTCATTGAAGTGCTGGACTTGTGTAATCCATCTGCCCCCAGCCCTAGTGTGGGTCCCACAGATCAAGACCTCCTCTGCTTCCTGCCTGAGCCCTCAGCTTCACCCTGAGCTTAGAACTTGCACCCTGACAAGGGGGAAATGATGGGTTTGGGGGTGTTTGCTGTGGCTGCAGACCAGGGTATTGACCTGAGGGGAGCCGAGGATGGTTTCAGTTCCTTCTTGCTTTTTCTCCCCCACCCTAGGTATGAAAAATGAAAACTAGAAAAAAAAAATAGAGAAGCTTGGAACAGGCTTCTCTTTGAGTAAAATATTAACTGGCTCTTACAGCGTAACTGATTAAATGTTCTTTAGGACAAAGTTACATCTGATCTCGGGCAAAGGAGCCTTTGGAAATGGGTGTAGCTGCTTCCCTGGAAAAAGCAGAAGAGCCCAGCCCCAACAGCATGGGAGGCTGCTCCCCCCTGCCCAGCTAGGAACCCCGCACAACCTCCCAGCCTAATTTATTATTTTGGTTTTCCCCCCTATGCTGGCTCAGTGCTTACGATGGTTAAATGTTAGCCGGGGCAGCGCCGTGCTGGCCCTGTGGGAAGCACCATCCCTGCCGCACTCCCGGCTCCAGGAGCCAAGCAGCAGGCAAAGTTCAGGGCTTGTTTGTGCAGGGGAGATAAGGCCAGGATGCCCAGCAGCATGCATGGCTGTTACTCATTTATGAGAGATTGTTGTTTGCCTTGTCGTAAGGAAGTTTCTCCCCTGCTCTCCTTTCCCATCCCAGGTAGAGCAGCTCTTGTGGCTTATGCATGATTCCAGACTCATGTCCCCATGTGGAGGCTTGGGGAAGGGTCCCTGCAACTTCCAGAGTGGCCCTGCTCCTGCTGGCGGGATGGAGAGCTGTCAGCATAGGACTGGCCAGGGTGCTTTGGTGCTCCAGGTGTGACCCTACTGCTTGCTTTGCAAGGTGGGTTTGGCTTGTGCTAGACATGGTGCCACCAAAGCAAATTCTTTCTTCTTGACCTCCATCTGCACTCACCTGCCTTGCATTGCTGTGCCGTCATTCATGGGCAGACTCTTGGTCTGTACAGGGCTCATCCTGGAAACAGGAGTAACATGGAGGGAGCCTGCTCTGAGATCTGCTCCCCAAGGAGCTCAGCCCTGCAGGCAGCACCCTGCCTGCACCCAGGGTTGGATGCTCTTTGGGTGCTCGGTGCTAGTCTGGAGCCTGAGGGACAGTGAGGCAGAAGGGAGAAATGTCTCCCATATGCCCCATTCCTGGAATGCTCTGGGGCAGCAGCCGGTGCAGGTGTGAGGTTTGTGTCTAAAACCCCTTGAAGGAAGCAGCACTTTGATGCAAGCTCCAGAACTATGGCTGAATCCACATCCAGCCCCTCACTTCTTTTCAGCCCCAAAGCCCTTTTCACTTTGGTTTTACCTCCCCTCTTCCTGGGACCCGGCAAAATATTTGCTTCAGGGAAATCGTCTGTGGTGAGCGTGTTTGAGCAGCTTCTCTACAGGGTCAGGTATTTGGTTTATATACATATATCTCTATGGGTTTTTTTTTTGGTTTTTTTTTTTTTGGTTTTTTTTTTGTTTGTTTTTTTTTTTGTTTTATAAACGTCTAAGCAGATATATAGGTGCTGGTTACTTATGGGGAGCTCTCCAGCTCAGAAATACTCAGTCATCTTTTTCCTCCTTAATGCTTGCAAGATGAACTAGTGGCATTGCTCAGAGCAGCTGGGAGAGGTGGGGGGTTATTTGTGAGGGATTGAATGCATGAAAGGGAGAGCCGAAGTAGATGCAGAGCTTCAAGGCAGCTTGGGATGAAAGGAACTGAAATCTCGTCGAAAAACACTGGGGGGAAAAATTGTTTCTGCTTGAAAAGACTTGATGAAGATTGCAAACAGTTCCTGTATGGATTTCCCTTCACCTTATGTCGCTACATGCCTGGAGTATCCTTCCCAATGCTTTAGTCATCAGGAGTCTCATCATTTCAGGAGGGGCAAAACTGGGGACAAGTATCTTGCACAGGAGGACGTGATCAGCTGGGCTTTTGGGAAGGAGAGGAGACCTTGGGCTCCCCAGGACTCCCACTGCTGCCATTCCTGCTGCAGCTGCTCTGGGGAGTGGGTCTTGGGGTACCCCAGTGTGCCAAGAGACCCACAGAGGGGCTTGGCCCTGAGCCCCTTTCTCTGCTTTTGAGGGATAAATGTGCCTGCTTTTTGGGTGTGAAATGCAGTGGGGGATCAGCTGGCTCTGCTGAAACATATTCTTCAGTCAGGGGAATCAGCAGGAGCAAAAGGCTGGGAGTGAATGAGGGATGAACCCAGAGAAGACTTGGAGGAAAATGTACCTCCAAGCAGCTGACCCAAGTGCTCAGCAAACAACTCTCCACTGGGTTGCTGAGCCAGGGGAATGCTGCAGAAGGTCACTCTGCTCAAACTCCCCTCCATGCTCCGTCATGGCTGCAGGCTCCATGCCTTGTGCCATGCCTTAGTTTCCCCTTTAGCAAATGAGGGTTTGTTTTTCCCTGAAGCCATCCCTGGTCTGAGGCTGTGCCGGGTCAAGCATCCATGCGTGTATGCAGCTGGCTCCTTCCCAAGCCTGCTTGCTTGTGAGGTGCTGGGACAGCAGGAATGTCTGACCCAGTGCTCTTTGTTTCAGGAGGGTTTGGTGGCCAGCCCTGTCCCAGAGAGCTGGAGAGCCCGTGCCGAGGATTGGCTGTGCTGGCCCGGCGGCAGCGGCTGAGGCGGCTGCCCTTGCCGAGAGAGCAGGAAGATGAGCGGAGGGCCGGCACATCTCCTGACGACTCTCTTCGTGGCAGCGGCAGCCATGGGCTACCCATCACGGCACTCTGCCACCGACCTGGATGCCACCCCCAGGACAACAGTCGCCTTTGATGGTAAGGGGGTGTGGGTCCTGGTGGTGGCAGTGAGGTTTGGGATTTTGTTGGCACTGGCCTTGGTGCATCATGACTGCAATGATGCAACCCCCTTGCCACCCCCCTGGAGCAGGGGGCTCACCAGGGCAGGGTGGCTACAGGGGGGGCCTCTGATCCCCTGGGCTCCAGAAATCAGAGCCCACATGCCTGTCTGGTACTGGGTGCCCCAAAGAAGGGAGCATGGCAAAGTCATCTCCCCAAAAGCCAGAGGGGGACAAGAATGTGGAGGGAGACAGCCCTGACCAATCCCTGGCCCTGCCCACCAGTCCTTGGAGGGTGTCCTGAGCTGGGCATCACACCTAGGCTGGGATCTCATGGCCCAAACAGTCGGCAGGAAGCTTTCTTCCATGATTTTCTCTAATTGCCACTGGGCTCTTGGCCTCCAGCCTCTGTGCTGTCAGTGAGCCCAGCAGTGTCATCGTCCCTTGGGTATCCACATGACTTCATTGACCTCTTTAGTGAGCCTCAACTCAGCAATTGATGGTGGGAGAGTTTCATTAGCAGCTGGGGTGCCCTTTTCTCTCCAGGTGATGCCTCTTTTCTGGGAAAGGGGGGGAATCATTCCTTTTCCAGCTGCCTCTGGGGTCCTGAGCCTCACAGAATTTTCACTTCTTGCTGGTCCCTCTGGCTAGGGCTGAGTCCTACTTCATACTTCTCAGCACCCCAAATTGGATGGTTTCATTGCCTTGGTGGGCAGGAGCACTCAGCCCCACTGCAGAATTGCTCCCCTTGCATGGTAGTTTTGGTTCAGGTTTTTTTATCCTTCCCTTTGGGCTGGTTGGCCTCAGTTCAGAGCTAGGGTCACTGCTGGCGTGTTTCTGCTTTCTTCAGCAGTTCCCCAAACACTGTGGCAGGTCTGTGTCCAGCATGGACATTGCAGCTCCCACCCCTGAGCTGTGCTTTAATTAGCAGAGAGGAATTTCCTCTGTGAGCCTGAGCCAAATTAATGCCTTTTGCCTTCTACCAAACCTCCTCCCTGCCTTTCCTCCTGCTGTAACTGCTGTCACCCAGCACTGTCTGCCTGATAACCTCAGTGAGTGCCATCCCACCCACTTCCAGCTCCATTCTCTTGTCTTTTCCCAGTGGCTTGCGCTGTGCCTGCCCCGGGGTCCCCCTCAGCCCCCTGTTCCCTTTGCAGAGCTGTCGGAGGTCCGGCGCTTCAACGCGCACACCCTCAACTACAGCACCCTGCTGCTGGAGGACGACCGGGGCATACTCTACGTGGGCGCCAGGGGAGCCATCTTCGCCCTCAACTCCAGCGACGTGGCCGACGGCTCCCACCGCACGGTGAGCCCGGCCTCTGCCCGCCGCTGGCTGGTTGTCCTCTCCTGTCCCACGGTGCCCAATCCCCGTCCTAATCGTGGCCAGTCTATCCCTGCTCAACCTCCCCCTTGCCATCTCAGGCTTTGCCTGGAGGTGATGTCTCCAGGTCTGTCCCCAGGTCCCCTGTGGACATCTGGTCTTTCTCCCCAGCCAGGCAGCATGGGGAGAGCGGTGGCAGACATCCCCAAGCTCAGCACTGCCTGCTTCAGGGGCACCCCAGCAGAACGAGGGGCAGGGGGGAATCACACTCTTTTGCTCCCCCAGGGAAGGATACCCCAAAATCCTCCAAGCTCCTGCAGTGCCCTGGGATGTCTGCTCACAGGTTGGAGTGTGGGACCCCTCTCGCCCCAGGCTGGTGGGATGTGTGCAGGGTGCCATCTTGTGCTCTGAGCGACCGTCCCTCCCTAAATAAATAAGGATTTTATCATCTCAGATGGCTCTGATGAAAGCTGGAGCTTGCAGTGACAGGGGGACCATGCAGTGATGGGGGTCGCACAGTAGCAGTCTCTCTTGCCCTTGCAGATCCACTGGGAAGCCTCCCCGGAGAAGCAGATGGACTGCCTGCAGAAGGGCAAAAACAACAAGGTAGAGCCGCTGGGTGGGTGCCGGGGAGGGGCTGCCCCCGCTTTTCCCGGCTTGTAACGCCTGCGCTCCCCCTCGGCAGACCGAGTGCTTCAACCACGTGCGGTTCCTGCAGCGGCTGAACAGCACCCACCTCTACGCCTGTGGGACCTACGCCTTCCACCCGCTCTGCGCCGCCATCGTGAGTACGGCTCACCCACAGCTGCCACCTGTCCCCTGCCACCTTATTTATATCACCCTGGAGAGATGCAGCCCCTGTCCTCTCCCACTGTCTCAGCCCACAGCCCCACTCCCTTTCCGCCCCTGTCCCTGCCCCTCCCTGGCTCGCGGTGGGGGTCAGTAACCCCCAGGCTGGGGTGAGTAGGTTTGAGGATGTGGCCACCGTGATGCAGATGCCATAAGTCTCCACCCCAGCACTGGGGTTAGACTCTGACCCCAAAGCGAAAGAGCTGGGGGTGGGTCAGTGCCATGGGGGACACACGTGGGCTCAGCAGGATGGGATGCACCAGCCCTGGAGCTGATCTCCAGTGCCTGCTGTTGCAGAGTCCCCTCCCAGAGCAGGGGCTGCAGAATGGCTGATGGCAGGTGGTATGTATGCCCAGGGAAGGGTGACAGGGCCAGGACTGACTCGGCAGCCCCTCCCCATGGATTTCCTGTGCCAGTCTGGGAGTCCCCACATGGCTGTGACTCATGGCAGAGTGTCCAAGAGCAGCCTTGTTTTACTGGCAGTGGGACTTTGACCCCCTTTCAGCCCCTTGAGTCAATGGAGATTCAATTGCCCTTCGCCCACCTCTCTCCCTGAGCTGGGGGCAAAGGGGCCCCGGGACCATGTCTGCAGTGTGGCCAGGGAGCCCTGGAGAGCCTGTGCTTGTTCCCATGGCTGTGCTGCTGGTCCGGTTTGGCCATTACACACACTGGAAATTGGGTGGAGGAGCTGCCAAGCTGGAAGGGCCCCGTCATTATTTGACATGCTTTGAACTGCAAACCCCAAAGAAAGTAACTCCTGCTATGACATGGACAGCACCTGGGGGGGACCCAGGCTGGCCGAGTAGCGTCTGCCAGCCAGGCACCGTCTGGGAATACTGGCCACACTGGTTGGCTCCTGCTCAGTGCCCATGCAATGCCAAACTGGGGTTCCCCTTCCTCCCAGAGCCCTCTACCCGCTCTTGGCTGGGGACTCTGGCTGGCTGTGTGGTTTCTGACCAGCTGGAGGGTGCTGGAGGGGTTTGTCTTACTTGGACAAGGGCATGGCTGTGGGCATCACTTTGTCCCTGCTAGCAGCCTGTGCAGAGAGCCTGAGGCTGGCAGGTGAGGTGGGTCTGTCTCCTCCTGTCTAACCTGATTCTCTGTCCCCCTCAAGGATGCCAACAGGTTCATGTTGCCGTCCCACTTTGAGGAAGGCAAGGAGAAGTGCCCATATGACCCTGCCCGTGGCTACACCGGCCTCATTGTGGGTAAGCAGCACCTCTCCAGGGCTGGTGGGGACATGCAGGATGCCAGTGACCACGGCCCCATCCCCACCACCCCTCTGGGGGGTGCCAGCCGGGTGGGCTCCACGTGCAGAGGCCTTAGCAAATCAGAACTTGGTCCTCCCCCCACTCGTCTGCCTGGGGCATGGGGATGCTGGTGGCCCGTGGGGCTGTCCCCAGGCTGCAGGGCCATGCTGATGGGCACCTGCCCTGCACAGATGGAGGCTTGTACACGGCAACACGCTACGAGTTTCGGAGCCTCCCTGACATTCGGAGGAACCTGCACCAGCGGCCACTGAAGACGGAGGAGTCCCCACTGCACTGGCTGAATGGTGAGATGTCCCTGTCCCCCCCATCCTGTGGCTATGGGACACATCATGGGCTGTGGGACACTGCATTGCCTTGGAGAGTGTGGAGCTGGTGTGGGGGGTTGCTCTGGAGTCCTGTGTGGTTTGCTATGAGAAGGAACTGAGGCAGGGAGGGATTGCCCATTCTGTGTTGGTCTCCAATCACCACCTCTTGCGCCGTGTCCCCAGATGCTGAGTTTGTGGCCTCTGTGCTGGTCCAGGAGAGCAAGGACAGCCCTGTGGGTGACGATGACAAAATCTACTACTTCTTCACGGAGCGGGCAGGAGAGGAGACCACATCCTTCTTTGACAAGAGTCAGGTGGCCCGAGTGGCCCGGGTAGCCCGTGTCTGCAAGGTAGGCAATGTTCCCAGCCACAGGGAGCCAAGCACTGCTCCTCTTGGTGCAGGGGCAGCATGGCTCCACTTGTGGGAAAACTGAGGCACAGGCAGGGGGGAATGAACACCCGTCCAGCCTGTGCAGAAATGCTCCCTGCACCCTCCCAGAGTGACGCGGGGGGGAAGAAGATTCTGCAGCGCAAGTGGACATCCTTCATGAAGGCACGCCTGGTCTGCTACATCCCCTACTATGAGGTGCTGCGCAGTGTCTGCAGCCTGGACGGGGGTGGCTGGGCCAGCACTGTCTTCTACGCTGCCTTCACACTCTCAGCACAGTGGTGAGTGGGACAGCGGCCAAAACGATTGGGGCTAAAAGTCTGCAGCACCAGGGGAGCTAGAGATGCTTGAGGGGATGCGCAGGCAGGTGCTGAGCACCTGGGGGTATGTTGGTTGGGAGTACCCATGGATCTGCCCAGGCTTAGGTGAGGTTCTGCCCCTCAGGAGGACCATGGAGGCCTCGGCCGTGTGCCGCTACAACATCTCGGCAGTGCAGCGTGCCTTCGAGGGCCCCTACATGGAGTACCAGGACTGGGCTCGCAAGTGGTCCCGCTACGACGGTGCAGTGCCCGAGCCCCGGCCCGGCTCTGTGAGTGCCTAGGAGTGCAGAGCAGGGGGGGCACAGGGCAGCCGCCTTCCTCTCTGACCCCCATTTCCCCTGGGCAGTGCATCACGGACCACTCCCGCAGGAAGGGCTACAACTCCTCGCAGGACCTGCCCAACAGTGTCCTGGACTTCGTCAAGCTGCACCCACTCATGTTTGAGGAGGTGAAGCCAGCCGGCGCGGAGCCGCTCCTGGTGAAGAAGAACGTGGCGTACAGCCAGCTGGCTGTAGACAGGGTGCAGGCCCTGGATGGCCGCTCCTATGATGTGCTCTTCATGGGGACGGGTGAGTGTGGGATGAGTTTCATAGGCCTCTGCTGGGCAAAGGGCACACCTCACACTCCCTCCTGAATCCCCTGCTCTGCTCTCCAGGGGATGGCTGGATCCACAAGGCTGTGGTGGTGAACTCTGGCATCCACGTTGTGGAGGAGGTGCAGGTGTTCAGGGACGTGCAGCCTGTGGAGAGCCTGGTGATCTCCCACATCCAGGTGAGGGGTGGAACAAGTAGGGGGACACCACACACAGGGCGTGCTTGCGCTGTGAAGCTGCCATTGCGCTCTTTGAGGGACTGGGGGGATGTGACTCCTGGGTCACCCCAGCTCAGGACATGTGCTGGAGCCCAGCAGGGTAGCCTGGGGAAACAGACCAGCCTGGCCCCCCACCTCCTTGCCAGCTGCACCCATCAGCACCGACAGAGCTGAGGGCCCTTCTCGTGCACACCCATGAAGGGAGAGCTGTACTGTGGGGCTGGGGGGAATCTCTGGGCACCATGGGGCACTCCACAGCCCAGCAGCACCATGCCAGATCCATACTGAGGCAGCCCTTTCCCCCTCAGAGAAGCCTGTACGTGGGGGCAGCCAGCGGGATCGTGCAGGTGCCCCTGGCCTCCTGCACCAGGTACACCTCCTGCTACGACTGCATCCTCGCCCGGGACCCCTACTGTGCCTGGGATGGCAGGGCCTGCCGCGCCATCACCACCACGGACAGGTAGGGATGGGTTGCCCGTCCCTAGCCGGGTCCCCACGAACCTTCCCTTGCCTCATCCCATGCTGTTTCACGTCACCCCGTGGCACAGTCACCCCAGAGCCAACCCCAAAGGTCTGGCATCTGACAGTGGGTGTCTTGGTGGCCGTGACCCTCATAAGGGTGGGCTCAGCCGAGGCTGTATGGCTGAGCCCCCCATGCCTTGCAGAACAGGGCTGGTGCAGGACATTCAGAGTGGCAACAAGGGATGCCGGAGCAGTGCTGGACGGGGTGAGTCTCTGCTGCCCCTCAGGAGCACAGGGATGCTGGTGTCCAGCATCCCTTAGAGTGGCTGGGAGAGGAGTAAGGCAGTGCGTGTCCCCGCAGGCTCCCTGCTGTGGAAGAACCGGACAGTGCTGCAGGGGGACGACGTGCTGCTGCCCTGCGACCAGCGCTCCAACCTGGCCCGAGCCGTGTGGCTGCTGAACGGCAGCGAAGTGCTGGGCACGGGGCAGGACCGGCTGCGTGTGGGGGTGGATGGGCTGCTGGTGACGGACACGCTGCCCCAGCACAGCGGCGAGTACCGCTGCTACGGGGAGGAGCAGGGTCTCCGGATGCTGCTGGCTGCCTACAGCCTCACCGTGCTGCCCGAGCTGCCCCACAGCCCCACAGCTGCCCCGTCGCCCCATGCTGCCAGCCAGGCGACCAACGACATGAAGGTGGCTTACATCTCCGCCATCGTCACTTTGGTGGTGCTCTGCACCGTGCTCAGCACCATCCTCCTGTACATGTCCTGCCTGGAGAAGCGCAAGGGCAAATACGTGCTAGGGGAGCCACGGCCAGCCAGCGTGGAGCTGCAGACCGTCTCGGCCAACTGCCTGCGCAAGGGTCACCGGGAGGAGAAGGAGGAGGAAGAGCTCACCTACCCCGATGGCTGCCTGCGGATCATCCCCGGCGAGGCGCCCACGGCTGCCACCTCCCCAGTCAAGGAGCTGCCGGTTGCCGTGCCCCCACTGCCGCCCCCACTGCCGGCCGAGCTCACCAACGGCGTGGGGGCTCTGCCCAACGTCCTCCGCAAGATGAATGGCAACAGCTACATGCTACTGCAGCAGCAGGAGGAGCCGCTGGCCTCCCCGCTCTACAGCGCGTCCTTCACCGAGGAGCTCAGCAAAATTCTGGAGAAGCGAAAACACACACAACTGGTGGAAAAGCTGGACGAGAGCTCCGTGTAGGGGCTGGGGAGGGGGGTCCTGCCAGTGGGACCCTCCTCCCCTCCAGCCCCTTCTCCCACCCTTTGCCAGCAGTGTTACAAGACTCAGGCAAAACTACCTCCTGGATGGCAGAGCTGGGCCGGGCCCAGGCTCGGCCATTCCTTTGGCTTTTCACTCACTTTTGAGACTTGCTGTACAGAAAAAAAGTATCTATTTAAATTTGGAGCTCTATTTATGTATAAAAACTCACTGACGGTGGCCACAAGCTGGAGACAGGAGCTGGCACCTGGCTGAACGTGGACATCGTGGGGAGGGAGAGTTTCTGTCTGTTCGTCCAGGCGTGAGAGGACGCTGTTGTGGACGTGTGGACTTGGCCAGTCCTGCTGGGTGTCCCTTGGCACAGAGGAGCTGGATAGCTGCTGAGAGGTGGGTGAAGAGCAGGGAGGGGGGCTGAGGGCTGACACACTGTGCCCGTGCCTCTCACAGGGCATGGGATCCCTTCCCGATGCAGGGCTGGCGGGATTTCCCCAGCTGCCAGCTCTCAGGCAGGAGAGGGGCCCTGGACACATCTCACATTGTGAGGGGTGGTCTTGGTGGCTTCCAGCCCCTGCCCGCTCTCCCATGTCTGCCCCCTCAGGGTTTCCTCTCTGGGAGAGGATGGTTTGGCGAGGGACACAAGAGATAGGGCGAGGAGCTGATGTCCTGAATACCCTGGAGCAGCTGGTGAAGGGGCACGTGCCCACTGCGAAGAAGCCACAGGTGAAATACAGGGCTGGGTGCCCTGGGGCGGTGGCATCCCCAGGACCTCCAAGCCTGACAGGGCTCTGCTCTTTCCCAGGGCACTGGATGCAGCAGCAGGCAGCAAGAAGCACTGGCAGCAGGACTGGCAGCCACCACAGCGTGACAAGGGACCAGCACAGCATCCACATGCCCCTGAAGTCTGCAGTGCCCCTGTGGCCCCAAGCACAACGTGTTTCTGCCCTCCTTTGTGGTGCTGTTGGAGAACTGGGGTTCAGGCACAGCCCTGTCACCTGTGGGGAAACACGTGGGCAGGGAAATGTCAAACAGTGAGGAAGAAGAACCTTGGACAAGGGGCTGCCTCCCTCTGGAGCCTTCTCTTTATGGCACTTTCCAGGAGCAGCCCTGGTCCCTAAATCCTCTCAACTATTTCTGCTTTTGCCACCTCCTGGGGGAACCTGAGAGCTGGGGGTGACAACAGCATCTCATGCTCCAGGGACAGTGTGGTGACACTGGAGAAGCTGGGGAGTGACAGATGTGTGGAGGTGCGTGGCCTCCCCCGTGTTCCTTGCTCGTACCTCCATGATCAGGACATTGCCAAGGGCTCAGCCCTGCAGGGGAAACAGGAGAGCGGTGATAACCCCTGCGGTCCCTCATGAGCTACAGCTCAGGCCTCCTATTCCAGGAGAGTGAGGCTTAGCAGGAATAGGCAAGACTTGCACACTCTCCAACCCTGCCCCAGCCCTTGTTTTTGCTGCAAGAAGGGAGTGAGAGCCACCCCCAAGGACCACCCCCAACCGCTCAAGGAGGGGCATCACTCTGTGTCTGGCACTCCTCATGCACAGCTCCACATCCCCCCCCAGCAATAAACACGGCTCTGTCTGGACATGGTGTGGTTGTGTTCCTGTACAGGCAGGAGAGATGGATGCAGAGACATGGGGGTGGAGGCTTTATTGGGGCTGCAGGCGTGGGCCCTGGACGGTGAGGATGGAGGGTTTGTTGGTGAGGGGGTGCCACTGGCCCTGGACACTGGGGTATTCAGTGTGGAAGGGCTTGCGGATGCGGATGATGTCCAAGCCAGACTGGTTGGCCAGCTTGGTGGCCAGCTGCACGATCTCCTCACTCGTCTTGCTGGCAATGAGCTCGTCCCGCACCGTCCCGTTCACTGCAGCAGAGCGAGGGGGTCAGGCCGGGATCCCCCCACTCTGCAGCCTCCGGGGGGCAGCTGCAGATCCCCATCCGCAGGTAGTACAGAGCCGGGGCAGGGCAGGGAGACCCCCGTCCCCATCCCCTCCCCAAGGCCCCCAGCACTCACAGTACTCGGCCCGCAGCACCGGGGCCGGGGCCGGGCCCGGGCCCGAGTGGGGGCTCACGTAGAGAACGACATCGGGGTGCTGCCGGGCGAAGTCCTGCGCCGCCTCCTCCACGAATTCCCTGGGTGCCAGAGGGGACCGTCAGCCCCAGCCGGGCCAGAGAAGGGGAAGAATCGCCATAGCTGCCAGACTAAGGTCACCCTCCGCCCGTGCCGGGCCCACAGGAAAAGTCACAGCGCAGAATTTGGGGTGATGCCCCCAATGCCGCCTTCCAGCTCCTGCCCCGTCTCGCAGGAGGTTGGGGGTCCCACCCCGCCGCTGCCCTGTGAGCAGGGGCAGCAGCACTGTCCCTTGCCCACGCTGACAGGACCACGGGAAGACCCGTCCCCCCAGTCCCCAGGCTGCCCCGCCCCATCCCCGGCACTCGGGTGGTGCCTCCGGCGGTACCTGGCGCCGCGGGCGTCGGCCGCGGTGGGGCTGAAGAGGAGCTGCAGGCGCTGGAGCTGCCGCACGTACCGGCCCACGCCGTTGTGCAGCACGGCGGTCAGGAACCGGCTGGGCGACCCGCGGCCCGTCATGGCTCCGCGCTCACCCGGAGCCGGAACCGGCGGGAGGGGCGGGACGGGGCGCCGCCGGCCCCGCCGGGAAGTGACGCGCCGGGAGCGGGAGCAGCGATGGCGGTGTCCGTGCGGACCCACGTGGGGGCTGCGGCCTGAGCGGCTCTGCGGGGCCGGGGGCCGCGGGGCAGCCGCCCATGCGGAGCGGCGGCGGAGCGGGCGGGTGCCGGGGCGGTCGGGATGGCGCTGGTGCCCCTGCGGCCCG
>VZTE01004807.1:243564-256691 GCA_013397775.1 Eulacestoma nigropectus
CCTCGGGCAGCAGCAGGGCCCCATGGCAGGCTCTTGTCCCCCCCCCACGTTGTCACACCTCCCGGGGTGACCGCAGCCCACCCTGGGTGCCAGGAGCAGCGCACCCGCCGCCGGGCTCCCCTGCCACCCTCAGTGCCACGCTCCCACCACCTGCCCTGGCCCTGCCGGCTAGGGGACTTGGTGGGGGGGGAGGGGGCAGCGGGGAGCACGGGGATCCTGCTGCCGTTCAGCCCCCTGACCCCCTCCTCTTCCTCCTCCCCGCTTCAGGGGCCGGCGGAGCCGTGTTCACGGTGCGGGGGCCCGAGTGGACCGGACGGATGGGCAGCGGCTGGCGAGGTGAGCGGAGCTGTTGGGGGGTGGTCACCCACCTGCCCGCCCAGGGGTATCACGAGCACGGTGTGAGGTCACGGTGCCTGGGGACGGCACGTGCCGGTGGGGGTGACGGTGGCGGGGGGCGCTGGCTCGCCGGCTTCTCTCCGCTGCCCGCCCCTCCCCGGGCGCTGGCAGGCGGATTGATTTCAGGTGACAGCTCGGCGGGCGAGACCGTGCGGGCAGCGCCTCCCCCCCGCCCGCGCCCTGTGCCAGCCGCAGCCATGTGCGAGATGCGATGAGGCAGCGGGGGATGGATCCGGCCCGTCGGCCGGCTCCCGTCACGCGGGCGTATGGCGTGGGTTGGGACAGGGGGAGTCACAGCAGAGACCGGCAGAGCCTCCCCAGCTGGAGGGGCGGGAACAGGCCTCCGTGTGTTGGGGCTGGGAAAGAGCCTGGTACCCACCGGGCAGCCCTCTCCAGGTGGACCCTGTGCCCCACTGTGGTTGGTTTGGGGTGGAAAGCAGCCTCTGTGGGGTCACTGCTGACAGGTGGGGGCTGTGGGGCAGAGGAGGTGACTGATCCTGGTGTGTGGGGCTGTCCCCTGCTCGCCGTGAGGCTGCACTGGTAGGTGCCATGGGGCAGAGAGACAGGCAGGCTGCCTGTGAGCCAGCTCTCTGCAGGCCTCTTGGGATTTGCCTCCAGTCCTGGCACGCTTCCCGTGGCAGGGTCACGCCAGGGCACGGCATGAGGCAGGACTGCATCACTGCTGCCCTACAGTGCCACCAGCACCCCACAGCCCCTGGCAGCCCTAGGCTGCTCCGTTGGGGTGCTGAGGCCAACTTAGGGGTTACTAGTACCATTCCCCCCAACTAATCCTGGTTTTGTTCTGGTTCATCTGGCATCTCCTTCTATCTGCTTCCTCTTGGGCCGGCCTTCACCTGTAATATTAGGGATAATGTACTGGGGGCCTGGGGATGTC
The DNA here is from genome assembly GCA_013397775.1 of Eulacestoma nigropectus. Classification (NCBI taxonomy): domain Eukaryota; kingdom Metazoa; phylum Chordata; class Aves; order Passeriformes; genus Eulacestoma; species Eulacestoma nigropectus. The sequence continues at coordinate 244,856 of VZTE01004807.1, forward strand.
CCCGTGCCCACCTGGGGATAATGGCAGCTGGTGGGGCACTGTTGTCAGTGCCTGTGGCTCTGATGCCCTGTCTCCCTTGCCCGCAGGCTGCCCGTGTGCCCCTGCCCGCCGGGGGCCCCCCCACCATGGCCATCGTGCAGACGCTGCCAGTGCCCCTTGAGGCTGTTGCTGAGGGGGCCACACAGCTCCGCGCCGCCGCCCGCTCACCCCCTGCCGCCATGGGCAGCGTGGGCAGCCTCCTGCCCGTCCGGCCTCGCCACGACTGCTCCAGAGATGGGGACCCCTCCACTGCCTCCTTCTCCAAGCAGGAGGGGCTACTCCAGGCCACTCCTGAGGAGCCTCGTGTGTCTGTGCCCGGTGTCACCCACTCGTACGCCAACGGGGGCTTCTGTGGTGACTGGCTCGATGCCTCCTCTCCTGTCAGCCCCTGTAGTGACTCAGATGATCTCCATGATGACCAAGCACCAAATGATCACCTTCAGGGGCCACCCCCCAAGCTCGTACCTGTGTCTGGCAAGCTGGAAGAGGTGAGTGGGACAGCAACAGGGTGGGTGGGTGTGTGCTGCAGTCTTGACTTTACACCCCGTGCCACACTGGGACTATTGGCTCACATGCGTGAAATGGGGTCATATGGCCACACTTATGATGTCCCTTGGAAAGTGGCAATCCCCATGCTCTTAATGTCCCCTCCATCATGCCAAGGGTGTTTGGGGAACTCACCTGGACACCCATGGAAAGGGGATGAAGCGGGTGGTGACTGGCCCTTATCTCCTTTGGGGTGCGAAGGCACCAGGGCTGGGGGCACCCACCGTAACATTCCTAGGCGGCCCTCCTTGGGGTTAATGGGTCCTCCCCAACCCCTCATTCTCCCCTCTTTTCCTGGCAGAATGTGGAGAAGACCCTGATACGCCCCATGGCCTTCAAGCCAGTGGTATCCAAGCTTCGGAATGCCCAGGCAGGCACGCGCCTGGGGCTCTCGGAGAACCAGGTGAGCCTCACCCACTTGCTGGGTGCTGAGAAGCCTGGCTCTCTGAGCTGCCGTGCCAGCACCCTCTCAGACTCGGGGCGCAACTCCCTCTCCAGCCTGCCCACCTACAGCACGGGCTGCAGCCAGCACCCAGAGATGGGTGCCCTGCCGACCACCCCTCATGGTCCCCTCGACCCCCCGGGGGGCTGCCGCCCCTCCAACTCGGACAGCGGGCGCTCATCCTCCAGCAAGAGCACGGGCTCACTGAGTGGCCGGGGCCGGCCCTCCTCAGAGAGTGGCTCCTGCGGACGCTCTCCGCTGCCTGGCGAGGAGGCCATGCTGGTGCGGGAGCTGGAGGACAAGCTGCGGGAGAGGGAGGCCGAGCTGCAGCTCCTACGTGACAGCCTGGACGAAAATGAGGTGGCCATCTGCCAGGTATGTCCCTGGTGTCCGCATGTCCTGTTTCTGTCTCCCTCCCTGGGGCACCTTGTGTGGACATAACCCCTGGCTGGGGGTAGGGACCCACTCTGGAGACCCTTTACAGACCCTTGCAGGGGGATACTTTTTCCTGTGGATCTGGGTATGTGGGTTTTTCCCACCAGTTGGGTGGTCCTATGTAGTCCATGAGGGAGCCTGGTATGGCCCATGGGACCAGTTGTACAGACTCGGGTGCCTTATCTTGGGGTGCCCTTTTTTGAATGAGCCTGGGACCTGTGGCTTCTCCCTGCTTGTGATGGAGCTGGAGGAGCTCTATAGGCTCTGGGGGTGCCAACATGGGGGGCCCATCATGCAGAAGGCTAGGGGAGCACAAGGAGGTACCAACACATCATTGCACTCTTCCTGGACCCTTCCTCCATCTGGGGGAGATGTGCTGCCCCTTCCCTGTGATGCCGATCTTGGAGATGGCAGCTGAAGTGGGAGGGTGCCGTGCTGCCCTCCCAGCACCTGTGCATCCCCTGGCCCAGGTGTTTGAGGAGAAGCAGCGTCGGTGTGAGCAGGAGCTGGAGGGGCTGCGGCAGCGCTGTGCGGCCCAGGCGCGGCAGGCGGCCCATGCAGCACATCGAGGGCAGCAGGTCCTGCAGCTCCAGGTGCTGCAGCTGCAGCAGGAGAAGAAGCAGCTGCAGGAGGACTTGGCCCAGCTGCTGCAGGAGCGTGAACTGCTGGAGCGTCGCTACGCCTCCTTCCAGCGGGAGCACACCGAGCTGGCACCCCGGCTGGAGGAGACCAAGTGGGAGGTGAGTGGCCCAGCAGCACCAGGGGTGTCAGGGGGCGCAGGCTGTGGTTGAGGGGGTCTTGGCTGGCACCTGAACCCCATCGTCCCCACAGGTGTGCCAGAAGTTGGGGGAGATCTCTCTGCTAAAGCAGCAGCTGAAGGAAGCACAGGCGGAGCTGGCGCAGCGGGGCACCGAGCTGCTGGGGCTGCGGGCTCAGCTGCGGGAAGCACGGGTGCAGCTGCAGGCGGGCGAGCGGCGGGCGCAGGGGTTGCAGGAGGCCGCCCGCCTCAAGGCGCTGGAGCTGGAGGTCTGTGCCAACGAACTGCAGCGCCGCAAGAGCGAGGCCGACCTCTTCCGCGCCAAAGCCGGCCGGCTCGAGCAGGAGGTGGTAGGGCTGCGGGAAGCTGCCCGCGGGCGATGCCCCCCAGGCACCGGTGAAGGGTGCCCCCCACCTGGTGAGGGATGCCCTCCAGCCGGCGAGGAGCCCCGGGGCACTGCGGGGCTGCGGCGGCAGCTGGAGCGGCTGCGTGCGGAGGTGGCCCTGGAGCGGCGGCGTGGGCAGGAGCAGCGGGATGCCTTCGAGCAGGAACGTGGCACGTGGCAGGGCGAGAAGGAGCGGGTCATCCGCTACCAGAAGCAGCTGCAGTACAGCTACATCCAGATGTACCGGCGCAACCGGTGGCTCGAGCAGCGGCTCCAGCATCTCCGGCTTCAGGGCGAGGACCCCCTGCCCGAGCCCTGTGACCCACCTGACCCGCCCTTTGAGGAGATCACAGCCACCGAGATCTGAGATGCTGCCTGCCCTTGCCCCATGCTTGGAGGGCTGAAGGGGCCTCCAGCCCGTGATTTTGGGAGCTGTGGGGCTGTGGGGGGCCCCTGCTCTCCCCCAGCTCTGCGAACTGCTGGCACTGTGAAGGGGCAGAGGAGACCACAGGCGCTGCCCCCTCCCCAGCACTGAGGTCTTGGGGCGAGGGTGTATCGGTGCCCACCACAGAGAGGGGTGCCCGTGAGATGTAGAGTCAGGTGGGTGCTGAGTCCTGGCCTTGGGGCTGCCCGGAACTGGTTTTTGCTGATCCTCTTAGCTCCTGGGGATTAGCGGCGCTGGTTTGAGCCAGGGTCACCTTGGGCAGGGGGAGGGCTGACTTGTCCCCTCCCTCTCATCCCTGCTGGCACTGTCACCCAGTCACTTGGCATGTGCCCTGTCCCTGCCCATGCCAGCCTCCCTCATGCCCCTTTGTGTGTTTGTCAGGGAATTCGTTTCTGTGCCATTTTAAATAACTCTATTTTTATAGGACCTACCAAAACATATCACCCTCTCCCAGCTCACACCCCACCAGTCTGTGCCCCCTCACCCCTGCCATGGGGCAGCTTGCCCTCAGTGCCTTTCCCATACCCTTGCCTCCAGCATCCCTCAGTTTCCCCCCCCCAAAAAAAGCCCATGCCTCTGTGATGCCCATCCTGCCAGGGGAGAGGGGCGTGGTGCTGCACATGCCAGCTGGGGACACCTCCAGGGATGGGCAGAGGTGGGGGGGCCCTGCTGGGCACTTGGTGGGGGTCAAACCAAAGGAAGAGTCTGGCTGTGCCCAGCTGTGGCTTGGTCACCCCTGGATGCAGGGGGGGAATTTTTGTACTTTATTTCAGTCATGTCTCGTTCCCAGAGCCTGGCTCGTCCATGTACCACCCGGAAACGGCGATTAAAAACAAGCCCCTGGCTGTGTTTTTTTCAGGACTCTGTTTGCGTGTCCAGAGCAGGGTCAGAGACCAACTCTCCTTCCCTTGTGTTGCCAGTACTGCCCTCGCTTGGGTCCTGCAGTGGGCAGCTGCTCCATGCCCTTGGGGCAGGTCTGGCTCTCACACCCTCTGGCTGCACTGAGACCAGCCACAGCTCAGTGCAGGAATGAGCCACCTGGCTCCTCTGGAACACAGCATGGCTCCTCGAATAGGGGGTGCAGCATCACTCCGGAGGTGGTCCAGGCACCCGTACCACCAGCTCCATGGGCTCCTTGGCTTTGTTGCGGTAGGCCTGGCGGATGATGTCCACAGCCCTCTGGTGTGTGACATTCTGCAGGCTCTCCCCGTCCACCGACACCAGCTCTTGCCCGGCCTGGGTCCCAGAAGGGAAGGCCGCAGCATGAAGTGCAGCTACTTTTGGGGTGCCAGAGGACTGCCAGCAACCCAGCAGCACCAAGGGATGGGAGTGTCTGGATGTCTGCCCACCCCCTGGCATGTGCTGGGACCCCCCTACCTTGAGGATGCCACTGAGGAAGGCGGCTCCACCAGGGAAGATCTTCTCAATCTTCACCACTGGCTGTGCCCTTGACTCAATACCACCAGAGATGCTGATCCCTGCAAGGGAGCCATGAGACCCTCACACCTGGGTAGGCTGGGACCTCCACCCGCTCCCAAGCATGGCACCACCTTTCCCTAGGTAGTTGCACCTGTGTTTTGCCCTATTTGGTAGGTCCTACAGAGATTAGGGGCCAGGGTAGGGACAGCTCTTCCCCCCCCCTTCTCATTCTGAGGGAATGCTCTGGAGTTTGCCCCTTGCCAAGGGGGTGCCACCCATCCCACTGATGCTGGTGCCAGAAGGGTCCTCACCCCACCCCTGGGGTCCCACCCATGTGCCATCCACCCATGTGCCATCCACCCATGTGCCACCCACCCAGCGAGTGCTTCAGCTTGGAGAGGGTGACGGTGAGCAGATGATACTCTTCCTCCTCCTCTTCCTCCCTGCCAGCATCTTCAGGGCCATTGGTGGCTGCCCCAGCTCTCGCCTCACCCCCTGGCCCCCCAAAGAGAGGGGAAAGAGGGGGCCGTGCCCGCTGGGGCTTCCCCAGCACTTCGGCCTCTCTGTTGGGCGCTGTCCTGGGGGGCTCCTTGTGCCAGGTGGCCCGGGGGCTGCGAGAGTGCCCATGCCCCTTGCCGGCAGGGGGCTCAGCCAGCAGCCAGTTGGGGGGCCGAGGGCCAAGGGTGGGCAGGGGCTGGCTGGCAGAGGCATATGCATCCACTGGCACGTCAGGGAGTGGGGTGTAGGTGCGGGGGTGAGGCCGGCGGGGGCTGAGGGAGGCTCTTGGACGGGCTGGGATCGCCTGCTGCTCCCCAGCTTCCTCCGGCTCTGGGGTCCCTGCTGGCTTCAGCAGGAATCCGCCCCGATAGTCTGCAACAAGAGGGGCTCAGGGATCTCCCCAGGGACCCACAGCCCTGCTCCCTGGGACCCCTGCCACAAGGCCTCCCATGAGTACCGCAAAGCCCTGGGTCCTATGCCACCTAGGGCCCCAGATCTTCCTCATCTAGGGACCCCTAGACACCCCAGCTCTCTGCAGGCACTCCATGTCCTCCTCCTCAAGAACCCCAGCACCCCAGATCCACAGATTGTGCTACTCCCAGTCTTTCCAACACCCAGGGACACCAGATGCCTTCTACCTTGGAACTCCCTGCACTCAGCTATCCCAGCTCCCTTTCTCCTCCCCTGAACTGCCCCCGTACTCCCTCCACCCTGTCCCCACTGGGCAGCCCGGTGTCCAGGCACACCCTACAGGTGGCACTTACCAGGCACTGGTGTGATGAGGTGTCTCTTGGGGGGGATGTCATGGTGGGCCGGGCGGAGGGCAGGTGAGCGCACTGCAGTCAGGGAGAGCCCCCAGTCACCTCCCGAGCTGTACCCACCCCTGACCACTACCTACCCCTAGTCAAGGTCCCTGGGGAGCTGGGATCTACCTGAGCGGCTCTTTAGGGCATCAAAGGCTTCCAGCTCCAGGGGCATCACCATGCTGTCAAACCTGCCCAGGTCTGTGGGGGCCACCACACTCCTGCCAAGGCAAAAAGGTGGGGACAGGTTGTAGCAGCCTCTGGGGTTATCAGGGCTGAGGAGCGTATGTGAAGCTCCACTTCAATCACACCAAGCTGGGCAATATTGGGGTTCCCAGATATTTCCTGGCAGCACTCGCCTCACGTCCCGCAGCAGCAGGACCTTCTCGGGCCGGTCCAGGATGGCCAGCAGCGGCCGCACCAAATCCTCCACGCTGCCCTCATGCAGGTACTGCGGGCACAGGAAGGGGGTCAGCGGTGGATGCCCCCTCACCCGTTCCTTGGTTTACCTCCCAGAGCTCAGCATGGGCAGAGTGCTCGCCATGCCCCTAGGATGCAGGAGCTTTCCGGGGACGAGCCCAGGGTGGCAGCACCGCCCTGCCTCTGCCCCGCCTGCGCTCTGCCTTCGGTGCGTACCCGGGAGCAGTGGCGGAGCACGGCTGTCACCTCATCGGGGCTGAGGAGACGTGCAGCAGTGTCCTGGATGTGCGGGAGCCGGGCCTCAGGGTCACTGCCGTTGGGCTGCAGGGTGGCGATGCCCATGGGGCCCAGGATGGTGGCACGCCGGCTTTTCTCTGGGAAGGCACAACAAGGAGGGGTGGCCAGCGAGGCAAGGACTGCCCCAGCCAGCCCAGAGAGTTCCCCATGCCCCCCACCCCAGCAGCTCACTCCACATCAGAGCAGGATAGACACAAGCAGTGCAGGGCCAGGTGCATGCAGAGCCTGCCCCACACCCACCCCGGGCACACGGGCACCCTCGTTACCCCGCTTCAGACTCCGGATGACAATCTTCTGCACAGCGCCTACTGCAAGGGAGATGGAGAGTGGTGAGTGCCCAGGGCAGACAGCAGCATCACCGCCCATTGTAAAACCTGCATGCTTGGGGAACCCCTCCCTATGCCCCCTCCATGCCAGGGATGCCACAACAGGCCCATAGAAGGGGGAACAGTCCCAGGTCGAGTCCCTCTCTGCCCTGTCACCCAGGCTGATACCTCTCTCCCCGTCAGCGCGCCCTGGGGACTTGGCGCGTGCCCAGCGATCAGAGCCAGGGGCCTCCTGGCTGGGAGGGGCCCAGCTCTGGCTGGTGGCACGGCCCCCTTTGAAAAAGAGGTTGACGAGGGTCTTGGAGCGGTGCAATCCTGGGGGACCCCCCCGTGCCCCTTGTCCGTCTGGCTTCTCCTTCTTCCGCTTCTCCTCTGTGGACAGAGAGAAGGGGGTGTTGAAGTGGAGAGGCGAGGGGATGCCATCCCAAATCTTGTCTGGGAGCAGGGAACTTCGGGGGATTGGAGGGGCTACTGGAAGATGCTGACTGGAAAGGAGTCCTTCTGTGGGATGCAGTGGATCACCAGGGGCCATAGAGCTGGGCTTTGGGATGCCTGGCAAGCCCCAGGGACAGAGCTGGGCCTAGGGGGGTTATAGGATACCCAGGGCTGGTGGCCAGGGGACCATATGGGCTACAGGGTGCCAGGGGACCAAGGTGTTTGCTATAGGAAGCCCAGGAGCAGGTGCCAGCTGTTCACATGGGGCAGGGACTATAGGATGCTTGAGCAGGGGACAGGCTGTCCACATGGGGCAGGGCCTGAGCTGTGGGACTTCCAAGGCTGGGCATACAGGGTTGGAAGGGGACTCCAGCCAGGGTTGAGTCCCATGTGTGAGGCTGTGCCCCAGTGCCTACCGGCGACAGTGAGGTCACTCTGGGAGCGTGTAATGGGCTGCCGTGGCCGGCTCAGTGCCAGCAGAAGCGCCGTCTTGGGTGAGTGGGTGAAGGTCCGGCGTGGGTGGGTGCCGGGGGTCTCGCGGGTGCCCTGGCCCCGGATGGCCGTGTCCCGCAGCAGCTCGGGGGGCCGCACTGTGCGTCGTGTCTCTGGCAGCCCCTCAGCAGCTGGCTCGGTCTGCATGGCCCGCTCAGCACGTTCCAGCACCCAGCCCCGCCGTGGCCCGTCCTCCGTGGAGATGGCCACATCCACGGTGCGGGCTGGGGGCACGGGGGCAGCTGCCCCCAGCCCATTCACCGCCCCTGGTGCTGGTCCCGAAGAGTAGGAGGAGATGGAGGAGCTGGTTTCCGAGGTCTGAGACAGCTGTTGCAGCTGCCCATTGGTCACTGCAAAGGCACAGCAGGGACACACTGTGACACACTGTGGGCCACCTAGAGCCCCATGTCCCTCCCGAAGACAGCAGACATGTGGGGAACCCGCAGGGCCGTGGGGACAGTGGGCTGTTGGCCATTGCATAGGGATCATCATGTTCTCTCCAAGAAAGTGGACATGCAGGATGCTGTGGGATCACAGGGACCACAAGGCTGTTGGCCATGGCACGGGGCTCTTCAAGTCTCCTCCAAGGATGGGGGACAGGCAGGACCTTGCAAGTCCATCAGGCCTATGGGTATGCTAACAGTGGCACAGGGAGCTCCCTGCTCCCTCCAAGGCCTCGGGACCCCACGGCATGTGGACCTTCTCCCTCCCTACAGTGGTCAGACATGACACGCATGGGAGTCCCAGCCCCACCGTGCCCCAGCCCAGTGCCCTTGCCAGTACCCGCGCAGCACTGCCCTTACAGCGACTGAGCCAGCAGTACTCGGCCACCAACTCCTTGTAGGCAGGGAACCGGCCCGTCTCCTAGGCACAGGGGGAGAGGACAAGGGGGTCAGTGAGTGCCAACTGCCCCAGCGAACTCGATCTGGTGCCAGCCATGAATAATGCATCCCCCCCTCCGACCCGCCTGAAACCCAACCAGCCAGCAGCTGCACCAGCCCCCAGCACTGGGCTGAGCTGGGGCAGTGCCAGTGAGGGGACGTGCCAAACCCTGCCTCGCTCGAGGGTTCATGGGGCAGGGTGTGAGTACCTTGATGGTGAGCATGATGTGGGTCTGCCCCTTGAGCACCTCCACTGCCTTGCTATGGCTTATGTCTTCAAACTTGACTCCATTGGCTGCAAGGACTTGGTCTCCCACCCGAATGCCGTTTTGCTCCGCCAGCCCTCCAGGGTCCACCCTAGGGCAGCAGTGGGGCAGGATGGGAACAAGCCCTTGCTGGAGTCCTGCTCCTGCCCCACACCTCCACTTGGGTGGCCCTGTGGCTCAGCACCATGGGGGTGATGCCCAGGGTCTTCTGAGAGTAGGGGGGCTCAGCCAGAGAAGAGAGGCCAAGCCCCAGCGTGGGCACAGCAGAGATTGGGGTGCCACAAACCCTTCATGCCCCAGGGCAGCCGTACTTGGAGACGTAGATGCCGAGGCCGAACTCTCTGCCACCACGGATGTTGAAGCCCAGGCAGTAGTCATCGGAGGTGGTGTAGAGGTGGACGATGCGCCGCAGCCCATCCTCGGAGCCGCTCTCGGACGGTGTCGAGCCGCTTTTCTCTACTACCAGGCGCCTGTTCACCACATCCACCCTGCGGCATGGGTACAGTGTAGGGGGTCTCAGGGATTTGGCTCTTGTCCTCCAGCAGGATGGGACCATTGGTGGCACCCAGTGAAGGAGAGTGATGGGGATGCGGGATTGTTTAGGATGAGTTTTGCACCCACCCTACCTGCTCCAGACCTTCCCATTCCATCCTGTACCCCACCCCGGTCTCTCCCCACCTTTGCCAGAGACTTCTGATGCCACTCCACCCTGGGGGTCCCCCAGCTCTGGGAACCTCCCTGTTGCCCAGAATCCTCTACCAGCCTTCCCCAGCATGCCCTCCATGGGGTTGGGTTTTGGGGTGCTGGCATGGGATATGCCCGGCTCACCACGCTGTCTTCTCCTTGGAGAACTTGATTCCTGGCACACGGCCCATCCGCCGGACCACCATGCGGAGGCGGTTGTTGCCAGTGAGGACCTTGACAGCGCTGCTCATCGTGATGTTCTCCAGACTCACACTGTTCACCTCTGTGATCTTGTCACCAACACACAGCCCGGCCTGCTCTACAAGGGACACACGGCTCATCTGGGCACCTGACCTGGTATCGATGCCCTTGTTTGGCATCCCCTCCCCCAGTGTCTCCTCAACCTGATCCGAACCCCTTGGGAACAGATGCAGGGGTGCCTGACCATTGCACTGAGTGGCTTGTCACCTTGCTGCGGCTTGGGGATGGAGCTCAGAGTCATTGGCACAGGGCTGCCTACTCCTGTGTCCTGCCCTTCACTTTGGGCAGCCAGAAAATCTCATGGCCAAAGGCAGCAGGGAGCAAATGGTGGCTTTCCACCATGAAGGTTGCTGTGGTACCCTGTCACTGGGAGTTCCTTGAGAGACTCCTGCTGGCATGTGTCTATCTTCACTGGTGTCCCTCACCCTGACCCTCTTACCGGCAGTGCTGCCCTCCTCCACTTTGCTGACAAAGATGCCCAACCCGTGCTCGGAGCCGCCACGGACGCTGAAGCCCAGTTTGCCGTCCACACTTTTCTCCACCGTGATGGCATTGATGATGTCACTCTCGTTGCTGCTGGCTGTGGGGACATGGGAGCAGATGAGTCACCCACGCTGGGTGTGAGCAAGGGCAAGGGGTGTCTCTCTTGCTGGGAACATCCCCAGGCCCAGGACAGCCCTCCCTACCCCTAGGGGATTCTGCCGTTGGGGCCCTCCTGGCCACAGGGGTGGGCAGAGGGCTGGGACATCCCACGCACCTTCGATGGGGGCATTGATGAGGATGACACGGCCCATGGGGGAGGCAGCGCGGCTGCTCCGGGTGGTCCCATTGAGTAGGCGGCTCTGCTTGCTGAGGAGGTAGCGGGGAGCCAGGCTGGCTTCGCTGCTGGAGCTCCGTGACCGGCTGCCTGTCGTCATCCCCGACAGCACTGCCTCCCAGTCCTGGGCCATGGTGGTGCTGGGCACTCCGGTGTCCCGGTGTCTGGCTCAGGGCTGGCTGTGTCCTCACAGGGCCAGGGCTGCCCGTCAGCCAGCGGGGGACATGGCATAGTCCAGCAGCACATGCCCGGGCTTGGGCACTGCTCTCTTTTAGCAGTGCAATGCTGGGGGCAGCTGGCCTGGGTGCTCGCTGCTGGCAGGACAGGTCCCAGGCGCAGCAGCACAGCCTGAAGGGACAAGGAGCTCTGTGACCCCCTCGCCAGCCTGATCCCCTCCCGTCCTATAGTGTTCCGAGGATCAAAATGTCATATAGCTCCTGGGTATTGCCATGGGGGTGTGGGCACGGGCTGCCCTGCCCTGGGGTAAGGATGCTGGGGTGCAAAAGAGTTCTGCCTGGCAGTGTAAATCCGGAACAGGGGATGCAAAGGGGCTTTACCTGACAGCGTAAATCCGGAAGGGCTCCAGAGAGGGGATACGGGGACATCAGCTTTATGCTGGAGAGCAGGACCTGACCTCTCTGGCCATCCTCCCTGGAGCCCCTCTGAATTCCCAGCGCCATGGGGCTGGAGATGGGTGCGCCGGTCCGCAAGGCAGTTCCCGCGGGGATTTTCCAGGCGTGGGTGAAACGCCACCACGGTGACCCCCCCACTTCATTCCCCGTTCGCCCCAGCCTGACCTCAATAAATAAGTGATGGCCTCGGCTCCGGGGACACGCCGGTATCCCCGCCGCTGCCAGCCCCCTACGGCGCCCACTCATTACCCCCCGCCAGCATCAGACGCGGGTGCCCCCTTGCCGAAGGGGCACGGGGGGCCCCCTACCGCCGTCCCTCCCTCCCCCCCGCCCCGTGCCCTCCTCACCTGTCCCCATGGTGCCACCTGCGAAAGAGACACCTGGCAGCAGCGCGGGGGGAAAGGCGAGGCCGGGGGGCAGCACCGCCTCCTGCCCCCCCGGCCGCGGGGATTGGCTTTCCCTGCGGGACCGGAGCGGCCATCGGGCGCGGGAGCTGTCAATCGAGAGCGGCCGGGGCTGGCCTTGCAGCTGGCGGGGGGGGGGGCGCGGGCCCGGG
>VZTE01004807.1:258020-313323 GCA_013397775.1 Eulacestoma nigropectus
CGGCGGGCACTGCCCCGGGAGCCGTGAGTGCGGGGGGTGCCCCGGGTCCCTGTGCAGGGGGGGTCACGCGTGGCGGGAGGGATGCTCGGCGCGGGAAGGACGGGAGCGGAGCGTCGCTTCTCGCGGGGAAGGGCGGGTGTGGAAGTAGAGCCGTGCTGGGTGTGTCGGTGCCTTGCCGGGAGGGACATTCCTCCTTCCAGTGCCCTTCCTCGCTCCGCTCTCCCGGTGCTGGCAGCAGGTGTGGCCCCGAAGTGGTGGGTCCCTGTCCCCTCCCCTGTGACCGGGGTGCTCTGCTGGGCTGAGGGGTCCCTGACTTGTGGTGGCTGGTGTCAGCGAGGTCGGGGGATTGTCGCTGGCACGTTGTGGGGTGCAGTGGTGGGGTAACACCACCCACTAACTGCCCCGTGTGCTGGGTGGGCTCAGGAGTCGCTGCTGAGCTCCTTTACAGAGGGGCTTCCTGTTCACCCCTTGTCCCCCCAGGCTGGGGGAGCACCAGAGCTGCCGCAGCGGGGATGTGAGAGGGACACATAGGCACCACATCCCACATAACCCTTCCATCCCCTGCTCTACCAGAAAATGCCACCGTCCTTGCCTGCCACCATCAACATCCGGGAGCCCCGCTGGGACCAGAGCACCTTTCAGGGCCGGGCCAAGCACTTCTTCATGGTGACCGACCCCCGAAACCTGCTGCTCTCAGGAGCTACACTGGAGGAAGCCCGACGGGTGGTGGAGGACTACAGGTACCCACTGGGAAGACGGACCTGCCCTCAGCACTGCTCCTGGGCAGGATACAGCCTTGGGGCCATTCCCAGGAGTGGGAATAGAAGTGATGCTGGCCCCCCGGCCAAAGGCAGCCCCTAAAACTGCCTGGCTGGTCCCTAAGGCATCTCCCAGCTGCTGCAAATGGTGTGGGGGACCAGTGAGGCCATGTGTGCTGGCAGAGGGCCTTTCAACAGATGTTACCCTTACCTGGCAGGGCAGGCACTGTACACCCTGGGCTGACAGAGGACCAGCTTTGGCGGGCAAAGTACATCTATGACTCGGCCTTCCACCCTGACACGGGCGAGAAGATGATCCTTGTGGGACGCATGTCCGCTCAGGTCCCCATGAACATGACCATCACCGGTTGCATGTTGACCTTCTACAGGTACCTGTCCCCTCCTCACCCCAGGACCAAGAGGATGCCTGGAGGATCCTCCTGGCTCTGGGGTGAGGAGGGGACACGTGTCCCATACCCCACTCATACTTGTGCTGTAGGAGCATGGGTGGCATCCCCCAGTGTCACCAGCACCCTCCTCTCTCTGGCAGGACCACACCGGCTGTGGTGTTCTGGCAGTGGGTCAACCAGTCCTTTAATGCCATTGTCAACTACACCAACCGCAGCGGGGATGCACCCATCACCCCCAGGTAAGCGTCTCTCTGACCAGGTCCTCAAGGCACCCCAAAACACCAGGAGGGTGCCTCGAATAGCTTCTTGAATAGCAGGGAACCATGAGATGGGACAATGGGGACCTGGTGAAGGCAGAGATGGATGCCAGTGGGGCTGTCAGAGGAACTCAGGTGTCCTGGTGCTCTTGAAGGGCATGCTTTCCCCTCCTTTGGAGGGACAACTGGGATGGGGAGAGCCTGGCTTACTGGTGTCACTTCCTGCTCTTTCAGCCAGCTGGGGACAGCCTATGTGAGTGCGACCACGGGGGCAGTTGTCACAGCACTGGGGCTCAAGTCCCTCACTAAGGTAAGGTCACCTTTGGCCATCACGGTTGGGAGACCTGGACCCTCCCCATGGGATCCCCCTGAGGTCTGAGCTGAGCAGGGAGTGGGGGGAAATGAAGAAAAGGATTTTGCTGAGGTCGCCCACACGAGGCAACTGCTCTCCCCAGTGAAGGCTGTGGAGATGGCCTGTCCCTCCAGTGTTGCTCCAGACATATCTCCAGGTTTCTTTCACCCCTCAGCCTCTGTCCAGGCCTGGCAGGGGACCTGGGACCCCCCACACCCTTTGGTCTATGCAGCTTTTACCAGCTTAGAGTTGCAGGGGAGGAGGGAACATTTTTCTCTCAGTGGGGCTGGGACACCCCTGGGTCTTGCAGGAAGTCTTGCAGACTCGAGGACAGCCAGCTCTGCCCCCAAACCCTCCACATGACGTGCTCCTGCTTTTTCCCCCAGCACCTGCCAGCCATCGTCGGCCGGTACGTTCCTTTCGCGGCCGTGGCAGCTGCCAACTGCATCAACATCCCGCTGATGAGGCAGAGGTGAGCCCTGGGGTGGGACGGGCTTGCCTCAGGCTTCACAGGCACTGGTGGGGAATGCAGGGACTTCCTTGCTGGCCCTTAGTGTGGGGAGTTGGCTTGAGGGTACAAGCACCTGATTGCAACCCGGGGGGGATTACTGGTCCCCTACAGCCCTGTTGCGGACTGCTCCCAAATGTGAATGTGGGTCCAGCTGAGACCCCCTCTGATTTAATGTGCAGACAGTGGATGTGGTACAGGAGGGTACCAACCTCCCTTGGAGGCATGTCCTTGTCCTGTGTCCTGATCCCCTCACCTTTGTGCCCTGTGGCCCCTCACCCCCTCTGTCCCTGCAGAGAGCTCAAGCTGGGGATCCCTGTCACGGATGAGAATGGGAACCGCCTGGGCGAATCCACAGCAGCAGCCCAGAAGGCCATTTTCCAGGTGGTGGTGTCTCGCATCGGCATGGCAGTGCCGGCCATGGGTCAGTGTCCTCTCCTCCACCCGTGTTGAGAGATTGCAGCTGATCCCTGGCAGCGTGGGATGGGATCCCACTGCTGGCAGGGACCTGTGAGCACTGAGAGTTCATCTCCTTCCTCCTTGCCTCAGCCATTCCGCCGGTGATCATGAACATGCTGGAGAAGAGAGCTTTCCTGAAGGTACCAGTGAATCTGGGATGGGAGGGTGGGCGTAGGGACACCCACCGAGCTTGGCACATTGTTGGCACCCCTCAGGGCTGGCACCCTGTTGGGGAATAGACACCTTCCCACCCTGTCCACCGTACTGACACACATCCTCTCCCTGTCCCTGGCAGCGGTACCCGTACCTGAACGCTCCCCTGCAGGTTGGCCTGGTGGGACTCTGGTAAGTCACCGTCCACCAATGGGCATCGCTGCCCTGGGCGCAGGCCAAGCCCAGGTGTATGGGACAGTGCTGCTGGGAACCCTGCTTGGCAGTGTGGGGAGAGAACTGCCCCAAAGTTTCTTAGGGGGATGCCAGAGCTTGGCTGGGCTAGTGGCACCCCAGGCAGATGAGACTGGATATGAGGTTCTGGGACCGGGAGTTGTTTTGCTTCTGTCTTGGTGTCTCTCAAGCCTGCTTAGCATTGCTGTTCCCCCAAATCATAGGGGAACAGGCTTTGCCCCACCTCAGGAGCCAAATGCAGGGTCTGGAGCTTGGAGAGGGCATCTCCGTACCCCTTTCCTAGCTGAACACCTGGCACAGCTCTGGGCTGCCTCATTGCTGCTCTGGGATCAGGCCATGGGTGGGTGTGGGTGATTTACACAGCCCAGCTTCACGTCTCCATGTCTTTCCCTTGCAGTTTGGTGTTCGCCACCCCGCTGTGCTGTGCACTCTTCCCTCAGAAAAGGTACAGATGGGCACTTTGCCTGCACGTGTGGCTCCTGTATGGGCAGGGGGTGCGTGGGGTCCTTGTGCTCTCTGACTCCCAAGAGATTGTTTTGCTTCTTTGAGCAGTCGGGGGCTTGAACCTGGGCACACACATCCCTGTGCACACACTGCAGTGCAGACCCAAGGGTCTGTGCTGGGCCATGGGGACAGCATCCCAATGGGGTGCAGCAGGTAGTTTCCACCCTGAAGCCACTGGTGGATATACCCCCTCCATCCTCTGTATCCATGTTTCCTCCACAGCTCAATGCCTGTGAGCAGCCTGGAGCCTGAAGTCCAAGATCAGATCCAGAAGAAAGATCCACGGCTGGAGACTGTCTACTTCAACAAAGGGCTCTGAACAGGCTCCTGTGGTGGCTGAGATGTGTCCCACAGAGCTGCTGGGCCAGCGCATTGCTGAGCTTCGCCCTTCGGATCCCCTTGGGGCTGCCGCCGCTTTCCCTTGGCCGTTGCGTGTCCGTAGGTCCCAGGTGCTCAGCCCTGCTTCCCGGGGTGCCTGCAGCCATGCAGCACCACACCAAACCCTGTCCCCATGCCTGGCTCAGCCCCGCTCTGGGGACCTCCTGGCTGGCACCCTGGTGCACTCCTCCTGTGCTTGCTCTGTGTGTGCCTGTAGCTCTGTGCAGTGCACAGGGAAGTGCGGGCAGCAACACCAGGGACCTTGTGAGCTGTGGTGGAGAAAAAAAATTTTGGGGTGAGGAAGAAAATGGTGCTCCCCAGCTTTAGGAGGCAGCAGAGAATCAGCAATTGAAGGCAGAACACCTCTGCAGGCTCTGTACAGTGCCCAGCAGTTCAGCAGCTGGTGCCTGGGGATGGCAGAGCAGCTTTTGGAGAGGAAAACTCCCCATACCTGAAATAGCTGGGGGTGAGTGAGCAATTGCTCATAGTGGCTTGAACTCAAATTGAGGGGGCTCTCCCAGGCCAGGCATGTGCTCCCAGCTCACCTTCTGCTCTCCTCTGGGCTGCTCTGGGGATTTAATCTGGCTTTTTGCTGCTTCCATTCCCAGAGCAAATGACACATTCTAATCCCAGTAGAGTCTTGGTTTTTATTCTCATTTTAATGCCATCTGTGTTCAGGGCTGGGCTTCCCCTGAGGGGTTACTCTACCCCCTCCTGGAGTGCTTGCTTTCAGGTGGACCTTCTAAAATAGCTTTAAGTGCACTGTGGTTTCCTCTAGATATTTTTGATACACATATAATGTACCTATATATACCAAACAATAAAGGCAGATTGTTTATACAAAACCAACGGCAAAGAGAAGTGTGCTGCTTGCTAGTTTGTATATGGTGGAAAGGGACTGCTGTTGGGGTGAGGATGGGAGCAAGAGGGAGGGGCAGGTTGGCTTCTGGGGTGCCTCTGCACCCCCTGGGGCTGGGTTCTGCTCCCTGCTTTCCAGCCCACTGCCTTTGCAGCAGCTCTGGCTGGCCTGGCGTGTGTTTAAGCTTATCCAGCTGTCAGGAGGGCTTTTTTTAGTACAGTCGGCTTTGGACCTCGCTGCTGTGCAGAGAGCTTTGCTAAGCTGCTGCCCTGGATGCTGCTGGTTTGGAGAGGCCAGAGCGTCACCCTGGCTCTGCCCACACTCACACCCCCTCTTGCAGCCCGCTCACAGGACAATCTGGGCCCTGCTCTTGTGCCTCCCCTGCAGGACTATTTTTATCCCACTTTCTATGCACGACTCTCAGCACATTGGAGAGCACATCACTGCTGTCACAGGACCCCAACCAGCCTGCAGGCAGCAGCTGCCTCCCCTTCAGCTTCCTGTCTGACCAGGGCAGTCAGAAGGAGCGATGGATGTCCATCCAGGGAGAGGAGGGATGGAGGCAACCGTGCTCTGCAGTGCCCTGTGCTGAAGGATGGAGGAGCGAGAGCCACTGCAAAGGCCAAGAGGGGCAGATGCAGCAGTGACGAGATGAAGGCCAGGCAGTCCAAAGCCACCCTGTGCCACAGCTGGCAGGGGCTGGCAGAGGCCAGGCTGAGGCTGGTCCCCTTGAGGGGCAGCCAGGAGAACACCTGCACCCAACACCCACCCAGGGTGGGGAAGTAAGTGGATTGGGACAGGCAAATCAGGGATCTGTCCCCCTCCTTCTCCTGGCCCCAGAATATTGCAAATATCTCCCCTGAGCCAGCCACTGGCGGCTTATAAATAATGCAGCCCCTTGCCGTGCAATAAGGGCTTGTCAGTAGCTATTCTGCTCTCATAAATTAAAGATGAAAAGGTACAAGGCTCTTGCCAGAAAAATGAAGACAAATTTTTAATAGCTTGCCAAGACACAGGGAGATGGAGCGCTCAGGAAAAATGAATTACGTTTTTATTATGTGTTTTATTGTGGTGTAATTGAACGGGATTATCTGAGAATACAATATATTTCCAGAGCAGTGTAAAGAAAACAAAAATAATGATGACACCTGCTTCCTCCCACACACACCACCCGGCTTTGCAGGGACACCCTCCTCGTGTGTGCTGGCTGAGAGCTGGCCCTGAGCTGCTGGCGGCCACGAGAGGCAGAGATGGAAATGGGAAGGACACAGGACCAGAGACACAGATGCTCGGAGTAGCTGAGTCCAGCTGAATGAGTCTGGCTGGGCAGAGTCTGGGCTCACACCAAGAGCCCCCCAGAGCTGTGAGGATGGGATACAGGGCAGTGTGGTGTGGCAGTACTGGGCCACACGGAGCCCCTGAGTATCTTTCACCTGTCATCTGCTTTCATTCCACCCCTGAGATCCCTTTTGGTCTGTCCCCCACCTGCACAAGCTGGCACCGCTAGGCAGAGACATGACAAACTCAGCTCTGGTGTGTTGCAGGTCTGGGGTGCCACCCTGCAAACCAGCCACGGTGTCTGTTCTCTTCCGGAGCTGGCAGCAGTGCAGTGAGCCCACAGACTCAGCCACTTCACTGTGCTAGGGGTAACCTGTCCCCGTGGATTCCCCTGACTGGGGGAGAGAAAACTCACTTGGCCAGTGAGTTTTGGGGGGGTTGACAAGCCCCAAAGTGAAACCGGTGCCTCTGCAAGGGAGTTCAGGATGCAGCAGTGGATGCAGGGGAGCAAGGATGCTCAGTCCCTTCCCGAGCTGGCTCATCACAGAGGTCAAGGGCTAGTCCCAGAAAGACAGCAGCTGGATGTCTCCAAGGGTGCTGGGCGGCGCTGGGCCGAGGACATCGATTGGTCCCTGGCATTTTTAATGAGCTGCCCGACCACATGCTTTAACCTTGCCCATAATGAGGGTGAGCGGCAGCAATTCCTACCGCCTCAGCCGGCTCCCCCAGCCTTAATGAGCTAATCAATACTTGTTCTCAGCTTAATTTCCAGCTAATTGCTCTTTAATGACGCCTGGAAATGGGCAGCCTCTTGCAGGGAGGAGCGGGCAGGCTCCCCCTCCCCAGTGCCCGTCCCCAGTGGCAGGGGGTGCTGGGGTGCTGGCAGCGGGTCACCTTCCCTGGCTGGCGCTTCTGGAGGCTGGGGAAAGGGAGGGTGGCAAAGGCGACAGCGGGCGCGGTGCCGCTGAGCTGGCAGCACCCTTTGGAGCACCCACCCCGTCTGAGGGGCCCATGCAGCCCTGAGCACCAGGGCAGGCTGAACAGGACCCCCTCATCACAGGAGGATGTACCCAAGCCCCCCAGGACACTACATTGCGGTGAGGGCTCCCAGGCTCGGCTGGTAGCGGGGCTTTTAGTGTACAGGAAGATAAGGGTGGTGGGGCTGAGGTGTCCGTTCACTGCTCCAGGTCCTGCAGCCCCCAGGTACAGGGTCAATGTCACCGCTAGGGGCCGGGGACGAGGCCAGCAGTGCCCTGGAGGTGGCAGCAGAGACCCCGCAGCCGCCTGCCCGCACCGCCACCCGCACGCTGTGCTGGGCAGCCCCGCGGGCCGGGCGGGGACACGCAGGGGCTGCGGGGTGCTCCTGTTTGCTGCGGGGTCGGGGTGTGGGAGGAGCCGGGCGGGTCAGAGGGCAGTGGGACCCGCTCTCACCCGGCACTGGAGTGTCAAAGTTGGCACGACCGTGCCAGTGCGGGGACATCCCGGGAATGCAGCCCCCGCCGCCTTTTCGGTTCCTGCGCCCGGGTTATTAGACTTGCGCTCGGGTGGGGCTGGTGGGAAAACCTCAGGAAACGGCGTGATTCCTGCGGGGATGGAGCTGAGCCGCGGCTCTGGCCAGGACCCCCGGGCAGACTGGGGACCGGGACGTCTCTTACCTCTCGGCCATCGCGCCTCGGGGTCGGCTGACCCTGCACACAGCTGCAGCCACTTCCCCAAGAATTTGCTGACGGGTTGGTTCTTCAGAGGAATTCGGTCTGGAAAAGCCTGGAGAAACCTGAGCCTGGCTGCTTCCCAGAGCGGGCCCGGCCTGGCATGCAGGCGGGGGGGACCTGCCTGCTGCCCATGCCTTCTCCCCACAGTGGAGCCCTGGAATGTGGCTGGGACTCCTCGAGAACTGCGCAGCCTTGGTGTGGGCTGGCCAGAACCGGGCTGTTTCAGGCTGTCAGACAGCAGGAAACAGAGAGAGTATTTGACGTGAAATGAGAGAGATCTGGTTTATTATCAGAAGGAGACCCCCACGGCCCCAGGAAGTGTGCCGGCAGCATTCTGCCCCAGGATCTCTGGTGACATTTGCTTCTGCTGTGACATAACCCACATTCTCAACCCCACCAGCCCAGCCCCAATGCTGCTCGCCAGCCCTGCCTCACATGACGTACATTGAGTCACTTGGCCGAGGGCTTTCTTTCCAGAGCGGATTTTTCCCTTGGCTTCGTCTGCTGTAAGCCCCAGATCGCTGTGGGGTGTCTGGGGGATCAGCCCAAAGCTGCAGGGGGGTCAGTGGGGCCAGGAGAAGTGTGGTACCCCTGACTGGACACCACGTGTTTCATTCTGATGACAGAGGGATGCCACAGATGTGGGTCTGCCAGGAGCACCCATGGACTCCTGGCTTCAATGGGACCATCACAAGATGAGAAAACAGTGATGGGGAGCAACCCACCAGGAAGGGAGGAGGAGGCTTTGGTGCTCAAGGCTCAGCCTTCAAAGCCCAATTCAGGAGTTTTGCTGGGCTCATGAAAAGTAAGGAAAAAGGAGAGATAACCAGCCAGCACTGGTAGGGAGCCAGGAATGCAATTTACCCAAGTGCCAGGCCATGTAGGGCTGTGATCACCCTTTTCCCCACAAAGCTGTCAAGCCACGTAAGCCACAAACCCCATTTGCAGCCGTGGCTGTGTTGATTGACTTCAGGTGTGATTGAGCAGAACTCCTTGTTAAGCACAGGTTACATCTTCCACCCCTCATTCATAGCTGCTACTGTTTATTAGCACATTCAATAGTCTCATTAAGCAGAAGGTTTAATTAACTGCCATGTTTGAGCTCCGTCTTGTTGAGCTGAGCTGAGCTGCCCTTGGCTTTCTGGGGCTGGGTTGTGTTGCTCCACAACTGGAGTTGTTCCTGTTCAGATCTGTATTTGGATTTCACCATGGCCAGGGGTTCTCCCTCATTAGTGACTGATGCTGCAGTGGTGCTCAGATGAATCCAGCCACGCAGAGGCCATGATAATCCCATGAAGATGGGGGCACACCAGGTGCTCAGGCCGTGGCACATGAGAAGAAACCATGTGTGGGGAAGGACAGCAGCACTGGGGGCCTGTTCCCCCTTACTGAGGGGAAGAGATGCAAACAACCTGGAACACTGATGGCCTCTGATTTCAGCAGGGCCTGGGATTTAAGTGCTGGCTCTGTTTCTGTGCTGGCCAGGAGCTTTGTGGGCAGAAGGTGGCATATGGTGCCAGGCTTGCCCCACTGCTTTGCCCCCTGTGTGGAGCAGGGGAAAGTGAGGGTGTGTTTGGTGCAGGGATGCCTCAATGTGCAGGCAGTCCTTCACCCCAAGGCAGGAAGGGTGGTATGGCAGGGATAGCCCAGGAGGCTCAGCATTCCTGTCTGGTTCACCTACAGTCTGTCTCCTCTCTCCTCAGGCTCTGACCCAGCTCTGGGGCTGCGTGTAGGAAAACCTCAGCCCTTCCTGACTTTTTCCCTGCTCCCCAAACAGCTGCAGCCCCAGCTGCTCCGCAACTCGTGGATGCTGGACCTGAAAACTTGTGGCATGTGGGGACCACACTCAATAGGCTGGACAAGGGGAGCCAGGGAGGAAGGCAGCCCTGAGCCAAGGGGCTGGGGGCCACAGAGGGGGAATGGGACATGAGGCTGAAGGCAGAGCTGGCAGGAAACCCCACTCTGCAGCAGGGGGCTGGAGAGGGGAGTTTGGCTGGCAAAGACAGCTTTAAGGGGGCTGAAGCCTGCTGCATTTTCCATCGTTAGACATGGCTGGATTCACAATGTGACCGAGCAAAAGCCCTGAAATCCGGAACAAATTTGCAGGAGGGTGTTGGAAAGCAAAAGCAGATTTTTGCAGCAAGGTGAAGGAAACCAGATCCTTAGAGGGGTCCTGATTTGCTTGAGCTTCATGGGGGAGCTAAATCCCACAGATTCCTTGCCTGGAGAGGAGCAGGCTGTGTGATCCCCCCGGCACGGCATTCAGAGCAAGATGCAAATGCACGGTTCGTGTTTGTGCTGCAAAGGCATGCTGGCTCCCTCCCTCCTCAGAGCCAGGGAAACTGAGGCACGGAGCAGCAAGGCAGGGGAGGTCTGGAGCCCCAGCCCTGTGCACACGGGTTTTGCACTGCTGTGGCATGGAGCAGCCCCACCATTGCTCCTGATAGCTCCACTCCAGCCAAAGTACTGCCGTGGTTTACACCCCAATATCCCATTCACACCTGGCTCCTGGTGTGGGGAGAGTGCAGGCATCCCCCGGGAGTTATCCCCCCATTTACTTCCAGCAGCTGCTCATCTTTTCTATGTTTCCCAACCAAATTACAGGCTGAGAGACGCTTTTGACCACTTCCTTAGCCATGCCCACCTCTCCCATTCACTTGTCCCCAAGGACTCCTGCAAAGGAGGGGACCACAGTCTCCTCCTGCCCCATGGATGGGGCGGAGCATTAGCGCAGGTCCCGCATAGGACTGGGGGTGATCTCAGCGTCGGGGTCCGCGAGGAGGTGCCGGTGTCAGGGAGCCGGAGCGGCAGAGCCCCGGGGCCAGGGTGCGGTGCGTGGCGGGACCCCGGCAGGGAAGGGGTGCCGGCCAGCCCGTGTCCCGGTCCAGGGACGGGCCCCGGGCCCGGAGAGGGGCGGGGGGATTCACGTTTCGCTGACATCACGGCGGTGCCGGAGCGGCCGGGGGCCAGCAGCCCTGGGGGCCAGCAGCCCCGTCGCCACGGCCACTGCGCACCCGCGGCCCCCGACACCTCCGGTAAGTGGCGGCTCATGGCGGGGTGGCTCCAGGGGGACCCCAGGGGACGTCGTGCCTCTTCCCAGCACTCTTCCAGCACCCCCAGCGCCTGCACCCCGGACGTGAGGAGCCAGAGACCAACTTTGCAATTCCCCCGTACCCTTCCTCTGGCCCCCCACGTCCATCGCGGGATGGAGCCTTGCTCCGTACAGACTGGGGTAGGGTGGGCCGGGGGAGGGCTCCGGCACTGGGACCCGCTGCCCCTTTCCACCCCCGGGGGGCTCGGTGGTCTCCGATAAACGGGTCAAATCTTCACGGTTTGTTATCTGGGGATGCATATGTGTAACCCACTGTCCGGGCCATGCCCCCCCAGCTCTGGGCTGTGTTAGCCCCGAGAGTGGGGGCTGTAGCTGGGAGGGGCTGCAGCTTGCCCTTTGGTGCTGTTCCCAGCGGGAGGGGAGGGGACCCAGGCAGACAGGCTGTCCCCTCCCCAGCCCCGCTCGCTTATGCTGAGTCGCCCTGGGGCAGGGGACCATAACTTCACCCCAACTCAGGGAAGGCAGCCAGGGTAAAACAGGTGGCAGGGAGGGAAGTTCACAAAGGGATTTGGTTCATTATCACCCTCTCTGGGGATAGGCTCTGAGATGCCACGTTTTCCCCCCCAGCAGAGATGGGAAGCCTGGATTAAACAGCCTCTTCTTACCCTGAGTAGGTAATGCAGGCTTGGGGTTTGGGGGCAGGGACCCTGCTGTGCTGGTACAGGCTGACCACACTGGGTCTGCTGTCAGCCTGCTGGCTGCCCATCTGTGCAATGAGCTCCTCCATCCTCAGCCTCAGTTGCCTGTGTGATAACTGAAGGGGTCACAAAACCTTCTGGGGAGGGGGCATTTTTTCCCCTGCTCAAATAGGTGGTGCCTAAAAGGAGGGGTTACAGTGCAGGGGGGGAAGGAGAACAAAAGCCAGACATGACTGGGAGCATCCTCCTGGCTCGGCTGCCTCCAGCACAGAAAGAGAACCTTGTCTGCAGGATCAGCCACTCCATTGTGCTTGTATGGATGGTGAAGGAGGAAAAAAGGGCTCATGAAATGGGGAAAAGCAATGGGGAAAGGAAAGGGGCTTGAGAGCAGCTTTCTCAGAGGGGACCAGGAGCAGGGTATGAACGCGCTGAACTATAACGTTGTAGAACAGCCTGTCCAGTGCCCTGCCAGCCCTGTGGCTTCCCAGGCTATGCTGGAGTCAGAGGAGGCTGGACTTTGTGTGCTGGGCTGCCAAGGGAAAAAGGATGAAACCTGCTGGGACTGGGGTCATCAGCACTATCCCTCCAGAAGATGTTCAGCATCTCAGGGCAGGAGCTGGTTGGGGAGCCCCAGGGTGCAAAGGCCGTGGCTGTGGGGCTGGGGATGAGAGGGGCTGGGACCAACCCTTCCCTGCACTTCGTGCAGTGCTGCTGCTCAGACCAAGCCAGCCAGGAGATGAAGGAGTGGGAGACACTTCCTGCACCAGTAACACACCTTCTCCCTCCTCACAGGCCAGGATGGCTCCTCAGATCTAGACAGGGAGACCAGAGCAGTGCCAGAAATCCCCATCCAAGTGACAGTGGATTGGGATAGAGGAGCTGCCGTGAGGATGTCTCAAGCCAAGCCCCTCAGCATCTCTTGCCTCGTGTTTTCCTTGCTCTCCTTGCACTGGGCTTTGCTCCAGCTGGGCCAGGCTTTTCCCAGCACCTCTGACTACCTCCAGCGGGGCTGGCAACGGCTGCTGGAGGAAGGGGAGGGCTGCAACGAGTGCCAGCCAGAGGAGTGCCCGACACCACGCGGGTGCCTGGCTGGCACAGTGCGGGATGCCTGCGACTGCTGCTGGGAATGTGCCAACCTGGAGGGACAGATCTGCGACCTGGACAACACCAACCACTTCTACGGCAAGTGTGGGGAGCACCTGGAGTGCCGGCTGGATGCCGGGGACTTGAGTCACGGAGAGGTGCCCGAGCCCCAGTGTGCCTGCCTCTCCCACCTGGCCCTCTGCGGCTCCGACGGCAAAACCTATGCCCAGATCTGCCGGTTCCTGGAGGCTGCCCATGCCCACCCTGATGCCAACCTCACTGTGGCCCACGAAGGTCCCTGCGAGTCAGGTAGTGGCTCTGGAGCTGTGGGAAGAGACAAGCAAGGGGGTCTGGCTTAACTCTTTCACCTGGCAGCAAAACCACAGGGACAGGACCGCACTGGGGGCTGCTCCATGCAGTGTCAGGCTCCCACTAGTCCCCCCACCCTGCTGCTCTGGGGGAGCCCCTTGCAGATCCAGTGCTTGGAGAAATCTGGGAGCAGCTTTGCCAAGAGGGAGTGGAGTTTATGGGAAGCAACAAATCCTGCTGGAGCAGATGGGGAAGTTCCAGGGAATTGTTAGCGAATTCTTGGCAGCAGTGCTGGGTTCACACTGGCCTGTTGCTCCCGAGAAATGGGCCTGCCTCCTGCAAATAGAAACTGGGGTTGGTTTGGCTTGGCTGTGTGATTCCCATCTCCCATTTAAAACTCAGATGGGGGCAGAGAGGGGACAGTCCAGCAGGAAGGCCATGCCCCAGCCTGCCCAGTCCAGCACAGGTCACCCAGTGCTGTCACCACAGCCTGAGGGATGTCAAGGTTGACCTTATTTTCTGCAGATCATCATGTTCTTGAGTGTTTTCCCAGGTGTATTTGGAGGTGGAAACCTTCTCTTGACCTCTGGCTCATGCTATGGGCCAGCTCACGGAGCAGGTGTGGGTAAGAAGGGTAGTCCTCACTCTGTCCCTCCAGAGAAGGGATGCGGAACCTGGAGGTGTTGGCTCCATCCAGCAGATGGGGACCTGCTGACTCCCTTCATTGCTGGCATGAGCCCTGTGTCAGAGCAGAGGCCTCATTTGGCTGGAAGCTCAACTACCTCATCCATCCTCACCAGCCTCAGGCTGGATGAGCGCCCCATGGCCTTTCTCCCACAGGAGGAGCATGCTCCGATCACTCAGGAGAGCTTTGCTTTGTAACGTTGCTGTCGTTGCGTTGCTCCTGCTGCACGTGTCCCTTAAGCATCATTGCACAGGCAGGGAGACTGAGGCCAGCAGGGATGGCAACCCTCCATGGACTAGGTGGGGCTGGGGAGGGAGCTCCCAGTTCCAGCTGTGAGGAGGGGAAAGGTGAGGGTCTGCCATGGGAGGGAGAGGAGAGAGACATGGGAAGGGTCCCAGCATCTCTATGTGAACCAAATGCTGCTGCTGCAGAGACCAGCCCAAGAGAGCCCATGGGACCTGCCAAGGGTGGGAGCTGTTCTGAGCCCACCCTGCTCTCCTCTACCCCCCTCCCCAGAGCCTCAGATCACCTCTCCTCCCTATGACACATGGAACATCACCGGACAGGATGTCATCTTCGGCTGCGAGGTCTTCGCCTACCCCATGGCATCCATCGAGTGGAGGAAGGATGGCACAGAGATGCTGCTGCCTGGAGACGACCCCCACATCTCTGTCCAGGTGAGTGGTGTGCCTAGGGCATTGAAGACGACCCCAGGGTGACCCAGTGCTTCTCAGAGCTCATGGAAAAACAGACCTGAGAGTGGTCATACTCTGGGAATGGCCAAGCCTGGCTGCCTGGGGATGAGAAGGGGTGACTGGAGGCTGCACACCATGAGGGCTGACTGAGCCGGGGCTGGTATCTCTGTGGTAGGAGCCATCAGTACAGCTCTCTTCTGTGATCTCCTCTAGTAGTTTTTGAACTTACTCACATTCATAGAGTCCTGCAGCAGGGAGTTTCCCACTTCCCTGCCTTTAGTTTGCTGTGCATGCTAGCTTCACTTGCCGTCCCACTGGCAGGGCTGGAAAGAGGACCTCCTGAGTGCCTTCCAGCCTGGGTTGTCCTCTGGTCCTAGCAGCACACTCAGGCAGGTCCTCCCTTTTTTCCCATCGGCAGGGCTTCCTTCTCACAGCTGGCAGGCCCAGGGGTCAGCCTGCGGCCAACCCCAAATATAGCACCCAGCTGGGTGTACCTAGCTATTAGAGGGTGTGGGCAGAGGCAAAGGGGCCATGCACCTCACCCAGGCACCAACGGGGAAGAAACTGTGTTGTTATGGATGGAGGGAGCCAGGGGAGCAGGTGGAACATGTCACCAGGGCCCCCTTCCATCTGTCTGTCCTTCAAGCCTCCCCATAGCCTGTCTTGGGGTCCAACTGAGGATCTTCACCCTGAGTGGGGCTAGACTGCGTGGTTGGAGGAAACTACTGTCCTCCACCCCTGGCCAGAACACCATAATAGCAGCCTGCAAACACAGCTGCAGCCCAGCCGGGTCAGGAAAAGCTTATTTATTCCTGGGGATAAACAGAAAATAGCATGGTTGCTGCCAGAGCAACCCTGGGCCCTCACTGCCTGCTGAAACAGGAGACCCGGGGCTCTGTGGCACAGATTCCCTCTTGCTTCTGCCACAAGTGCTGACAGAAATCCCTGCTTCTTGCAGTTCAGAGGCGGCCCCCAGAAGTACGAAGTGACAGGCTGGCTCCAGATCCAGGGTGTGCGGGTGACGGATGAGGGCACGTACCGCTGCTTCGCCAGGAACAGGGTCGGGGAGGTGGTGGCGTTGGCCAGCCTGACCGTCTTCACACCGGGTGAGCACCGCGTCCTTATCCCCGTGTTCTCATGGGGACACGGAAGGGAAGTTTGGGCACAGTGCACCAGTATGGCAGGAGCTGCTGGAGCATAGGGCTGTGCTGGGGATGCCCCAGAAAACTGCCGTGTGTGGTTTAGCTCTGGTCCTGGTGGGGAAGGGGACAGGCACAGCAGGATGGCAATGTCACATTGTCCCCACACTGCCATTTCAGACCAACTCAACCTGACAGACTTCTCCCTGCCAAAGCCTCGCGTGACACCTGAGGACTATGGGGAGAGTGAGGAGGACTACTACTAGCCCAGAGATGACATGTCCGTCTGCAGAGATCGCCTTGCCCACAAGCGACCCTTCCCTGGGGGTTGGGGACATCTCTGGAGCAAGAACCCTCTGGCCCCAAGCTCCTTTTCTGAACAATCCTGGCACACCAGCCTGGTTTTTGGGGCAGGGGACAGGGTGACACATCCTTTTGGGGTGCTGGGGGATGGGATACTGGCTGGTTGGTGCAAGGCTCAGACCAGGGGCAGCTCTGCCTGGAGCAGGGTGGATCTGTCCTCTGGCACTGAGCAGAGACACAACAGCAGGTAGGACACTGTAGGGACAGCTGTGCGATTGGTGATGAGGACTCGGTGCTGGGGATGGAGACAGCCCCCTTTGGGAGAGTGAGGCCAGAGCAGGGGCATCATTGTCCTGTAGGAATAATTTTTGGGGAAGCTGGAGAAGAGAGCTGGGACCTGGCTGTGATAACCAGCGTGTCACTCCCCTGTCTGCTCTGTATCCTCCAAGCAAGAGGCATCCCAGCTTCTCCCCAGAACCTGAGGAACCTGCTGCCAAAACACCCTTCTCTTCTGTTTTGTTTTTAACCAGAAAAGTAGTGATTTGAGGAAACCAGACACTTGTGGCTTTCAGTGCTGTCTTTTCTCCAGCAGAACCGCCCTTGTGGTCAGAAACACTTTGGCCTTTTTTTGACTGACTTCATGCTTTCCCTTCCATGCCTTTGACTGACTTCATGCTTTCCTTTGTCATTTCAGTTGATGTTACTTAAAATATAAATGTAGGTCAAAGCCAAGGCCAGCCAACTGTCCTGCATCCACGAGGATGATTATGGGGGTGAGGAAGACTGCAAACACTGTGGATGCTACCTTTTCTGTTGTGGAGTGCTTGAGTTGAGGAGCCCTCCTGCCCATCCCAGTGCTCACAGCTGGTCCTGGTGTGGGTCTTGCCCTTGTCACCCCACGTAGGAATGGGGGTGCCCAGCAGACCATCTCCTGTGCAGTGGGGATGCATCGTCCCATGAATTTGGATCCCATCCCACTGCTGCCCACTTTCATCTTGGGGTCCTGTGTTCTGTGACACTGAGGTCTCCACCCAGGTGACCACAGCCCTGTCAAGAGTGGAGCAGCTCTGTGCCTCGTTGGTGAAGGAAATGAATGCTCCAGTTTCCACTGGAAACATAATATTAGGTAAAAAAAATCCCACCTACCTCCCAGAGCTGGTGATTTAGAGCAAACTTTCATTTGGGGGGAGCACAGGAAGGGAGCTCAGAGCTGCACTGTGCTGCTCACTGCCCTGAGAGGTCTGTCAGAACCCTTCCTATGGGCATTCTGGGCCCTAGCTCACATTCAAGGGGTGCTTTACCCCCCAAAGCAGCAGCATTTACAGGACTTCTGGCACTCAAAACCTCCGTATGGACCAAACCACTCACAGTTACTCAGTCCCAGCTCCAGGGAGGTCCAGAGCTGCGGCAGGGAGCCAGACCCCGTGAGGAAGGAATTGGCCAGACCCCAGGCAGGAGCAGGCAGGATGCAATAAGGCTGGCGGCTCGGGTGCCGTGCTACTCTCCTTCACATGTTTTTCCTTTTCTTTTCTTCCTTTTTCTCTTGAGAGCTGGCTCAGACAACACAGTTATGGCACTGAAACCTGAACAAGAAAATAAAAGGGATTTGTCTGGAATTGGCAGCAGAGCAAAATTCCTGCAGACGGTGAGGCTGGGCCAGTCCTGGCCCCCTGCACCACAGCTTGATGGGGCACTGCTGCCCGCCTGCTGGAGTGCCGGCCCTCTCTGGCAGCAAACCCCTTCTCAGCCAGAGGAATGCAAAAGCCATCGGTGCCTCAGTTTCTCTTCTGCCTAACAGCATAACGGAATCCTCCTGGGCTGCTCCTTCAGAGTCAGAGGGTGTTCAGAAGGGACCAGGGACAGAAGCCATTGGCTTTTGTTTTGCTTTTTTTTGGGTGTAAAATGTTCTTTCAGAGAAGCTGGGCCTTTTTCATCCATCCAGATCCCCTTCCTGTTTCGCACACAAATGAGCCGGTGGAACTGGGCCACGCTCAGGCTGAGGCTGTCACGGGGAAATCCGAGAGCATGCCAGAGCTTCAGCAGTCAAGAGCTGCTTGCTGGGCTCCCTGCCGGTGCCTGGGGCTGGCCCCCGGCCAGGGCTGCCATGCCAACCCTCCTCAGGGCCAGGCTCGCCCTGCCTGTGTTGGCACGAATCCAGGTCGTGCTGGGTGTGGGTGCAGCTTTGGTCTGGCTGGATAGTGTCGGATGGGTCACACACTCTGTCCCTGGCTCTCCATTTGCTCTGCAGGACAATGCCCTGCCTGGGCTGCTGCATTTTGGTCCCAGTCCTTGCCCACCTCTGCTTCACACCCAGTGCCTTCGTACCCTGTAGGGAGCTGGCAGGGGATGCTGGTGGTTCCTGCCTGGCAGGAAGAGCAGTGGGGATGTGGTGATCGAGAGAAGGGGGAACTTGAGCAAGAGCTCTTGGCCAAGATGACCCAAACTAAGGGCTGTATCTCCCAGGCTCCTCGGATCCCACTGTGGGAGAGGGCTGTCTGACTGGCAGGCTGGAGCTCAGCCAGGAGTTGAGCTCCACTCCCTGCAAGGTGAAGGGCAGCAGAGTGGCTCCAGGGGCACAGAGAGGGCTGGTGTCTCCTCATCCCAGCTCCCAGTCTTGCCATTTCCAGTCACTGAAAAATTAAAGAAGCCAATATTGCTGCACGGCTGGAATCGGTCACTGCCACAGAGCTTAATTGAGGTTATTTGTTGGCTCTAAAAACATTTGCTCACCTCTGCTGCTGGCTGCTCAGATGTTTGCTGCAGCCCCTGCCCCAAGGAGGAGGTCACCCCAGGCTCTGCAGATCCTGTTCTCAGCTCCAGGCACCTGAGGACCTGACCAAACCTGGTGTCTCTGTGGGTTCAGAGGGTGTGCCCCAACAGCACCAAATGCAGCACCAAAGCTCCTTTGCTGGCTGATTTTTGGCACAGTTGCTTTCTTGGGGCAGAGAGGGCTGAGCAGCTCCCGGCAGCCCAGCCGACTGCACTCAGAGCACCTGATCAGCCCAGAGGTCAGGCTGGCATCAGGGATGGGGAGAGCTGGACTGGGAAGCATGGATGTGGCCGCTGGCCCAGGCCCAGCACCGACACCTCCTGGCCACATGGGATGAGCAGGGTGCAGGTCCCTCCCAGCACAACAGAGGTCACTTCGAGCCTGGGGACAAAGAAAGGGCGGCTTGTCCTGCCAGCACCTGAAAGACCCTGGAGATGCACCCTCTGACCAGCTGCCAAGCCACAGGGCTTTGTGGTCTGCAGGGAAAACCCAGCAAGTCTGGCAAGTAAATACACTCCTGTAACAAAAACATGCTGTCCCTGCCCTTCCCTGCTCTTGGGGGTGCTGGGACCTGCTCCTGTCTGGACCTGGGCAGGAAGCACATGGAATCATAGAATAGTTTGGATTGGAAGGGACCCCGGAGTTCCAGGGAACGGAGTTCCAACACCCCTGCCATGGGCAGGGACACCTTCCACTAGACCAGGTTGTTCAGGGCCCCATCCAGCCTGGTCTTGAACACTTCCAGGGCTGGGGAGTCCACAACTTCTCTGGGCAACCTATGCTGATTCCTCACTACCCTCATAAAAAAGAATTTCTTTCTAATATCTGATCTAGACTTACTCTC
Organism: Eulacestoma nigropectus; assembly: GCA_013397775.1. NCBI lineage: Eukaryota > Metazoa > Chordata > Aves > Passeriformes > Eulacestoma > Eulacestoma nigropectus. Next base: position 277,479 of record VZTE01004807.1, read on the forward strand.
TTTCAGTTTAAAGCCATTCACCCTTTTTCTGTTGCTACATCCCCTTGTCAAAAGTCCTTCTCCAGCTCTCTTATAGCCCCTTTAGGTTCTAGAAGGTGCTTTAAGGTCTTCCTGGAGTCTTCTCTTCTTCAGCCTGCTCTTCTTCAGACCCAACTCTCCCAACCTGTCTCCAGCCCTCTGAGCATCTTCATGGCTCTTCTCAGGACTCACTACAACAGATCCACATTCTTCTTATGCTGGGAGCCCCAGAGCTGGACACAGCACTCAGGTGGGGTCTCACAAAAGCAGAGTAGAGGGACAGAATCACCTCCCTCGACCTGCTGGCCACGCTTCTTGTGGTGCATCGGCGCCTCCATCCCAGAGTCCAGGTTTGGGCCACGGCCGTGATTAAACAGTGCCATCTCCTGGCAAAGCCACCGGCCACTCCGGGCCCTGCCGCTGTGCTGGGCAGCCTGCGAAGGCACGCGCGGCCTTGGGCGCCTCTGGAGCACGCTGACCCTCAAATCCATCCATGCCTGCTCCACGCTCTCTCCCTGCCCCTGGCATAACCTCTGCCTTGCTGGGAGAGGCGATGCCACCACAAGGGACATGAGTATGAACTGTCTCTCGGGATGGTCACCAGAGCCAGAGCATCCTCTTGGCACTAGCTCTGGATGGCTGCCGCAGGCAGAGCTTGGATGAGGCAGAGCCTGGCTCTGTTCAGCTGCAATCCTTTAGTGTTTGCGTCGAACTAATGCTGCAAAAGGGTTGACACCCCTCATGGCCACCCTGACAGTCCCCCCATGCCATGGGCATCTCCCGTGGGAGATGGATGGAGTCTGGCAGAGGCTTATGGAGCCTGAGCTGACCACTGGTCATGCCTGGATGGAAGCAGCTCTGTAACCTCGCTCTGCAAACAGGTAAACTGAGGCACAAAGCAACTACACGTGGAGAACTCAACCAGAGCCAGAGAGACCTGCAGGGCAGAGTGACCAGCTACCCCCAGGACTTCTGTCCTCAACCTGTCCCCACCCCTGTTGGGGGGTGGCATTTTTCCTCCTGTCCTCTGCACGGCACCTCTTCACCCTGCTGTAGCAGCTCAGAGAGAAAATAAAATAGCAAGACGGCTTCCCTGCCTCCACCCAGCACTTATACTGCCTGATAAACAAAATGGAAATAAATCCTCCTGCGTTTGCAGCAAATAGGTCTCCAAGGGGGGTTGCTTTCAATAATTCAAATGCCGTTGCAGAGCAGAGCCCACGCCAACGGGTTTTAATAAACACAGCCGTAATGTGACATGCAATTTATTATTAAGCTTAAAACAGGAAGCAAAGAGTTTAATAAAAGCACTGGGTTCCCTGTATCAGTCACAGCAAGTGGCGGGGTGCTGGCTGTGGGGGGAGGTTGGGCGAGCTGGCTGCAGGGACCCGCAGAGCTGGCTTTGCTTTGCCACGTGCCCCTCAAGCTGGGCCTGCAGGAATCCTGGGCATTGCAGGGAGATGTGAGCCAGACCAGGGGGAAATGGGGCTTATTGCTAGGACAGGGGTAAGGTGTGGAATGCTGCACCCTGTACGGCTGCCCAGCCATCCAGGGAAGAGCTCTGCCCTGGCACCACAGCCTGCTTGCAAGGGCAGATTAAAGCCTTGGGTTTAATCCCTCTCTCCAAAACTTTCTCACCCCCATCCCTTCCTAACTCATCTCCACCTGGGCAGCCCTTTTCTGCTCCACCCTTAGCACCCCTCGCTGCCTTTAAAAGCAGACAGAGGGGAAAGCTGCGTCTCCTGGAGATAGAGAGGCTGTGCCAGGTGAGATACTGTGAGGCACAGGGAACAGCTGGTGCCTGGTGCTGCAGCAAGTGTGTGTGCTGTCCACTGGGCTGCAAGGCTGGCCCTTCCAGACATGGATTTGCTCAAGGGCTGGTGAAATTTAAGAGGTCATCAGGGAGGTGGCTTAGCTGAGGTGGCTCAGCTGGTCCAGCTACATCTAAAGGCACCTCTGTGTACAGGTGAAGAGTGAAGGATGTTGCACCATCCCATGTTTGTCACCTAGCAGGACCCAGATGCTGCTTTCTCCCTGTCCCTGCCATAGGCTTACTTGAATGCTGGCACTTGCCCTAGGGATGTGGCTTTTTTGCCTCCTCTCCTTGGTCTTGCAGCCTAGCTGTGCCCTTTCTGTTTGGGAACAATTCTGCCAAACCCAGTACCCACTCCTGCAGAGAACAGCACAGCAGGTGGAAGAGATGTGAGAAGTGGTGCAGGGACTGCCCACACTGTTTCCCAATGAAAATGGGGTTCGTATGATTGCCCTGTGCTCTGGTTTGAGGAGTGGCCTCAAGGAGAAGCAGTTCCCTGGATGCAAGGTTTGCCTGTGTTATATTAGACAACAGATAGTCCCTTCTCCACCAAGGCTGTGGGAGATGGAGAGCTTTGTCCCAGTCCAGCCAAATGACAGTCTGGGGCTGAGCCAGGGGCTCCAGGCACCTGCAGCTCCTTCCAGCAGAGCAAGCAGCTTCCCATTTTAAGGAGGGCTTTCCAGCCAGATAAAGCCATGCAGCAGCCTCTGTCCTCCAGCTTGGCTGAAGTGCTGGCAGGGTGTGCATTGGGCAGCTTTTGTGGGCTCTTTAGCTGGTGTTGACAGCAGAGGGTTTATGCTGGGATTGATGCAGGGTAACACCCTCTGGTTCTGCCAGCACCGGTGCCTGCTGGAGCCTGTAGAAGGTTTTAACTTGAGACTGCTTTTTTTTCTCAGCTGTGTCTGTTGAAAGCTCCACTTCCTCTGGCTCGAAAAGCCCGGGAGCTGCTGATGTGACTCTATCCACAACCATTACTGAAGCTGTGAGTGGGATGTTGGATCTGGATCCAGTGAAGGGACAGAGTATTGTGCCTGTCCCCTCAAGGTGATGATGCCTGTGCAGATTCATCAGGAGCAGCAGCAGCCCAGGGAGGGCTGGAGGGTCCCCACACTCTCTTTGCATTGCAGGTGACTTTTTGACCTTCACCTATGGTCAGGTGGGGGAAAGACCCATCCTTAGTGGTGTATGGGGATGGTCCTGGTTGTATCTCCTCTTGTGTGCTCATCTGATGCCCTGGGTCTGCTCCCTATGGTCTGGGCTTTCCCCTCTTCAGGGGCCTAAAATTTGGGACTGGGGTCTGACTGCACGGAGAGAGGGGGGTGAGCTGGAGCAGGCAATAATCCGTGTGAGAGCACAACCTGCAGAGAGCACAGGTATCCTTCAGGGAGTGCCTGGGGTGCGTTATCTCAAAAGCAAGGAGGTGCTCAGCAGGGACCTGCCTTATCGGAGAGCTGGTTGCTGTCTCTCCTCGCAGCCCTTTGTGCCCCGGGGCTGCTCTCTGTCACTTCTCTGCTCCGTAACAGCAGGAGGCAGGCGGAAATGGGAGCCCCTGTGCCTGGTCCCTGCCAGAGCGCACTGCTTCGGAAATGGGGGGGTATCTGGCTTGCAATTACTGTGCCTTTGGCTTGGCAGGCCTGAAAGTGTGAGTGATGGGGTCTCTGCAGAGCAGCCCCTAAGCCCTGGCGGGGTGGGAAGTGCTCATAACCATCAGCAGCTTCCCCAGCTGCCTGTGCTCTGCTGGTTTGAGAATGTGGGAGGGGAGCAGGGGACAGCAACTTTGGGCTACTTGTAAAAACCCCAAATATTCACCTGGCTGGATGTCCACATTCAAAGCACAGCTTAGCCCTCCCCTTTAACAACCTCCCTCTCCCAGCTATGGCTGTGAGGAGAGGCAGAAGCTGCAACTTGCGTCTCCCATTCCCCCATTCACCTTTCCCACTTTGCAGCCACATGTTGCCGCATGTGGTGAAGGCTGGGGTGGCTGTTCAGCATCTCTCCAGGACACCTGCTGCAGCCAGTCCTTCCCTCACTGAAGAGTTCCGGTAGGGAGAATAAAACAGAAAAATTCTGTCTTTGCATCTTACCTGTTGTCAGTGGTACCAAGAAGGTCTGGGGAACTCTGGTCTGATGTGTCCTGCAAGCCACTGACAGTGGATTGAAGCCCTCCATGCCTGCAGATAACAAACCATCAGCCACCAGGCTGCTGTGTTGCAGGATGGGAGTGGCAGTTCCATGCAAGCATTTTGTGAAGGAGGGTGCTGCCTTCCCTGCCCAAGGATGGAGGAGACAGAAACGAGTGATGCCAGCTCAACAGGTCTCACTTTAAACATGGAGAAGATCCAAAAGCACTGAGCCCATTAGGATGGTGTTGCAGGAGTTGTCCAAAGCTCCAGCTCTCTCCCGCTGCCAGCTTGCCCTGGCCTTGGAGAAGGAAGGGTTAAGCTTGCCGGGCTCAGCAGAACAAGCGCTCTCTGAAAAGTCAGCCAAGCTACCCAAATGCCGGCCTCCCCTCTGCCCCCACCCTTATCCATCTCTCTTATCTGCCCTGGGCAAGAGCGGGGCATTTCCCCTCCTCCGCTGATGAGGACCAGAGCTGGCGACAGGCGGAAGCTGGTGCTAACAGCACGGGGCTCAAGGGAGGCCACGGCCGTGGTGTCCCAGCTGTGCGGTGGCCTCTGTGGCTGCAGGTCAGAGATGTGGAGGGGTGGTTTGGTCCACCACGGGGCTGGATCCGCTGAGGGATTCCCTATCCCTGGCTGCCTCACACCTCGTTTCTGTAGCATGCACGCAGTGAGCCGCGGGGTCTCAGCCCCCTTGGAGAGCCCGGCCCACATCCAGAGGGTTATCAGCCCTGCGAGGGCTCAGTACCCTGTGGGCACTGGTATCTGAGGACACAGCAGCCCGGTTCGGGGTGGCTCATGCAGCCCAGGCACGCTGGAACACAGCTCCGTCCATGCTGGGAGGGAAGATGGAAGGAGGCAGGGGTGTTCCACCCAGTGAGGGCTGCAGTGGGAGCGAGGTGCCAGGGCATCTCTGGCAGCGTGTGAGCTCTGCCGACACGAGGCAGGCTTGGACGGGCTGTTTAATTAAATGTGAAGAGCTCTCACACTTCACAAGCTGCAGCCCTCACTGCAGCCTGAGCGATTCTGGGAAAGAGTCCTTTTATTAAAAGAGAGAGAGGCTCTGGCTCTGCCCGGCAGCCATCAAATGGCACATTTAATTGTCTCGGCTCGTTTAGCTGTCGCACAGGGAGGGGTGTTCTCTGAGCCCTTCAGCCTTCACCGAACAACCTCCCCGGCAGGCACACGTGCTGCCTGCATCCTGGGTGCTCCTGCTGCCCCGGGAGGGCTGGCGAGGGCTACATAGGAGAGGAGCTTTCATCCAAGGTCAGCGCTGGGGGCTGGCTTGGTGCTCTGATGGCCCAGCCTACTCAGGGTTGAGCACGGGGGTTCAAAAGGGCTCGGGAAAGCGTCTGGAGAGAGGGGAGCCTTCTGGGGCCGTGGGAGCTGCCTGGAAGACACAGGGTAACTAAATGACAGCTTAAAAGTATCTTCTTGTTTATTCCCCTGGCAGAACACTTCTGGCTCTGAAGAAGGCATCCTACCCTGGTTTCAATGCGACAACCTCAGTGTATAAGTCATGGGACAGGCTGGCAGTGGGTTAGGATAGTTGTCCTGCACCTTTCCTCCAGGAACTGAAGTCCTTGGAAATATCTTCTGGGCTCTGCACCATCCCAGCAGCAGGAAACTGGCCCGTTCAGGGTGCACACAGAGGGAGAAAGGACCTCTGGGTGGTTTCACTTTAAATCTGCTGGGTGATATGGCGAGGCTGAACTTGGGTTCAGCTGCTGGTACTGAGCCCATCATGCTGGAGGAGAGGCTGTTCGGCTGAGTGATGGAAGACGTCCCTGGAGGGGGAGTCACAGCCCTTCCCGTGGCTGTGCAGGAGCAGCCATGCCAAAATTCACCATTTGGAGAGGAGAGGGGGAAGAAAAAAAGATCAAGAGGGGGAGGAAATACAGGCTTTTATCAAAACCTCCTTCTTCAAAGCTGTCCAGCTGAAGTGCTCCCCTTTGGTTTAATTTGAAGTGATGTTTCCTTCAGCAACTGCAGCTAAATGGAACAAGCCAGGCTGAAATGGCTGGAAAGCCTGGAAAGGAAAGGCAGTGTTTGGGAACGGCTTGAGGCAGACCTTCCCGTTAGGGTCAGCCTTGAAGGCCTTTCCATAGGGATGAAAACTGTCAATGCTGGCATTTCTCATCCCTCAGCTCCTAGCATGGGATAGAATCCAAACCCTTTTGGGAACGGGAACAGGGCAATTTCTCACCCTGGGTGCCTGGAGTGGCTCTACCCCTCTGAACTGGCTGCAGTGTGTGTGCCCTTGAACAAGGGGAAGGCAGGAGATGAAGGCGTGGGTGCTGCTCTGCCCTGAGGAACCAGTGCTTGTAGTTGCCAACCTGCAGCTTCCCTGAAGATGCTTTGGTAGGCCCTGCACACAGGTGAGAGCTAAACCAGGTTGCAGGGGGTAGCTGAGGAAGGGGCATGAATCCGTCTTCCTGATGAATACCTCCAAACCCTCTTGGAGTGGAAGAGGAAGGCCACTGCTCCCAGTGCCTGGGGAATTTCTGTGTGGGGGCAGTGGGGAAAAACAGCAGCAGTGGGGCACGTGCTGCCCTGTCACAGCATCCCTTAACTACTAAAATAACTGCCTGGGAGGCAAAGCAGCTGGCTTTTCCTGGGAAAGACCAATGTTCTCCTGTCTGCTGCATAGGAACTGATTTTCCCCAGCTGGATGGAAAGAAGCTACTTTGAAGGCAGCAGTGTCCTGTCCATGCTGGGGGCAGCCGGGCTGGGTACCCCCTGGGCAGCGGGTCTGGTCACTGGGAGGACAAAGGTGATCAAAACAGGGCAGCTGCTCTGTAGAGAGGGAGAGGGACATGTCCTGGGAAACAGAAAGGTCATCTCTTTAACCTCCAGAGGCCGAAACAAGGTTTTAATGGCAATGACTGTGCTAGCACTAAAGCCACTGACCAGGAGGGAAAGTGAAGGACAAGTCACCTCTCGCTGCACATGAGGAAGGGATGCTCAGAGATGTCTATCTGCTGGGGACTGCTCCTAATAGCATCTGCAAACCTTCTTCCATCCAAAAGACTCAAGTGTTTTTCCAGCCAGAGGCTGTATTAGGGAATAGGACTTCAGAGACCAGTGATTGTGGTAGAGCTGGGATCCCGATCCCAGATCTTCTTAAATCTCAGAGGGGAGATGCTTAAATACATGTTCGTGCTTGCAGTGATGGGAGCTCTGTGGAGCAGGAGGCAGCTGACCATGTGCTCTTTCTCGTGCTTTTCTTGATATTTGGGAAAAAGTCTCTGCCAGTCTTGAGTGAAGTTTTGAAGCCGCATGAGGAGGTGAGGAGGAAAAAAATCCTTCCACAAGAGTGGGGTGGAAGGAGCTGTAATTTCTCTTCTCCCAGTCCAGCAACCCCACGTCCCCCACAGCAGATCCATTCCAGCACTGGTATGGTTGCTGCTTTCTCGACTCTCTCTCCTCCTCTCCCCCTCCTCTCCCTCCCCCCAGCTCCACTCCACGTGCTCCCAGCTGCTCTAGGATGATACAGGCAGGCGCAGAGTTCATGGAAGCCGTACCTGTGCTTTGTCTTCATCTGTCACCCCTCCTGACAGTCAGATCCATCTTAAACTGGGAGCGAGAGGGGAAGAGAGGGAAGCAATAATTAACCTCTGTGCAGGCCGCTCCCGAAATGCTGCAGTCTGGTGATGCATGAGGAGACATCCCTGACACTTTTATTGCTACTCCAGTGCTGTTCTGCGTCTGTAGGAGGTGATTTGGCTGGGCTGGGATACCCGAGACTTTCATTATGGTTGAAGAGCTGCTGGCACCTGCAGCCTTTCTTTGCTGGGTGCATTAGTGAGGGCTCCCCACCACCCTTGCTGGCAAAGCTGGAGGGCAAAACTCATTTGGGGTGTTTTCAGGCTGAGAAGGGGTTTTCACGGCTCAGTCCTTGGGGCAGGTGCAAGGTGTATGTTGGATTTAGGATCTGAAGTTGTTTCTCATGTGGGTGCAATACACATGTGCAGAAGCAGAGCTGGTGTCATTCCAGCCCCAGGGTGAGCTGCCAGGATGGGCTTGATGTCTAGGGCAGGACCCCAGGTGTTATGGAGCCTGTGATGGATCATCGGTGGCAACCTTGTCCCACACCTGAAAGTTTCCTTGATGGGGATATGAAGTGGGGAGAGGGGCTAGGGGTGTTTGGGCCCCCTTGTGATGCTGTGGTGGACCCCATTGCCATCTTGGCAAGGGATAGTGCTAAACATCCCTCTGGTCCCTGCAACCTCCTGCCCTGAGTGCCTGTGCCTGTCCTGGCACTCCTGGGATCAAGTGACCTCCCAGCAATGCTGGGACAGCAGTGACACTGCACAGCTGACAAATGTCAGCCACTCACCTGCCTGATCAGGGCCTGGTAGCAAAGGAGCCCTGCAAGTAAAGCGGCATCAGTGGCCAAGCTCCATGAGATACAAAGACAGCAGTTGTTCTTGTAAACCCAGTGGAGCCCACGGACGAACACAGCCTGACCCTGCACGGAAATCTGGAAAAGCCATCCAGGGGTTGGTGTCTGGCTTGGTTCTTCTGCAGGATTGCTGGGCTGTCAATTGAAGCAGTGACTGTGTTTCATTACATGCTGACGCCCATTCAGCAGATGTTGCAACCTCACCTTATATGAGAGCGAGGAAAACGTTAGTGCGAAAAGCACCTGGCAGTCAGACCCTGAGTTGTGCAGATCCAAAGTGGGTCAGGTTGGTGATGTGTCAAACTCCTGTTCCTTCCTGTGGGGGTGCAGAGGCTGGGGAAGGATAGGACAGCACTGACCAGAGCTGGGAACTGGGTGTAGGTCCAGATCCCAGCGCAGGATGTGCTTGCAGTGTCCTGGACATGGGAGGTCCTGTGTGTGGGGAGGGGAGCTGAGAGGACTCCTTGGAATGTGTCCTTGGGATAGCACTGGCATGTTCTGTTTGCCCACAAGATGGGTTGCAGCTGCTGTTTCTCCCCAGAAACAGTCCCAAGCAACCAGGACTGTGAGTGGTGGGAAGCTGGTATCAGGTCCCACTGCTGTTCCCGGGGTCTGCAGAAAGGGGCACCACCCAAGGGCTGTGAGCCTGCTGGATTGGAGGGTCAATGGGACTGTTCAAACGAAGAGAAAAACACAAAAATAAGATCCATCTTGTTTTTCAGTTGTTTTAGCAGTGAGAGGGGCTGAAATAAGCCTGTCCACTAAGGTTAGAGGTGGCTTAACCAGCTCTTGGGATCTGCAGAGCAAACTGGGATCGTTTGCCATGTTTTTGTCATAGGGATTCTTTATGCAAACCCAAGTTAGAGCTGCCAGTGTATGTAGGCAGGTTGATATGATCTGTCCTGAGTAATTTCTGAAGCAACTTCAGAGGATCCTGGCATCTCTTCTAGCCTTGAATTTTCCAGTTGCAGCCTTGGTCCTGGCAGATTGCGTACTCTGAGTCCTGGCACCCATGTCTTAGAAACTGTCAACCCCATCAGTGTCCCCAGACTGTTTCTAAGGGGTCTATGCAAAGCCATCAAGAAAGACAGAGGTGGCTTCTGCCATTTGGGGCAAATTCCTAGTGGAAGACACTCTGCTCTAAAGAAAACATGGTATTGGCATGTAAGAAGGTGTTGTTTTTATCACTTGGAAACGGGGAAACTGAGGCAAGGAGGATGAGGCTGACTTTCCTAGCTGAGGGAAGGACCTGGTAGCCAGCCCAGAGACAACTCAAAAGGCTTGTAAATCTTCCCTCTTCCAGCTGCAAAAGCATCCATTGGGAACAGGTCAGCACACTGAAGAAAACCAGTCCCAAAATTTCCGGCTCAGCCTTCGGGGGGATGTTTGCCGGGGTAGGGGGGGAAAATGCTCCTGAGCACCTGAAATGTCCGAACAGGCTGCAGATGAGGCCATGCACAAGTGCTGCCAGCTCCCTGGCTTTTGAGAAGTGGGAAGACTCGGCCTTTCCCTGCACAGATGGGGGTTTAATCAGGCGCAGTTCAAGCACATGGGTGTTCAGCACTAATCCAATTTCCCTCCATTCATTAGGCTGGTTATTCATGACTCGGGAATGATGAAAGGCTGAGAGTCCATGTGGATGCTGGAGTGTGGCAGTGCTGCTCGAGGTGGGCATGTGATCATGAGCTTCTTCCTTGCTGCAGAGCCTGACTGTGTTTGTGGAAGGCAGGTGAGCTGCTGGGGGATCTCAATCCCTTCACAACACTGAATTGCAAGCCAGGCTTGCTACACCAAGCTCTGGGGATCTCAGGCTTGTCCAGCAGTTGTATGGGAAACTGGCTGAGGCACAGGTTAATACATGCAGACAAGGAGCTGCTGAGTCAGGAGAGGATCTGTAGTGATGGAAACCTGTGGCCCTGCTGTGCTCCACCAGACCCTTGCATCGCTCCTGATGGTTAATTGAACAGCAAGCTCACAGGGCAAAGCCCATCTCCCAGCACTCGGTGATCCCACAAAACAGAAGGTTTGACAAGCTGGTCCCAACCTAAGCTAGAGAAAGGCCACGATGTGTGAAAGCAGAACTGTGGGGAGTGGGTGAAGGAATTGCCATCCCTCCAGGCTGGTCAGAGCTCAGGTACAGCACCAGCTGGAATGGCCACTGGTGAGGCTGCACAGGGAAGGCAGCTGCCTGGAGTGCAGGTTTGCTTCTTCCAAGGGGCTGGCAGATGCACTTCCACCTCTGCCAGTGGTGCCTGGGTAGACAGGTCAGGAGCATGTCATGGCTGTGCTCTGGGACCCTGGCACCCAAGAAAAAGATAAGACAGGTGTTTCCCTCCGTTTCTTTCCCCCCTTGCTTTCCACCTTTGCTTTCCAGACAAACAGTAAAATTTGCACAAATATCTAAGGTGTTCCCTTTCAATTCCTGGCTCCTGTCATCAGTGTGAATATTCTGGCCATTAAAGGCAAAAAAAGTAAATTATCCTTCATGGTTGGCGTAAATTTTGGTGTGGTATGAATGAAAGGGGCTCAAAACATGGAGGAATCAAAGGCTGTTGAGTGGACACAAGTGTGAGTGTTTCCCTGCTGCATTTATTCCATTTATGTGAGTAAATGGTCCTTGTAGCATGGCTCACAGGGATGAGAGTTACTGCCCTGCCCCAGGGAGCTAAAGGGTAACTACCAATCAGTGGCTGGAGAGATACTGGGTAATTCTGATTATCATGAGGTGTCTGGGGACCTCTGGGTCATTGCCATGGGGCACCTGGGCTGTGAGCAGGTATTTAACCATGTTCTGGAATGAACCAAACTGGCTCTCACATCCTGGACAGGGTCTGGTCCTGCAGAGCCACTTGAGGGTCTCAGCACAGAGCACTGGAGGGGCAAGGGGTGAAAGCTGCTTACCATCCATGGAGCTGAGCTCCCAAGCCTCTGGCCAGTCTGTCTGTCCATCCTGTGCCCTCTTCGGCTGGGAGCTGGGTATTAATGCATCTGAGATGCTGTGCTCCTCTCAGCCTAGAAGGTGAAACAACCTTTGGGGATCTGAAATCACCCCTAGGCTGCTTGTTGGCATGGGGGCTCCTTGGTCTCTTCACTTGGCCCTTTCCTTTCCTTTTCTTTCCTCTGTGTGATTTCTCCTCCTGACTCCTCAGTCCCACCACCAGAACCCCTCATTCATTCAGTCTCCAGCTCACAGCATCCTCCAAAACCTCCCTGGCATCTCTGCAGCCCCCTGCCCTCCCTGAACCCATCTCCCCTCCTTGCGCAGCACCCCACTTCCCAAACCCTGGCTGAGCAGCTAGGCACTAACACCGGCACCCCTCTACCTTCTGAAAGGGGCTAGTGCTTGTGTTTGATGGGGGTAATCCATCTCCATCATTGTAATGACCGTTCCCATTAATCGGCCATAAACTAATAAAGTAAGCACTTTCCCCTCCACACCCCCCCCAACTTCATTAAGTCTTTAGTACATTAATATGTCTTACTTAGTGTCTGCTTTGGCCTCTGGTTTTGTGGTTGGGTTTGGGTTTTTTAGTTTGTTTTGGGGTTTGGGGTTTTTGTTTTGTTGGTTTTTTTTTTTTTTTTTTCATTTTTTTCCCATGGGTAGCATGGGTTTACTTGCTGACGTTATTCCCTGCAGCCCCGAGGAAGCTTTGACAGCCTAGGTCATCCTTACAGCAGCAGGAACATCATGCGTGCTGATGAGCCGAGAAGAAAGGGACAGGGACAGGGATTGGGGCGGGGGAAGGAGGGAGGGAGGGAGGAATAAAAGATCCCGTACACCTCCAAATTAAATTTGTGATGCCTGGCATCAGATGGGCCCGCAGCCAGAGATTAATTCGACTGATCAAGTTATAAAGAGCGCTGAGGCAGGTAATCAATCTTGGAGCTGTCAGGCGAATAGGCAGCAGTATTAACCTGGCAGGACTCGCACATGCATACACACACACACACACACACGCTGAAGCCTTTTTAATTCCTTTCACATTGACTATTATTTCCCAGGCCTGTTTATTTTGGAAGGGCTGGGGGGGTGGGGGGTAGTGGTGCTTTGCTCTTTCCTCCTCCATCCCTGGCAGCAATAGCCCCATTCAAGCAGAGCATCGTTCTCCTCCTCATGCACCCACCACCTCTACGTGCAAAGGGGAAGCCCTTGGACAAGAAGTTAGAAGGCTTTAGTGCCAGTTTTCCAACTGGATTTTCTGCTGGATACTGAGAAGACTCAGGTTGGGTTTCCTTCTCTTTCCAGACTGTTGTGGTGGTGTTACTCTTCCCCACCAGCCTGTGGCTGTGACTGATCCCGGGCTTGTGGTGCTCTGCCCAGGACCCTCCAGTCATGCAGAGTTCCCATATGTCTCTGGAGGTTCACAGAACCACTGTTCCACACTGGGTCAGCTGCAAACTGGAGCTCCTTGGAGCTGAGTCTGCAGAGCCCATAGTGGATGTAGGCCAGGAGCTCTCTTTGGAGGTCTTCCTTAGGAACGGGGTGTAAGCAGATTAGCAGTGGTGGGAGCAGGGCAGCTCCCTGCTTGGTCTGAGGCTTGGGAGTAACAACCCTGCTGGCAGCAGAGTTTGTATGAGCTGGAGACCCCTGTGCTGGCCAGATGCTGGGCAGAGGACTTATCTGGTCCAGCCTCAGAGGTGGATGGGGCAGGTCTTACAGACTCAGCGTTGGGAGTCTAAAGAGCCTTGGATCAGCTCCATGGAATGGAGACTTGCAGGCAAGAGCAGGGACAAGGCCAGCCAGGGACCCAGGAATGGGTCATTTTCAGGAGAGAGCTAAACTTGAGGCAATTGGAAAGAAGGCAGAAGAAGGAGTTTGAGGTGCTCAGCCAGCAGCCAGCACTATTAGGTGTCTGTGAGACCACCTGTGCCCCCACAGGGATTGTTGGCCATGAATATGGGCTTAGTTGCTGGCTGTTCATAGCAAACCACTCACGACATTAGGAGGCAGTGGGACCTCCTTCCATGAGGAGAGCAGGATGCAATCCCCTGCTAATTCCTCTCTGGCTGGGGACAGCTTCTCGGGTGATGCAGTCAAGGAACAATGTCTCCGTGCAGGAGTCAACTGCTGACAGCCACCAAAAGCTGTTGGTGGCTATTTTTCACCAAGACAAACACATAGTGCCCCATCTGGCATCCTCCAGGATCTGGGCAGGGACCTGGGCAGGTGCACCAGTTTGTATTGATGCTGAATGCTGAGCATGGCTCAGATGGATGGGACTGGGAGCTGGCTCTGCAGGGACCTACTCCTGGTGTCTGGTGGCCCTGCAGACCCTGTCTGTGTGCGAGTGCTTGTTTACTGAAAACGCTTAGGTACAAGTTGTCCCCATACTGCAGCTCTTCTGGTTGACCCAGCTGGCAAAGGGACGAGAGACCTCTCTGAGCCCCTGGGCTGGCAGCCCTTTGGCTCAGAGCTGTGCTGTCCCATGTCCAGGCAGGCTGGAATTTTGCAGTGGTCCTACAGTACTTTCCAAGCACCAAAGCTGCAAGCTGTCAGCATGACACAAGCAGGACACGTGACTTGGGGTGCTGGGAATGCTGTGTCCTTTCCGGGATCTTCAAGTGGGTTCTTTCAGGCTGGAACAAACTGCGTGGGCAGCTGAGGGGTCTGAGAAATGCTCTGTGGTGGGAGCTGCTGTCTTTGCAAGAGGAGTTTCTTTCCATGCAAGGTGCCCCGGTTAAATATTTCAAAATAATTTCACTCCCACAGTTTTCCTGTGCATCCCCTTCAGGGCCTGTCAGTCAGGCTGCAATGGCCCTGCTGAGAGCCAGGGCATCCAGCATGGCTGCAGCTTGCACCCAGATCCTGCATCTCTGCATCCAGCTCCTGTGTTTGTGCAAGGGCTGTGCCCAGGGCTGAGGCGGGGCACTCTTCTCTCGGGTGCTTGGAGTAGGTCCCCAAAGGGACAGAGTTTGGGGAAGGATTGCTGGATGATGCACTCAGTGCCAGCACCCATCCTCTGTGCTCCTCCCTCTCTAAAGGGGATGTGGGGATGGATGCTGTGTGCCCCAGGAGTGTCCCCATCCTCTCTCATGTCCCCCAGAAAGCAGAACAGGGGTGCTGGTGCTGCTCCTCTCTCTGTGCTGGGCAGGTGCCCTCTTCCCTCTGTTCAGAGCAAGTAGTTGCAGCCATTCTCCCATCTCCTGTCCCAGTGGCCCCATTCCTGCCATCCTGTGGTGCTCTGATTGATGCCATGACTCTTTCCACCAGATCCACCAACAAACACCTGTATCCTCTGCTGCCTGTGCCAACCCCACCAGCTCGCAGGGCTGCAGGCAAGAGGGCTTCCTTCTGGTGCCAAACCACTCCTGCGTAGCTCATGCCAGCAGATTTTGGAGCTGTTTGGTGCCAACGTCTTCTCCAATTAATCTTCCTCCTCCCTGGCTCCCCTCCTCACTGGGCCACATACTGGGGAGGATCCATCGATCTTGGAAGTGCCCAACAAAGCATCTGGAGCTCAGACTAGACTGTGTTCCCCAGCACCTTCTCCAGGTTGCTGGGTAGCAAGTGCGGATGTTGTCTTCATATTTGATGGTATTATTGACATGAGGGGGGGCGAGGGGGGAGTAAGCACTAATTGATCTGGTAATAAAGTTAATAGAAGCTCTTATGAGCTTGCCCATTAAGAATAATTAAGGAAGTGTGGGTGAGGGGAGGAGGTTGAAGGGAAATCCACCAAGGCTGGTATGGGCTCGCTTGGTGAAGATTTACAGCTCTTCCACCTCACACCCTCTGCCCTTAGCCTCCACCCCTAAACCCTCTTCTGTCCCTGCTCCCCAGGTCTCAGGCAGATCTAAGTTCTCCAGCTGGAGCTGGGGTAGTCACACAAGCCTTGGGAGGTGTGAGGGTGAGACCTTCCCTGTCGGCACCCAGACAAGATGGTGGTCCCATGGAAACTTAGCAGGAATCACTGGAGAGGGTGGTGGACTTCTTCCAAAGATCCCAGCACAAGGTGAGCATCGGTTCTTGGCAGGCCTTTCAGGGATGCTGGGACTGCTCTGACTCAGAGGCTGGCTTGGCAGGAGCAGCATCCCTGTGCCAAGCTGCAGACACTGCAGACTGTCCAAGTCGGGAATGGCCATGGGGCATCCTGGGCTGGAGACAGGATGGCTGAGCTCTGGCATGGAGAAAACCTCAACCTCCAAGCCCTTGGTAAACACAGTTGCCGAAAGAATCTCGGTGGGGTCAGGGGTTAACACAGACAGGGCTGCTCCTACAAATGGCAGGGAAAACAGGTGGGATTCCAGTGGCTGATAACAGGAGGTAGCAGGGACAGGTTGGGCTGTGAGTTGGCAGAGAAAGGATCAGCCTGGCTGTGGGACAAGAGGCTGCAAGGTACCTGGGGGCCATGGAGAGTAAGTCCCCTGCACCTTCCCTACTCGTGGGACTGCAGGCAGTGTGGCACAGCTCCTGAACTCTTGGAAACACTGTCCCCTGCTTTCCCCACCTTGCAGAGCTCATTGTGTATGCTTGGCTTGATTGATGCTGCCAGCTACCAGCCCTGAGCTGGATTCCAGGGAGCTGGGCAGCCTATGCCAAATAAACAAGGAGTTCAGAGGATGAGTGTGATGCTGCAGCTCTGTCTACAGCAAACAGCCTGGTATCCCAGGTTTGCTTTGCCTGTGAGCTGCCCCAAAGCGGGACAAAGTATCCCTGGCTCCCAGCAACTCAGTCTGCTCCTGGCCTGCTCCCAGCCTATCCATCTGCAACCAGCTGGGACATGCAACCAGAGTGGGGCTGTGGGGCAGGCGGATGTGGGTTTGCTTTGAGTGGCAGGTGGATTTTGCTGCAGGCACTGAAAAGCAGGCACCAGGCAGTGGGGCTGGACTGGCTCCCCCCCACCACTGCATGGCGGCTCTCCCCAGCACTCTCCCCCAGCCCAGACTCTTACACATTCCCCTGACCTTGGCCCTGCCGCTTGGCTCTGTCTCTGTCTGCCCATTTCTTGAGCACTCTGTGATGCAGAGCCACACTCACGGGTCTCTGGGCAGCCAAATCCACACATGGCATTTAATTCTGTCCTGCCTATATCACATGAAGGGTGGCTTACCCTCGTGCGAGCGATGTGGAAGCCCTGAGACCCTCGGCCACAGGGAGAGAGGGGCTGGCTTCTCCCACCAGTGGGATGCAGGATGGAGCTGGTGCCCAGGCTGAGTATGGGGGATGTGGCAGGATCAACCTGGAGCACCCAAGCCAGCTCAGGGCTGGCTGCATGCGGCGCCCATGGGAGGATGAAGCCTACCTGCCCTGGTGCCCTCCAGGCTGACGCAGCAGGCGAAGCTGTCTGTGTTTGTTTGCTTTGAGAAAAGGAGTGAAACCAGATCCAGCCATGCTGCTGTTTGTGGCAGGGCCCTGACTCAGAGTACGTGGTAAACAGAGGCAGGATGCCAGTGCTCGCTGGAGAGGCCATGTCCCTCCTGTGAGTGCCTCGGCTACAGGGAAGCGTCTCCACACCACTTCTTGGAGCGTCCATCTCTGTCCATCCTACCTCCACCTGCAGCCCTTCAGTGTCCAGTCTGGAGCAGAGAATCACGGTTTTTTGTGATTTTATGGCATTGCCATGCGGTGTGTTGGGTACCAACATGGGAATGGGGACCAGGCTGGTGGTATGACCCTGCGGAGTTCCTTGGACTCCCCTGCCACTTCAACCTACGTGACTGGCAGAGGGTCCCTGTGGGGAGATCAGTGACATCTTAAAAGCTGCTGCAACACTAGCAGGTGGCTTGGAAACACCCATATGCTCTGCCAAGCCCTGGGGAGGGCAGCTAGGGCCAGCAGGCTCCAAATATTGATCATGGCCGGCATGTCCATAGAACATCTTTGAAGCTCTGCCATCGTGGAGAGCCGTGGCCAGATGTCCCTGGTTCAAATACCCTGTGAGTAGAAAGAAATGGTACCTGTTCCTCAGAGCCCAAATAACTCGAAGGACCCCCCTGTGTCACCCATGGGTGACAGAGCCACCCATTGACACGGCAGACCGGGCATGTCCTGTGTGACCACGAATCACCTCTGCACAGAGGTGACACCCTTTCTCCCCTGTGAATACAGGCTGACTAATGGGGCTTTGGACCCTAAGTGGTAATCCAGAGCAGTGATTTACATTTAATTAGCCAAATGAATATGAAGATAGACTCTGCCCAAGAGCCTACTGATAACTTTCTGTGTTAATGGCTTGGGCTAATAGAACTCCTCCCTGGAAGATCACTGTGCTGTGCAGTGAGACGAGGGCCCAGACAGGCTGCAGAGGGAAGTGGGGTTGGCCATGCCAGTGAGCAGGCAAAGGTGATGATGGACTCTCCCTTTCTTTTCAATTGGTGCCACAGGTCTGATGCTGTCAAGGCTCTAAAACACGTAGTTAAAGCCTCACCACGTGGATACAACTCAGTGGTGGCTTTCCTGGTCCTAAATTTGGTATCGCATTGATTGGTAAATCTAGATCTGAATAAAGAGGCATTTTGTTGTTGAAGGCCACGATACAAGTGGAAGGAATCTGGTATAGCTGTAGCAGAGAGATCAAACAGCAAAAAATAGTCAGTGTGCAGAGCCAGCTCAGGACCTGGATTCAAATCCCATCATATTGGACACCCGTGATCTTGGCTGCAAACCCCCAGAGCTCTCCCTCTTTGCATCCCCCAGCAGATGCAGAATCATCTCTCTCAGGCTGCTGGTTGTTGGAAATAAATCGGGTGATATTCACAGGGCACAGGGGGAGCCTGCCTGGAAACAATTGCAGCCGTGGACAGGGTGAAAAAGGGCGTTTGAAGTCAGTGGTTATCAAAGAAGTAAAATAACATTCAGCTTGTTAATTAATTAATGTTAATGAATTGTTAGTTATCTAATTAATGTTAATCAAGTCAGATGTTGCACTTAAAAAAAAATTATTTCTAAAATAACTTTTGCCCACCAAGCTAGTCCGCTCCCACGGCTTCAGAGGGCTGGTGTGACAAACCTGCGGGCTTGTGTGATGGACGTGACCTAAGAACCAGCTTTGATGGCTTTCCAGTAAATCACAAATGCACGAGGATGTCAGAGTGTGCCTGATTTGTGTGTGTTTGGTTTCTTAACCTGTCGGAACCCCACTAAACCTGATTGAGGCTAATATGAGGTGGATCCCCTCACAATGTCTTACAGTGGCTTGGGGTCTCCCTAGTCAGTCTTGTCTCTGATTTCTTGCTGTCCAGGAACCCCCCAGCATCTGCAATTGAATGTGAGGGCTTCTGTCCAGGGCTGCAGAGCTGCGTTAATCACCTCAACCTGATAGAGCCAGGTCGACAGATCTTCCCAGCATGTGATATAACTCATCATTGCTTGTGATTTATCCTTTTCTCTGTCTTGTACATGAATTATTCAGGATGATGCTGTGGGAAACTGAGGCAAGGAAAGCCATGAGAGAGTCCTGTGGCTGGTGCAGGTGGTCTCGGTCCCCCAGCTGGGAAGGCAGAGTGGGATGCAGTGGGGTTCTCCCACTGGCCCTGGACACATCCAGTCTGTGGGAGGTGCTTGGCTGGGGTTTTCACTCTCACAGGGGCCACTGGAAATTAATTGCACAGTTGACAGCCATGTGTTGAACTCTCTGGGCATCCCCACCTGAGCTTCTCAGGACAGGCTCTCCTCCCATCTGTCTTTGTGCTGGCTGCAGGGCTGTGTCCATCATTGGCGCCGCATTTGTTTTGCTGTGGGTATTTTTCTTTAGCCCCAATTACACTCAGGCTTACACCAAAACAAACAAGCCCTGGGACGTGGAGGTACCTGTCTGGCTCAGACAGGCTGGTGCCACAGCTGGCCCCAGGGCTGATAAAGGACCTGCGGTGTCGCTGCGCCGGAGTCTGGGCTTGCAAAATGTGACATGGTTTTTCTTGACAATTAATCACTGGGGAATGAGCAGCATCAATTAATGGGTAATTGCCCTGATTTTGGGGCAGGGTCTCCAGACTCCTTTTGGCCCTCTCTGCACTACAAAAATGAGCATCCCCATCACTGGCACCTGGATGCAAAGCCCTGAGGGACAAAGTGAACGTGGTGTGGGTTGATCCACCAGTGGTGGCAGCTGAGGGGTTATTTCCTTGGGCAAGTGGGAATACTAACAACAAACCCCAAGATGAGGAAAAAGAAACTCAGCTGGGATGAGGACAGGACTGGCCCTGCACTCACCACTGTCTGTGCCCCAGCGAGGCTGGCAGCATGTGTCCAGTCTGAGCCATGGACTGCTTTAGGACCTGGACGCTTTGAGGTGTTCAGCTCCCTGTTTGGCCCTGTGTGGGGTCAGAAGCAAGGGCTGCTGACTTTGTATTTAGGGGTGAATTGAGATGCCTCTAATGCCAGGAAATGCAAATGATGCTGGTCCACACTTGCTTTAGGAAAGACTGCAGTGAGGTGTCCACTTGAAACACTTAGTGGGGAAACTGAGGCAACAAAGCAGCTTTCCTAATATTGAAAACCCCTGGTAAAACAGGGAACTTGTAGCCACTTGTGTGGTGCAGGGGACAGCTCCTGGGACATCCCCAGCCCTCTCCAGCGAAGCAGCCACTTTGGAGGATGGAGTCTGCCAGTGGTGAGAACCCTTCCCTTCAGCCAGGGACCACATCCCACTGCAGCGTGGCTGCCCAGTGTCTCTGGTGATCAGCCCGGGAGCTCTGAAACAGGTCAGTGGAGGAGTACGGGATGGGAGAGTAATTTGATGCTCTGAGTGTCCAGAAGAGATCCTGCTAGAAATACCCATCTGACACGGCTTGAGATAAAGCAGGGGAGGTAGGTTCACTTTAGCTTATCAGACACACTTCCTCTAGAGAGATCTCCATCAGCTCAGGGAGGAAACTACTGAATTTTTGTCTTTTGGTGACCTTTTTCCTTTTGAAATTTTTCAAGGGGAACAAAGATCGTCAGGAAAAAAAAATGCTTCACTTGGTCCTTGCTTTGTTGGTGAGAAAGTTTTAGGTTGGAAAGTTTCTGTCTTTGTTTTGTTTTATTACCAGGAAATCAAAATTTTTTTCCACAATTAAGATGAAGTAAAAAATACTGCCTGGAGAACAAGGTGGGAAAGAAATTTTTAAGCTGAAGAAGAGCAAGTGACACACTTGGAAAGCTGTATTTTTCATAATTATCCAATGGAGACAAAGTGAAGCACAAGCACAACGTGGGAATTTCACACACTACTTCAAAGCTAATTTAATGAAATTTCATTTTTCAGGGACAAAAGCAGCTCGTCAGAAAGCATTTGCAGACATCTCCATCCTCAGGACCCGATCTGCTTCCTACTCCAGCTCTGCATGTGCTGGGGTGGTACAAAAGGACATTTTGGTTACCCTCATCCTGCGAAGACCCGTAGGGGCTTTGCTTGGCCTTGCCTGCTGTGCAAACTGCTTCACTCTTTGCCTCTGCTGTCATCAGTCCTTGCTGGGCAGATTTTGGGCTCTCAGAGCTGCCCTCAGCCCCAGTCCCATTGCTGCAGGAGAGAAGTGGCTACCAGCCTGATCCTCTTCCCCAGAGCCACATCCAGGCATCAAGGCTCTCAGCAGGGACCTGTCCCCCAGGCCATCTGCTCTGGGGAGCTGGGCATCCTCATCTCCCCCACCTTCCAGCACCAGATGTGCAGGTGGCGGGGCATGTGAGCAGGATGCTGCGGTGCCAGGCAGGATTTCTGCTCACCTGGCACAAGCCCAGGGAGCTGTCGTCTCGCCACTGCCGTGCTGCTAAGCATCCAGCATCTCTGCCCCAAAACCCAGCAGCAGCTTCAGAGGATCCACCTGGCAAGCTGCAAGTGTGAGCAAATGTGTCATGGTGCACCAGTGTCTCATAAAAACTTCTGCAAGGCTGTGAGCACATCAAATAGCCATTTTGGTACAGCATTGTGCAGGGACCAGACCCTGGGGAACACAGACTTCAGGGGCTGGAAGTGCCTTCATCCATTTGACTTTCCAGCTCCTTTTGTCATGGATTTTGAAAACGTGCTAATGTTTTGCAAGTGCCCTTTTGTGCCTTTGCTCTGGGAAATGCAGCTCTGGGACAATGCTCTCCCCACTGATATATGATAAACCACTTTAATTCATTTTCCTTCAAATTTTTCACCAATTTGCTGATCTGATTCGGTGAAGACAAACTTCTCCAGCCTGCCAGGTTTTCTTCTTTTATTTTCAGCTCTGTGCTAACCTGTCCCAGTCATTGCTAAATATGAGGTTTGTGTTTGCTGGTAGTCAGGGCATTTCCCCATGGCCTTGCTACTGAGGACCATGATGGCCTCAGGGGTTCCTATGGGCAATGGGCAGGGAAAACAGGCGCTGGTCAGGCAGAACAGTGTGGAGGGAGGTGTCAGCACCGCAGCCATTGCTGGGGTGTGAGCAGGGCTGGGATGTGCTGGCCCGATGATGGCCTGGGCCCTTTGCCAGCCTGGCAGCAGCATTAGGTCCTCAGAAAGTGAAGTTTCCAGGATCTCAGTGACCAGCAGTGCTGGGTGTGTGGCCAGGGTGGGTAGTGCATTAAGGAGCTGATTGGGGTGGTGATGGATGAGCAAGGTGTTTGAGGCTCGTTAATTTCCTGGCAGGGATCAGCTTGTCACATCCTGTAATGCAATCAAAGTGGGAACACGTCTCAGGGAACACAAGGAGCACTCAGTCCAGAGGCAGAGCACCGCCTTGCAGCATCTTCCAGCTGACAAAAAATGCCATGGCTGTGGAAGTTTAGTCCTGCTGAATGCTGGGCATGGCTCAGCCTTGGCTCTGTAACCCTCAGCAGGGGCACTGCTCCCATTTGGCTGATTTCTCCTGGCTGCCCAGCAAAAGGTGACTGTGCAGGGCATGTTAGAGCTTAGCTTAGTGCTGCCTTGAAACCCCACCATCCCTAGGTTGCAGGTGTCCTAGGAAGCCTCTGCCCTCTGGAAGTGGGGATTGGCTGAACCACAGACCACAGCACTGGCTGCAGTCATTCTTCCTTCCCATCCTGTCACTGCATCTGACTGTGGGGCTTGCTGGGATCCCGAGAGCAGGGTCTCAGTTGTTGGACAGGGGCGAGTTCCCCGGTCCAGAGGTACTGAGGGTGCAGCCAGGCTTGCAGGAGCGTGTGGCAGGTTACAGCCAACACTCCTGCAGCTGAAGGATGCTGTGGGACAGGGCTGTGGTGGGAGGTCAGGACAGATGAGCTAGTGCTCCCTCGCAGCCTGAAACTCCCCAAATCCCCAACCTCCTCCCCAAGAAGCTCTACTTCCTGTCATCCAAAGCACTGGGAGAGCACAGAAACCAAAAGGTTTAAAAAAAGAAAAAGGCCCCTGTGGTGACAAACATGATCAACATGGCTGTGAGCCGAGGCACTGCTCACTCACCCAGGGGACAAGCTCGGGGGGACACACACAGCCCCTCCAGCCAGGCCTAGGGCAGGGGGGAGGTTGTTTTTCCAGCTGCAGCATTGTTCTGCAGGACCTGAATAAACACCCAACCTGGGGCACCCAGGCAAAGGGCACGCTTCCCTCCCAGTGCCTGGAGTCCTCAAGGAAACCCCTTTTGTCTCTGCTTTTGGCTGACTCTCGGAAAACACCTCCACTCCTTGCAGTCAGAAGTGCCTGCACCAGCACCACGGGTCCCTTGCTGATGGGGAGGGTGGGACAGGACTGTTCTCCAGCTCCTGTGCAGACATCTGGTACATGGTCTCTGAGAGCATCAAGATCTCTCATCTGCTTCTTCAGAGCCTAAACCCAGCACACATGTGAGTGTGCTTGAGAAGTACTTTAATTTACCCTTTTAATATGAATAATTTTCAGTAGTAATGATTTGATAACCATTTAGTTATTCATGCAGCTTGTTTGCTACTATTGATTACTTTGGTTTGATGTTACTTGCAGACCACAGGGACCTGAGGTCAGGCTCAGCTGCACCACAGTGAGCTGCAGCATCTTGAATAAGGGGAGAGATGCTTGGTGGTGGCTGTCCCCAGGTGGGATGGCTGGGAAAATGCCACTGTCTGGACTCACGCAGACAGACAAGGTTTGAAAGCTACTGGTTTTGTGGCCAGCTGCAGCTGAGGAGCTGTGGCTGGCCTACTGATCTGTACCTCTCTGCTTCTGGGGAATTTTCTGTCTCTTAGTCCACCTAGTAGCCATCCTGGGGGGTCCAGGACATGGCTGGGATCCATCAGGCTTCTCTTGTCCTGGGCATGCTAACAGCAGAGAGGGCACTGGCAGCAGGGGGCTGGCTGTTTGTGCTGGGCATGGAGTCTGGAGCTGGCACATTCCCCAGCTCAGCACGGGACTCTGGCTTTGCCTGATGAAGCTCTCACAGGTGCAGCAGCATCTGATGGGCTCGGGACAGGACCTGAGTCACTCCGAGAGGGCAGTGGCACTGGGATACTGCAATGTCCAGGGACAAAGCTGTTCTACAGGGCAGCAAAGACCAGCTCTAGGGGCACCAGCAAGCAGGAACTGCCAGGACAGGTGTGATGGCAGGGATATAATTTTCCCGTGCCGTTCATGATTTTCAGCCTAGGCATGTCAGTGCTTGGAAGCATATGTGCCCCTCACTTCATCCCCTGCTGAATCAGATCTTGCCCCTGTGCAGGAAAGAGCTGCTGCCTGCCCAGCCTGCTTTGCTGTGTCACTGGTATCACCTAGAGAAGGCACCACACTTCTCCACAGCACAGGAGTTGAGGAGTGCAGGCTCATGGCCAGGGGGCAGCTTAGGAGCCCATTTTGTGCCTATTATCCAAAGCACTGAAAGGGCTGCGGATGAACTAAGTGAGGGACTAAGTAAATAAAGGATTGACCTTCCACCCCCGGGGCCAGAGGGCAGCTACAAACTAGTGCTAATGTGAAATAGAGAGCCAAACTTTGCAGACTCTGGAGGAATTTACCCTGGAAGCATCAAAGAAGGCAAAGGACTCATGTGTCATCCTGTCTGCATCAACACGGGGATGATGGCCTTGCCACCCAGAGGACCAAGCTCTGGCCAGCGGCTCTGGGAGGGACTCTGTGTCAGTTCAAGGGCTGAAGCAGAAAAGGTCTACAGGGAAATCCCTGACTTGGATGCCTGGGGCTGCTCACACTTTCAGCGCGATGCCCCGCGGGCAGCTCAGCACAAGCGATTTGCTGAGCATCCCCCAGTGCCCTGCCAAGGCACCATGGGGCTGCTGGGTGCCCTGCAGGGGGAGGGACCTGGGAGCCGGGGGTTTTATCTTAACCTGTGGGTGCTGGGACTGGGGACCACTGAGAAAGCTTGGGCTTTGCAGTACAGTTTTCAAAGGACTTCCTAAAAGGGGTCACAGCTAAATGCCTCAGGCTGGGCAGCCAGCATGCCCAGTTACTTTTGACCATATGCAAAGGGACACACAGGGAGTCATATGAGAGAGGCAGAAGACCACAAGGGATGGACGGGTCAATAAGAGTTGGCAGATGGACATGGCCACTGGAGAAAGGAAAAAACAAGCAGATAAAGGTGAGAACTGGAGATCACCAGTGGAGAGCTTTGACTGGGATATTTTGACTGAGTTATTCCAGCTGAGGGAAGTTGACCCAAGGGGTGGTTTTTGTTATTGCTTTTCTTGCTCTTGTCTTGTCTCAGGGAAAGAGGTGAGGCTCTGCCTGTTATTAACAGCTTGAGATGCATGGGATGGCACAGAGCACTCCTGATAAACCTACAGGGTCCCCAAATACTCCTAGTCAGGTACTAATTCATTCACAGGATCATGGCAATGTGCACAAATCTCTCTAGGCCTGTTGCATTATGAAAGTCTGTGAGTGATTTACACCCTGTTAGCAGGACCGCTAACCGGTCTGTGTGTTATCTACAGAACAACCGGACCTTCTGGGCTGCTTTCAGCTCCATTTGCTATTTTAATTGGTGCCTGGAATTGCTCTTCCTCCCTTGCAACCGATGCCATAGTACTGTGCTTGCCTTTCCCTTGGTGAAAAAAAAAAAAAAATTAAAAAAAAAATCCCCAATCCCCCAAAGCACCCTGTTAAGAACTTCCACATCTCATTGAGCTGTTATTAATAGGGGGATTGTCTGGTGTCACAGCACAGGCATAAAATACATTATCACATAATCTTATTTAGCAAACACTTGTGTCGCTTCGCCCTTGGTAATTGCATTTGGGAGATGCAGTATTTATGAAAGGGGAGAAGGAAATGTCTTGACTCATCTCCTCTGAGCAGTAAAAGTCCTGGGAAAAAGGGGGGAAAATACGCTGCGGGGATGAAGGGGATGTCAAAACTGCTATTTCCTTTGCAGCAGGTTCAGTGCCCTGTCAGAACTTCAGCTTTTCTGCTGAGCTGCTCCTGGAACTGAGCGAGGCTGAGGAATGGATCCAGGTTTTGCTGTGTCGAACCCCAGAGCTTTCCCAGGATGTCTCTGCAAATCCTGCTGCAAGCTCACTCACTGCCTTGCGTTAGCTCTTATTTCTGGTTGGACTTGCGAGGCTCTTCGGTGAGACTGCACTCGGGGCTCGGCTCCGAGGATGCTCCCCGCTCAACGGGAAGACGGACCAGGATTTCTCCTAGGACTGAAATTCCCCCAGCCAGCCTCGCATTTCCGTGTCGGACCTTACAGTACGAGAGCAGGAGCTGAGGAGAGAAGTTTTGCCCGGGGTACAGCGTCCCGACCCGGGGAGCTCAGATCTGTGTGGGCACCTTTCCCTCCATCTTTGAAGCCTCAGCTCCTACCACTTGCAGATTTGGTGAAAAATTGCGGCAGAGGATGAGCTGCTGGAAGTTGTCCCTGTTTCCCAGGGCATGCTTTAGGGAAAGGAGAAAGCTATCTCAGAAGATTATATAATGCCTCGGATAGCTCCATTCCATCGGAGCGCTGAAGTATTTGTCCCCAGAAATCACAGCTCATTTCCCCACCTACAACCACCCACGTCCCTTCGTACCCGCAGTGTCCGTGGCTGACCTTGACCGGCCAGCGAGGCACTCTGGGCTCTTCTGGGGTCCCGGAAGCTCCGGCTCCGGAAAGTCCTGGAGGGAGCAATAACACGAAACAGCGACTTTTCGCAAACCCCGACCGTGTCGGCACTGGAAATTCAAAGCCATTGGTGATGTGCACGGAACTGGGAAATTGGTGTCACCTACTCTCCTTCCCAGTTTATGTTTACACACCGTGTTTAATGTTTGTTTTCTGTCGTGCTCTCTCTAAGCTGTTTTTCGGGATTCCGCCTGGGCAGCTAGAAACATCCGCAAAACCTTTGGGGTGGAGCCGGCTCTGACTTCTCCCCATGGTCACTTGGTGAATCGAGAGGCTGTAGCACTGGCTATTACAACGAATTACAGGTGGAAAATACACTTAATACGAAAGTAAAAACTGGAGATAATTGATTAAATTTACAAGTGTGGAGATCGCTCTTGGCGTCAATGGCCGATCGTGTTTAAATACAGATAATCCTTTGCGCTCCCCATCCCCGGGCATCAGTCCCCGGTGGAACTCGCTGGGTGTTTTACCCGCGAGGAACGGGTTGTGCTACTAGGGGAGACTTAGAGTTTGGGAACCCCCATGATTTCCTCTTTCTAGATCACTTCCCCGATTTTATGCCATGGCTAATACCTGTGCTGCAAACTACAAGTGCTGCGGCAAGTTTTTAAGTGCCCTGACAGAATTTGTATGTATTTTTAAACGTCAGCAGTGAGTTTAGAGGCAAAAATTAGTTAACTTGGTGAACAGGGTAGCCGTTTGCTAGGAAACTTTCCCCTGCCAATTGTTAATTCCAAAAATTACGTTTCAAAATGTCCTAAAATAAATGGTACAAAACTTCACAAATGTTAACGTCAGTTACATACAATATGTAGATGTCAAGGAAAAATCCTTAGGTCAAAAATTACTGTAAGTCATAATCTGTAGTGCTAGAGTTCGTCGGTACTTTTCTTAGGCACGAATATATTTTCTGTTTATTTACAGATCAGATACTTCAGCCCATATACGGATCACTTGTAAAAAGACAAGCGTAAATAAGGAAAAGCGCCTGAACCCGTCGGAGTCCCTTGACTTCGGGGGCCGAACGGACTCGCGGGCAGGGCAAGGACTCGTCCCCGCAGCCGCCCACCTGTACGGCAGCTGCCTGGGGAAAAGAGGCAGACCCCCCGGCCCGGCCCTCCTCTCCAAAGGCTAACGCAAACAGCAGCAAATTAGATTTAAGTTTACCCATTGGTTCTGCCATAATTTGTATTTGCTTTTTGCGTGCTAATTGACCTCGGGGAGGGGAAAAGAGGGAGGAAATAAACAAACAAACGCGAAGATTTACCGAGGAGGGTTTTGAGGTTTTTAGAGCTAAGCCCGTAACAATGTTTGCAATAATTAAGACCATTATTATCGGATCTCCTCATTCATTAGTGAAAGCTACTCTGTTAGCGGAGCCGGCAGGGCGGGCCGCTCCCCGCCTGCCCGGCGTTGAGGAGCTGCCTGCGCCCCTGCCCCCGAGGGCGGCTTTTAAGCTGGGGGGGCCGCGGAGGGGAGAGACACAAATCTGTTGGCAAAACAGGACTTTTTCTGATGGGGAAAAGGCCTGAGGCTGAGGGCGGGTGGGAGACAAAGCGGCCGCCGCTTCCCTGGCGAGGGAACAAACAGGGCAGCTGCCGGCAGCCGGGGCCGGCGGCGGTGAGCAGCCCCCGTGGGTGCGGGGCAACCGCAGGATCGGGCCATATCACGACTGCCATCCTCTGTGTCGCGACAGGCCTGGCTGTCTCCGGGGTCAGAGTTTCTCGGAGCGGTGGAGACCCAGAGGAAGGAGGCAGAAGGGAGCGGGTGACCGGCCCACGTCTGCTCCCTTGGTGCCGCGGAGAGTGTAATTAAACTGTGAGTTAATAACGGGGCAGAGCCCCCGGTGTCCCCCACTGCCGTCGATGCCCTCGGGGGTGGCGGCCAGACGCCGTTCATTACAGATGGGCTGGTGCGGGGCGGGTGGCCAAGGGGACAGGGCTAATGGGATTACACGCATTTCTGCACGGTGGAGAGAGGGGCTGGTGCCGCAGGACCAATAACTTATTGGCAGATGCTCCTCCGGCAACCGGCGACATTGAATATTCATGGGGCGCCGCCGGGCACGGCGGGCCCCATCGGCCACCACCCCATTTCCTCCCCTCCCGCGGGTACCCTCGTCTGGGGAGGGTCCGTAAGGACGAGAGACCCGCGGCCTGTTGCATGGAGCTGGTCAGTCCCAGGGCAACGAGAGGTGGGAGGAAGAGGGAAGGTGCAGGTCCCTTCGGGACTCCACGGCACCGGCGCTGCTTGCGCCCACAGGTGCGATGAGCTGTGACCCTGCCCTTCCCTCTGCTGAACCCATTTTCTCCAGGAAGCCAGCAGCTACAGGGGGGCGAAGGAGTAGTTTGCGGACTGCTCGAAATAGTTATTTTTGGTAGATAACTACTGCCCCGGGAGATGTCGTTGACAGAGCGCGGAGCCGGCCCCGCCGCTCCTTCCCCGCCGTATTATCTCGTAACCCCTCGGTCGTTTGTAACCATAAAGGGGAGAAATATCGTTGCGGGCGAAGTTCGTGCGATGCTGCGGCTCCCGCTGCGCCGGGCACTTTATACTCATTAAGTGCAGCGGCGCTAAGTCATTACTGTAATAAGGAGTTATGCTGAATGCACGGGGCCACGTTTCCAAAGCCATAAATTACAACTGTCAGTTCGTATTCCAGGGATCAACAGAGCTGGGAGTAATTATTTACAGCGTGCTTTATAGAGCAATTAAAAATTCCCCAAATGGTGTTAATTGCTTTTAACTCTCAGGAAGCACAGGCCACCCTTCCTGCGGACCCTGAGCCGGGGAAAAGCCGCCGCCGTCCGTGCGGGCTCGGCGGGAACTGCCGAAAACGAGATTTCGCATTGGGAAGCCCACATCTCCGCGGGACCCCGGCTGCTTGGTGCGGGGGGTGTCTTGCTTCGCTATCGGCATCTGTCGCGACACTTGCGGCATAACTTAGTGCAGACGGCAGCGCTGCGGGATAGAGCCCCGACGGCAGCGGACACCGCCGTCCCCGGTCCAGGGAGAGGCGAGGGACGCTCGACGGGGCCGTCTTGGCCGCGGAGCTCTCCCGCCAGCCCCCGTGCGCAGCCCCGGCCCGCACGGCCCCGCCTGGGCACCGCCGCTTTCGCCGTAATGGATTTCACAGGGGCCGCGACGAGAGAGAAAGAGCTACGGGAGGTGATGGACTTGCAGAAGGATGGATAATACTCGAGCTGGGGGAGGCCCTGGCGCAACGAAGCGAGGGAGGGAAGGAGTCGGAGTGCACCCTTCTGCTGAGGGGGCGTTTGTCGCCGCGCACCTGCCCGCGGCAGAGTCGCCCACTCTCCTTTCAGCAGTATAGAGGATTTTGTAGGTCCGGAAAGCACTGCTCCAAGTGCAGTTTTCGGACCGAGCCCAATGGGTTTTGCTGGGATCTTGCCAAGGTCCCAGACACACACACTTTTGTCCCCGGTCCCCTCAGGAGAGCTTGTATTTCGCAGTGGTGTCCCGGCCAGCAGCTGCGAGGCAGAGAGGCAGCTTGCGATGCCAAACTCCCGGGAGCCCCGAGCTGCAAAGGAGCTCAGGGCCCAAGGGGAGCCCTGGCAAGCCAGCAAGGCAGAAGGAAAGGGGAGTGGAGGGTGGAGGTCAGGCCCTGGCTGGGCTGCTCCTCTCTGCTAGCAGGAGGCAGATGCACACGATCAATGAGAGAACCTGAGAAAGGATCCCTGGGCACTTCGTGGGGAGGGAGAGCCTCACGCATCAGGAAGAGCCCTCATCTCAATTGTCATTTCCTAGCATGGATATACTGGGCCCTAAACCCTCATCTGGGGCAGGACTGAAACACCATTTTGGAAATGAGCTTGCCCCAGCAGCTATTTGGGGTAGGTGAAGGGGGACAAAAGTTTCAAGGCAGGCAGGAATATGTATAGTGGCTGTGGATACTTGAAGGAGGTGAGATGCTCTGGAGAAGCACAGTCCAAGGACACTGGGCTTCCTTAATGTATGAGTTTTGCAGCAACATAGTGCACATGTCAGCTCCTGCATTGGAGGCTTTTGTCTGCCTCCAAGGAGGTCTGATCCACCTTACTGGTGTTTCCCGCAAAATAGGATTTCTCTGTACAGAAGAGAAACCCTACCACCCTAAGAAGCGGTTTGGACAAATATCTGGGAATATCTGTCTCCCTGAACTCTGCCTAGAGTATGATATCGGGATTATTTTTTTCAGGCCCTGACATTTAGAGTCCTAGCAAACAGGGACAAATCCATCCCTCAGCAAATGGGAGCATACTGACTGGGGATCCAGGCAGAGACAGCTGGGCTGGGGTGCCTCTGTCCCCGACCCCAGGGATCCATTTGTAGGATCATTGGATGCACCTCAAAGTGGGTGCTGGTCCTTGTAAACTCTCCTGTTGGGATGTGAACCTGAAAGCACCAAGACTGACCGTGACGTGTCTTAGTGTGTGAGATTGCAGCACTGCTTCTTTAGCCTCAGAATTAGGGAGGCAAAAACCATATATTAACTGCCAGCCCTAATGATACACCACATTTCCAGAACCTCGTGCTCTACAGTACTGCTCAAGCCACAGCCCTGGAGAGCCCAAGGGGAAACTGAGGCCAGGAGCAATTTGAGCTGGAACATCTGAAATGAGTGTTGTCCTGGAGCTTACATCTGCAGTGCCCAAACTCCCAATGTCCAGAGCTGTGTGGTTTTCTCAAGGATGCAAGTGAAGTCTGTGGCTTGTGCAAGGAGTAAGTCCTGGGGCTATGCATCATTCCCAAACCCATCAGTAATTCCCATTGACTTCCAGAAATTTTGAATCCCTGTCAGGACCTAGCCCTGCCTGCCCTCCTCCTTTTTCCTCACTGCTGGACAGAAGGAATTCTGACTGACCTGTAATCTGCCTCCTGGCAAGTTTTATTGCCCCAAAGCCCCTACATTGGGCTCAAAAGCTGGGGGCTGTGACCGTCACTAACCAGACTGGATCACTGATGGTGACCTTGTGATTTCTTGAGGCCAGTCCCTCTGGGGCCTTCAGCATCTGCTCAGCCTGGGGGATCCCTGGCGCAGGGGAGGCCGAGGCTTTTCCCGGCATCAACTGGGGCCTTTGGGATGTGCAAGCAGCAGCAGGCAGCTGTATTATTTACTGGAGGGAGGGCATTTCCTGGGTCTCAGGACTTGGCAGCAGATCTGGGTCCCTCTGGATGTCAGCGCTCACTGGCACGGGACTCTACAACACTGTGCGGGACTGGCATGGCATGTTTTATTGCTTCCCTGTGGAGACGACCTGACATGCTCAGGTCAGGTGAGCAGGCTCTGCCCCACATCTCCTGTGTGGCAATGGGCAGAAGAAGAAGCTCAGGCATATCCTGAAGAAGGGCAAAGGCAGCTGCAGTCCTGTGGGACAAGAAGGCCCCCTGCCCGAATGCAGCCTCCCGGCCCCGGCTGGCCCCAGCCCTCACTCCCTCCCTCCTCTCCCAGCTCCTCCTAACCACAAGGACTTTGGTTGATGGAGCTGGCGCCAGCGAGTTCCCTGAAGAGTTCAGAAGTCAAGAACTGGGGCAGGTACTGGGAGGAGGGGGGAAACCCGACCCCAGCGGGCAGGCAGGGCTGGGTGGTGGTGGGGGCAGGCTGGCTGGGCACTGGCCGGGCATGGGGCTGAGGGGCGGCTGTGGGTTGCTGCTGCTGCCCACTACCTCCACAGCCTTCCTGTGTGGGGCTGTAGTGTCAGGTCTTGGGTTATGACAGCAGGGTTGTGGCTTGGGTGAGGGTGGCAGGAACCCACAAGCACGGGTGTGTCAGTGTGTGTGTCTCTGGGGATGCCTGAATGTGCGGGTACCGTGGTGTGTTACTGCCGGTTGTGGGAGTGACTGCGGGTGTGTGAATACATACAGCTGTGAAGTGTCAATGAAAACATGTGTCAGAGCTTGTGTGGGTGCAGGGGGGTTGTAACTGTCTGTGAGTGTGTGGGGACGTTTGAATAAGTGCACAAATGTAGGTGTGTGTGCAAGAGGATGTGTGGGACTGTGAGCATGGGTGCCTGCGAGCTCATGAGGGTGTTTGTGAGCTTTTATGCAACACTGCGAGTGTGAGGATGTGGATGGGATGATATATCTGGTGACGAGTGACAAGATGTACCTGAGTGCACAGGGGCGACTTTCTATGCCAGCGCATTTGTTTTGCGTGGGGGATACCCCAGAGCAGGCTGTCCTGTGGGATCCCCACGGTCCCTTGCAGGCACTAAACCACGGGCACGCTGAAGACCTGAAGGGCAGCCTTTGCCCCAGCCAGGGAGGAAGGGGCCTGGAGGGCCGGTCTCAGCCAGGAGCGGGGAGGATAAGGCGGGCAGAGCACAAACCAGCGGGCAAAACCCTGACGCAGTGGCCGGGAGCGCTGGGTTGCGCTGGGCAGGGCCGGTCGGCAGCAGCGGGAGGTCGGATCCAAAGAGACGGCAGTGCCCCTGTCCCATCGACAGCTCTGCTCCCGGCCCGGCTGCGCGGAGAAGGCACCGAAGGGCCAGGCCCACGAAAAGTTTTATAGAAATTTCAATAGTGCCTTTCATTTTAATTTTGTTTTAAAATTTTAAAATAATTTTGGATTGGTTTGGTTTGGTTTTTTTTAACGAAAACACTCATCTCCCCGCGGGCAGGCGGGGAAGGTGGCGGCGGCAGACGGCGGAGCCGGCAGTGGCGGGTGCCCCTCAGCCCTCGCCCCGCCGCGGTGGCCGCTGCCCCGTGGGGCGCAGCTGGGGCCTGCCATCGTCCCGGGGGAATGAGCCCCGCCCCGGCTCTCCGGGGGTAGGTGTGCTTCAGGAGCCCCTCGCCTCCTCCCGTCACACGCCTTCCGCGGGTCCGGGCACTTGTGGGATGCCCTTCTCAACGTCCCTGCGTCCCTGCTCTGGGGTCTGGTGATGGGAGAGCCGCCTCCTCCGCGGCTTTTTGGAAGGTGCTGGCTTTGGAAATTGAGAATACCCTTCCGGAGCAAAGGGGCACGACGGGTCTGGGACCTCATCAGAAGGGGATCCTCCGGCTTCAGCTCTCGTTCGGGATCAGCGGCAGCCTACGGGGATCGCGGCCTAGGCTTGATTCTCCGGCGGGGGCTGGCAGCCAAGATCCCCCTTCCCAGCAGTCCGCGGCCACAAACTCCGGGACCAAACGTCCCCACTCCGCCGCCGGGTATCAGCCACTATTTCACCCCCCAGTGCCCTGCGCACATCCAGTGCTCACTTTATAAGGCCGAGACGGGCGGTGATTTTTTTTGCGGTGGGGTGGGGGTGCGAGGGGGGGCTGGGGAAGAAGAAACTCCTCTTGTGTGCTCTTCTCTGCTGTCATTCACTGGGCTGCTTTCAGCATCCAACCAATGGAGAGTGAGGGCCTGCAGCAGTAGGCCCTGGGTAGGGTGATTGATGGGCAAGCGGGGCGGCGGGCGATCGCACTCACAATCCGCCGCGCTCCGCTCCGCAGGGCTCTCGGCTCCCCACCGCCCGCCGCGGCGAGGGGTCCCCGGGGCACCCTTGTGTGTGTGCGTGTCCGTGAGTGCGTGTGTGTGTCCTGGGTGAGAGGCTCCTGACGTGTCTTGGTACCTGGGGGTGCTGGGTCTCATCGGAGCGGGACCAGTGTGCTTGGCTGGGCTGTCGCGTCTCCGCTCCTGGAAGCTGTCGGGTGTGTTTGGCGCGGTTGTGTCTCCAGTGTCTGTGTCCTGTGCCGCGCCGGGCACGGCTGTCGCGTCCCGGGCTGCGGGGGTGTTTCACTGTTGTACCTGGGCTGCGCATGGCTGTGCTGGCGTGTCTTCGTGCTGAGCGTGTGGCTGCCGTGTCCCGGCCTTGCGTGGCTCTGCTGGCGTTTCTTGAGGTGCTCGGCCGTCGTGCTATGGGACTGAGCGCGTAGCCGGCGTGTCCCGGCTGCGTGCGGCCCCGTTGCCGGTTTCGGGGCGGTGCGGGGCTGTGCTGCCCTGCCCAGGCGGAGGTCCGGCCCCGGTGCCCGAGCGGCGGCATGGAGCACCTCGGGGCTCACCATCTGCACCAAGGGCAAGCCGAGCCCATCAGCTTCGGCATCGACCAGATCCTCAACACGTCGGAGCCGGGCAGCTGCATGGTGTCGCACCCGCGGCTGCAGGACTCTGCGGACTACGGGCTGGGCTGCATCGTGGGCAGCGCCTATAACACGGTCACGGGTGGCTACGGGGCGAGCGGCGGCGCGGCCGGCGCCTACACCGGCACCTCCTGCAGCATGGGCGGCCTGCCCGGCTCCTACAACGTGAACATGGCGG
Organism: Eulacestoma nigropectus; assembly: GCA_013397775.1. Lineage (NCBI taxonomy): Eukaryota > Metazoa > Chordata > Aves > Passeriformes > Eulacestoma > Eulacestoma nigropectus. Next base: position 312,014 of record VZTE01004807.1, read on the forward strand.
TGAGCATGAACGGCAACACCTTGAGCTCGGCCGGCGGGGTGATCCGCGTCCCGGCCCATCGCCCCGTGGCCGGCGGCGTCCACCAGCCCCTCTCCGCCGCCGTGCCGGCAGTGAACGGCATGAACAGTCTCACAGGGCTTACCTTCCCCTGGATGGAGAGCAACAGGCGGTACACAAAAGACAGGTTCACAGGTGAGTCGCGCCACCGGGACCCCCTTTCTCTCCCTGCTCTCGCTGCCCCGCTTCCTCTCTCGCCGCCCGGCCTCGGCGCGGCAACTGGTGCCCACAGGGGCACACAGGATCCAGCTGGGGATCTCTCCGGCCGGGTGGAGAAAGCAGCCGGGATGGTCCTGGGAAGTCGGTCCAGGAGGAGGCCAGAAGCAAGACGGGGTGGGAAACGAGGCGTATTCAGTCCCCCCTAAATGAGTTGTGTTTCCTTTTGTTTGTTTGTTCTGATATTTTGTTTGGTTCGATTGTTTGTATATGTGGTTTGGCTTTTGGTTGTTGTTTTAGTTACTTTTTATTTGTTAATTTATTAGTTTGGTGTAGTGTTTTAAAAAATATTTTAATTTTTTTCCGCGATGCGGCTCGGCAAAAGCGGACAAGGGGAGAAAGGGATGGTTAACTCCGTACACCACATCCCGCAAGCCCGGGGCACGGCTGCCCAATCGCTGCCGCCCGAGCCAGCACCTGGGAAAACTTTCCTTCAAAATCGAGAGTTCTTTGGGAAGCACGGCCCGGCCGGCGGGAAGGCAGACCGGCGGCCTCTGTCCCGGCCTGTCCGGCAAGGCCGTCCCGTTGCCTTTCTTAACCGGGCTGGCTTTCCCCGGCTGCGGGTTTCGGCTCGGCCTTTTTCCCCACCAAAAGGGACTTTTTGCAGACCTGAGCAGAGCAGGGCTCGGGCTGGAGCCGATTCCCGGCCTCGCCACCGTTTCCAGGTGTAGCTGGGTTCGTCTTTCGGAGCTAATAAAGCAAAAACTCGAACAACGAAAAGAAGTAAAAAAGACGCAAACAAACAAAAGAAAGGAACGAAATTGCAAGGGGGAGAAATCAGCGCCCGAATCGCCTCTTCCCGAGGGCGGAAACCGAGGCCCGATTTTTGAAAGTTCCCTTTTAATTTCGACCCGATGGCGCTGGGTTCGGGCACGACCGCGGGTGGACGAACGGGCTTTTCCCCTGGCAAGCACCTGACTGGATTTCACGCAATCTCTTCCCGGCTTAGACACAATGTGACTGTTCACAAATTTTTTTTTTGTGGGATTGGAAAAAAAAAAAACCAAACAAAACCATGTATATATTTAAAACAAAGC
>VZTE01004807.1:313366-340866 GCA_013397775.1 Eulacestoma nigropectus
AAAAAAAAAGGCAAACAAACAGAACAACAAATCGCAACTCCGTTTCCAGTCCGGGACTTTACTTCCCGTGTACGACGCACTAGGGCCAGGGCCGATGGGGTTACCGCCGCGCCCAAATAAAATTATCCCGAGCCCGCTTGGCACGGAGCGCGGAGCCCCGGCCCGGCGCCAGGACCGGCTGCCGCTGCTGACCCCCCGTTCCCCGCAGGCACTTGGCCGGGCAAGCGGCCGCCTTCCCCTCCGCCGGAGCCGAGCGGTGCCCGGCGGGTGCCCGCAGCACCCAGGAAAGGCCGCCGGGCCTTCCCGGTACCCGGGGCCGCCGCCGAGTTTTTGCAGCTCGTGCGTGGGTGTCGGCGGGGAAGCCGCGGCTTCGGAGCGGTGGGGGGGGTCCCCAGCCCAGCGGCCGGGAGCCGGCGCCCCTCTGCTGATGTGTCGCTGCTTGCTTCTTTGCCTCTCATCCCCCCTCCTCCCGTGTCCCCCCCAGTGGCCCTCTCACCCTTCACTGTAACACGCCGTATAGGTCACCCCTACCAGAACCGCACGCCCCCCAAGAAGAAGAAGCCGCGCACCTCCTTCACCCGCCTGCAGATTTGCGAGCTGGAGAAGCGCTTCCATCGGCAGAAATACCTGGCCTCGGCCGAGCGCGCTGCCCTGGCCAAAGCCCTCAAGATGACGGACGCCCAGGTGAAGACCTGGTTCCAGAACCGGCGCACCAAGTGGAGGTGAGGGACCGGGGTCTCGGTGGACCGGGGTGGGGCAGCCCGGGGGGGACAGACCGGGCTGCCAGCAGCTCTGCCAGGAGCATTGGTGGCTGCGCAGAGGCGTGCAAGCCCCGTGTGTGTGTGTGTGTGAACGTGTGTACACGTCCGTGTGCATGCACAGCAGTGTATGTGTGTGCCTGCGGTGTGTGCACACCTGCGGGCGTGTGTGCAAGCAGCACACGCGTGTGGCACTGCAGGGTCGGTGTGAAGGCCACGCGTGCCCGTGTGTGCCCGCACGCAGTGTGTGTGTGCGTGTGAGCGTGCACGGGGGTGTGAGTGCCAGACACGGCCCCGCGAGTGCGGTGTGGTGCGGGCCATGTGCGGGTATTCCACGGTGAGTGCACACCGGACCTGCGTGTGTGTGTGCCAGGGGGACGAACGTGAGTGTGCGCACACGCGTGCAGTGGGTGCAGTCGGTGTCACCAGTGGGTGCGGAGGCTCCCGCGCCTCTGTCCGCGGCAGCGGCGTGTGGGAGCCCCCGGCCCGGGGCTGTCGCACTACCGGGCTCTGCATAGCGCGGAGATTTTCGTCCCTGCGGGGTTCGTGGCGCCTCCTTGCCCAAGCGCTTTCTTTTTGTTCTGCTGCCGGGCGTGCCGGTAAAGCCGGAGCGCAAGAGAAGGCTGGGTTCACACGGAGCCTCCAGGTCTCCATCGCAGTGACCCTGCCCCTCCCAAGCTGCACCTTCCCGGGATGTTCCCGAGGGAAGCACCCCGGCCCTGAGAACATTCCCTGCCCTGGGCTGGGGACAGGCACCCCGCGGGGGTGGAAGATGCTGAGCAAGGGGGAGCTCCCTCAGAGAGCAGAGAAGGGTGGTGCTGCTGGGTGCTGAGCACTGGGTGCTGGAGGGCAGGCAGGCATCAGATTCTTCAAAATGGGGGGAAAGGTGTTCCCCAGAGTCTTTCAAGGGTTAATAGGACAGTGATTACCTGAGGATGCTGGGTTTGGGTAAGAAATGTGGGACAAAGAACTTGAAATCAAGGGGGTGTGTGAATCCTCAACCGGTGAGTTCTTCCCTAGAGAATCCATGGAAGAGCAATTCCCCAAGTATTAGGAAGTCTCTATCTGAAGTGATTTCTGTTGGCCAGGAGCAGGATCCTGGAGGAGGAACAGTTCTGCTGTGGCCTGCACAACGGGGTCAGCTGTGTCTTCTAACCAGGTTTCCTAAGGAAGTGAGGCAAATCCATCTGTCAATACTCTTTGCGTCCGTTGGCTAAATTCAGCCTCTTTTGGCAGAGCTGCAGAGGATACAAACCTATTCACGTGTTTTACAAAAAATAGCTGGGTAAAGAGAAACAAAATCCTGCTTCTGCTCAAGGGAAAGGCTGCAGCCAGACCGCTGCTGTAATATTAGACATGGGAGAATCTCTGGCCTGAGCCAGAGGGACACAGGCATGTAAGTTCTGCTTGTATGCGACTGCGCCTGCTGGGTGTTGCAATGGAGATGTGGGTGCCCCTGGCACATCCAACTCGCTGCCTCAGGCCCCTGCACTGGGTAGAGGGCTCTGAGTGGTTCCTGGAGCACTGGGAGCTGGAAGGAGCCGCTGCAGGCTCAGCCTGATTGAGGCAGTGGGAAGTATTCAAGAAAAGAGAGTTGCTATAAGCCCTCTGAGTGATTTAACTGCTTAAATGCAGACTGGGGGGAAAAGTCTTGTCCCTGCTCCTTGCCTGGTTGTCTCTGATGGAGTGAGGTGGCTGTGTGCTCCCCTCCTCAGGTTTGAGCTCTTGCTTTAGACACAGCTCTTTCCAGGCAGATATGAACCTGGGAATCCCATTCTGATGTGAATCCATGACTAGACCAGCTACTTGCAGCAGGGAGATACTTGGGAGCAAGATGCTCACAGCTGTGGTGCTCCTGATCACCCTGGACTTAGGGCTCCCTCCCTCCTCCTGGAGCATCTCCTCATTGTGCAGGGAGTCATTAAATATTCATTGAAGCAGAGACTGAGCTGCTCCCCGGGCTGCACGGGGATGCTGGTGCTGCTCTGAGCCCCCTCTTCCCAGGATGTCTGATGTGAGATGTTGACACAGTGATTAGAACAGGGACTGAGCCCTGAACTACCTGCTCCCAGGAGGGAACACTGGCCACATGTTTGGAGGCTTGGGTGCCCAGAGGGCCATTGCTGGCATCCAAGCCCTGGCCTGCTTCCCCATTGGGAGCCAGGGACCCCCTGCCCTCTGCTCTGAAATGTCACTGTGGAGACCAGAGCTGCCACTTCCAATTCCCACGGCCAAAGAGGATGAGACATCTCACATCCCCCGAGTTGCTAAATTAAAAAGCTGCTATTTCCTATGTCACTGGTCCACTGAAGCTGCTGAGAGAATGTCAGCTGGGCCTAGGGTTGTGAGGGAGGGAGAGGATGTTTTGGGAATCATCCTGGGACCAGCACTGTGAGTTGCTCCCAGGTTTTCCCAGCAGCATCAACAGAGGTGCCAGGTGAAGCAGAGGTAACTGCAGGCTGCAGACTTTAGACTGACCTGCATCCCAGCAAGCAGGAGTGGGGTTTTCATTGTGGATATAAGAGCATTCAGGCTGTTTCTACCGATCACATTTTCTGGTCCCAGGCAGCCCAGAGATAGGGCCCTACCAACATTGGAAATGACCCCTTCTGACCCCCTAACACCCTCTCCTCGGGGACCACCTCTACTGGTGTCATACCAGGCAGACACATGTCCAAGCTGTTTGTAAAAATGTTGTCATTCACCCTTTCCAGATAGTATATTCTGTGCTTTGATTTTTCTTGCTGCTAAAAAATGTGTTCCTAGCATTTAGCTGAAATTTTGCTGCCTGCCATGGGAATGTTTTGCCTTCATCCAAGCTCTCAGCAGCTGGCCACCACAGCCTGGCAGACGAGATGGCAAACCTGGATGCTGGAAGGGGATGTCCAGGGTGGCACTGCCCATCTCCCAGCTGTGTGACACTGCCAGTCACTGTCTCACCTCATCCTGCTCCATGCTTTATACGGGGGCTTTGCATGCTTGGCTCTTGCTGTCAGACACAGAGCATGTTTTCAGGGAATCACAACTTTTGCAACGCTGTTGTGTGACATTTTAGGTGTTTTGTCTCTGCTTGTTTTTTTTTTCCTGTGGGCAGAGAATAATCCAGAGCAATGGGCTGCTCCCAGCTCTCTTTGATCAGAGAAATTTTTGCTGAGGCCAGTAAGACAGACAGACCCAGTCCCCAGTTTATGGGATTTACTGGCCATTTGTAGAGGGGATGTGGGACTACGCCATGGCAAGGCACCCTCTTTTCCTACCCTTGCACTCCCACGTCATGAGCACCCAGCACAATTTAATCTCTCTGGAGATACCCTTCCTTTGCTTCCCCAGGCCCCCCTAATGGCTCCCTCTCTCCTAGGAGGCAGACAGCGGAGGAGCGGGAGGCCGAGCGGCAGCAAGCAAACCGCATCCTCATGCAGTTGCAGCAGGAAGCCTTCCAAAAAACCATCAACCAGCCCATCCAAGCCGACCCCATCTGTGTCCACAACTCCTCTCTCTTCGCCCTCCAGAATCTCCAGCCTTGGTCTGATGACTCCACCAAGATCACCAGTGTCACCACTGTCGCCTCTGCTTGTGAATAAGTCTGGCACCCATTGGTGGCACATACACCTTCTACCAGCGGGGCTGTCCCCAGGGGAACACGTGGCATCCTTGGTGGGACATGTAGCAACTCTGTTTCTCCCCAAGAAGTGCTGGAACCCCCTGATCCTCTGGCCACATGCATCCGACGTGTCCAGCTGGGGAAACCCTCCACAAGGATTGAAAAGAAGGGAAGCCACCCCAAAAAATCTCCCCAGCCATGGAGTTGCAGGAGCAGCAATGCTGTCTCACCTCCCCCCAACCCCTTTGTTCTCTTGAAAGTCTCCAGTGTCGACCCTGAACTTGCTGACGTGCTGCCAGACAAAAGCCCAGCCCTGACAGACACAGCCGCCGGCGCTCATCCAGCTGGGGGACAAGAAAACTTCCTTAGGATTCTACTGGCGGCAGTGCAAAGTCTATGGTCACCCTTATATATCCATGTATATATATATTCATATATATATATATGTTTTGAACTGGTGGCTTGAAAGAAGAGGAGAAGGCTCCTGGGAAGCACATCTCTGCCGTGAGCCTTCTCGGGTTGTCTGCACCGGAGGCATTCGGGGATGCAACAAATGGAGGAAACAGCAGCAATTTCTGCTTATGCCAGATGGGAACCCTTCAGATCTCACCTTGCTGTCTTTCCTCCCCTTTTTCATTAATTTTTTTCTTGTGAAGGGGGAACAAGAGAAGAATCTGACAGACTCCTGAGGACGGTAAATATGATATCTCAATTGTATGAAGAGCCCAAACAGTCCCTGGCTGCCACGGACTCTGTGCCCATCAGCGTGTATTTTAATAACAAGAAGACCTGCGTGGCAGTTTGTGGGGGTAATGCAGTTTCTTTCCATGGAACATTTCCATATAATTTTCAAAATGTTGTCCAATGTTTTATTTTATCAGTTTCCCATTAGAAGGCAGTTCCTGACAGCAAAAAATCGATTTCGCTCTCAGCTGTTTAACTTAGTTGTTCTTTTAATTATACCAAGAGAATGAGACACAATTAAACAAAGCACTTCTAGCAAACACCAGGAATATATATATGTATAAACAGTATATATTTTTCAGTTACTTATAATCTAAAACAGCACTGCAAATTTAAGCAGTTAGTACAAACAAGCAACCAGAAAACCTATTTTCAGTGAGACTTTTAAAGGCATTCGTTTGTTTGCTTTTGTTTGTTGTTTTCTTTTTTTAAGTTATGCACTTAAAAGGTGTTTTATGTGTATTCATTTTATAAAGTGCTTGTGTAATTTATGTGGAAACGAAAAAGAAAATAAAACAATCTCCAGGGTACTGAATAAATCATTTAAAGCCTTGCTCTTCCCTGTCTATTAGTTCCCCAAGAGGAGACAGCATATCACAACTACTGCTGAAGCCTGTGCTATTTTTTTTTAAAAATGAAAATAGAGTTAGCATTTCCATTTGACTTTGCTCAGTTCCACTTGGCTTTGGAAGCTCCAGATGTAATATGCTGTGTTTTAATCCCTAGTCCTATAAATATTTTCAGGCTTCAACTCAGCAGTGCATTTAGCACTTGCTTTAATCAATGCCTTTCTGGGGGGGCTTGCTGGGGGTGGCAGGGACTATGCAGAGGCTTAGCCTTAAACTCACATGGAATAATTTATTGAAGAAGTCCTTGGAGTGAGGTCTCCTGGGCTGAGGCAGGTCTACAGATATTTGTGTCTGAAACTGAATGTGGAAAGGGGAATTTGAATATAAAGAAATGTGCAAGAGTACATTTTAGAGACAATCTCGCAGGGGATTGTTCTGGGGACACTGTTTTCCGTTCATACTCAGCCTTGCTGCAGGACATCGTCCCCAGCTTGGCAAGCCCTTCTCAGAGGAAAATCAAACGGGTGGGAAAACTCGCATCAGCTTCCTTGGGGGAGACTCCCAGCCCTATGGCTGGCTTCAGCCTAGTGTTTCCTTCCAGTACCGGGAATTACTGAGTAAAGGATGCTGGAGGATATGACGGAAAAGGGCAGGCAGCCACGAGCAGCGGCAGGGACCCCCTGACGTGGCCCTGGGGTCCAGGCTGCCTGTGGGACATCTGCAACAAAATACCCCAAGCCTTTGATACCTGGTGGTTGACAGTGCTCCGGGAGGCTGCGTCCTCTGGGTGCAGCGTTGTTGGGGAGTTTGTTAAGGGAGCATATGAATAGCCTGCTTCATCCAAAATCTGCTACTGTAGGACTGGGCAGAGAATTTATGGTGCTGCAGGATTTTCCCATTCTGCAGTCCAATGTGTACAAAAACACAGAGAAACTTCTGCAGCAATGGAGACAAGAAGCCAAAAAAAGAAAAAAAAGATAAAACACAGGAAAATATGAAACTTGGAGAACATGCATTTTTGGAGATACCTTTAAAAGATGTTGATTACTGCCAGAAAACTACTAAAATGAAATAACTTGTATTTTTTCCAACAGAAGTTTCAGGGAAGTCTTCTGGTTGAATTCTGTTTCATTCTACATACAGATTTTTCGATTCTGATTAAGCTAATTATTTAACACGCACCCAATTTCATCTACAAAGATGAACTCCTTCAGGAGACAATGCTGTGTACAGATCTTTAATGGTTTACAGTTTGTTGAAGTGTATATTTTTGTTTTCAGGGTTTCTGCATAGGAAAAAAACATCAACCACAAAATAATAATAATAATAAAAAGGATGATAGGACTCACTGTTAATACTAAAACTGTTTTCTATTTTATTATTATGACACATCAATATTGTAAAATTTAATTCTAAGACAGCCATTTTATAATATCCACATTATTCAGTTCATAATCCAAAATGTTCTCTAGCAAAGTTGAACAGATGATAATGCACATTTGAGGGAATATGTTTAGGTAGAACATTTATCTATACCTTGTTTTCAAAACCGGTGACTTCTCCCTTTTCCTATCAATCTTTCCTGTTAAAAAACAACAACAAAAACAAAACAAAATGAAACCAAACCAACAAAAAAAAGAGAGACCAAAAGAAAAAAAGGAATTTCAGTATGAAATGAGAATATATGTTACATCAGAACCAGAAAAACAGTGGCCTGGTCTTTCCTGGAAAAATTGCTTCTGGAGGAGTTTTCTCTTAAAATATTTCTCTTGATTCATTTTAAAAATTGGTTTAGTGGCAGAAGGTGTTTCTGATATCTGCATATGTGCTTCCAGTTATTAATATGATGATTTGTACCTAGACAATAAAAGTTGTCTGAAATACGATGATATTAAATCAATAAGTAATGACATGAAACAATGACACGTAATGTTATGTTTGGTAGACTGACATCACCTCAGCCGTATCCTGGGGCCATCCATATCACATTGAAGGCTGATTTAATTTTTTGTATCATACTTATTTGAGAGTAGGAATAAAATTACATTAAGATGCCTTGAAAGTCATTTCCCCCTTCCTTTGCTCTCAAAATAAAGCAAATCCCAAACATGAAATGGGAATTAGGGAGAAATGTTTTTCTACTGTTTGCCTGTATCTAGGAAATACAGACTAAGGTAGAGTGACTTTGGTTAGGAGGGGAAAAGCCTGTGTGATGCCTGCAGCTGAAGGCACAGGGGCATCACAGGGGACCGCACTGGGGTTGTGCTCATCTCTCTTACCTACAACGCTGCCAGGGATCGGGAGCTATCATTCATTTGGGTTGGCTATGGATGTGCTGAGCTTTCGAAGGCAAAATCTGGAGTGGGGGAAAGGGCTGTCTTTGCATGAGCAATCAGAGTATTAAACATCTGTGTGGAGCCGGAAGAGACGAAGCCCAATGGGATGGGCTGTGGTTGTCTGGGCTTGGTTTCAGCTCTGCAAACTATGAGGGCAGGAGGGAACCAGAGGTCTGGCCCCCATTTAGCCAATTAGTTGAGCACATGAGTCATCCAAACGAGGATCAGTTGGTTTATCTCTGCTGAGGGATGGCCCAGGAAAAGGCTGAAGGGTCTTTGCTGGAGCCTTCCACCTCGAACAGAGCCTGCAGTTGTACTTTTTCCTGGGCATGGGCCAGCACATTTGATCCCTGCAGTACATGCATACCCCAGTTTCTACATGAGTACCACATCCAGCTTTTCTTGGGCTGCATTATCCTGTCTACAGGGCATTTGCTATATATTTAAAGTTATTTCTCCTGCAGCAGCAGCATCAGTGAGAGTCACCTGTATGTGGCATTTGCTGGAGAAAGACTGAGGCGAGTGTACATGTCCTCTAATATGGTTTGTACAATTGATAATGAAAGGAGGCACTGACCCCACAAACACCCATATGCAGGATCATTTCCATTATCTCACTGTGACTGTTGATTGGTATTTTCGAATGTGCTCCTGATTAACCAACACACAAAAAAAGCTTAAAACGGGGGCTGCTGCCTCAGCACGGCAGCAGCAGGAGCCCATCCCCATGGCGGCAGCCCCTCCTCACTGCCAAGGCCAGCTCACAGACACTTGGGGCTAGATGGGGTAAAAAACCCAAACCGATTTACTGACAAAACTGAAAATGGCTTTGCTGAAAACTGTTTGGGTTACAGTAAAAAGCCATTCCTCTCTGGGGTTCTGGGACAGCTGGAACTTTTTGAATTAACCTTTTTTTTTCCACTGCCAGAAGCAGACTGGATGAGTGACACTGATTTCTTTGTGCAACGGTCAGCTTTGATGGCCACTTGTTTGAAAAACATTTGTGAAATAACATTTGGAATTATCAAATTATCCTGGGTGAAAATTTTCTAAATGAGTAAATTGTGGAAAAAAGTAGATTTTTTTTAAACAAATACTAAGGGAAGAAAAAAGCACACAAATCTATAGATTTTCACAATAAACTTCTTTTGGAGTCACACCAGATTGTTTTTTTCAGATCTTTTGTTTGCGCAGCTAAATGTGACTTTGACAATTTTTTAAAAATTATTGTTATTGTCTCTGTTACAGTAGGAAATTTGTTTGATGAGTCAGCGCTTGTCCAAGATTAGAACAGAAGTTTTTGCCCCTATTCCTTTCCATTAATCAAAACCACTTTGTTACTGGCAGTTTTAAATTAATTCTACACATTTATTCAAGTCACACCTAAAACTGTATTCAAAGAGTTGTGTTAGTTTTTTTTCTGACAGCACCAGGACAATCTTGATTTTTCAGAGTGTAGAAAATAACTTTTGGCTTCCTTCTGTTTTTGTTTGATTTGGTTGTTGTTTGTTTTTTTGTTGTTGTTGCAGCTAGTTGTGGTAAGCACGGGGCTGGCCCCCGGCAGCTTTCAGCTCTGTAAGTCCAGGTCACACACCAGCCTCCAGCCGAACCTCTGTGTGCTGAAGGTGGGCAATCGCATTGCAGAGAGCTGCAATCCCCTGCCCTGCGCTTCCCTGGGGTTGGAAGTTCAGTACTTACCCTCAGCTCAGCCATCCTTTGCCTTTTTGCTTTCGAGACAAAAATAAAATGAGCAGAAATGAGGAGCCCATGCTCTGGTTTTCAAGCAGGAAGGAGCAAAGCTTGAGAAAACTCGTTCTCTCATTGCCTGTAAAGAATGTGAACCCGCTGGTCTGAGCGCTGCGGTTAACTGTCTGTCTTTCCTAGACTGCAACTGTCTAAAAATAACAAAGCAGTGATTAAAAAATATCAATCAATATATACTTTTTTTAACTACAGTTGGGAAGCGGTACAAAGATGGGGATAGATGAAAATACGGAGAAAAACTTTTTTCTCAGGGTCTTCCCTGTCTTAGCAAGAGGAAATTTTTGGAAAGTCATTATGTTTAGTGATTTTTACCTGCTGTTGTGAAGGTTTTAGGCACGTGTCAGGGCTCACCAGACTCTTCCTCTAGGTATTCATCTAGAACATGTCTAGTTTGCGATGCCGGTGCTCAGTGAGAGTTAGACTGAGCCTGGGCTATCAGGTGTGTCGGACATAAATATGCTGAAAGGCAGGGCTTGACCCCAGATCTCCCCATGTAAGGTGACAAAGGAGAAGAGGTACAGGTGGGGATGGGGCTTGCTCAGAGTCGTGGTGAGGAAGTGATCACAAGGGCCAAGAGTTGTGGCCAGGCCTCTGTGTGCTCTCCCTCTCCCAGCTGATCTGGCTGTTTTCACAGGAGAGCCTGGGGGAGAAGTGGAGGTGTCCTCTGAAGTCAGGCTGGGGGAGGAGAGGGTAAAGGCCAGCAGGTCCTGGGGAGCCATGATGTACCACAAGGATGCTCTTTCGAGAGCTGCAGAAAAAAGGCACCAAGTCCACAGGCCAGTGGGGTTTGAGGGTGAGCGGTGAGGGGCACCTTGGGGTCCTGGTCCAGTGGGAGCCTGGCTTGGGCAGGGGAGGGCTGTTCCCAAGCAGGGACTATACCCAGCTTGCCTGGCCCTGTGCCAGTAGCATGCACTGGAGGGTCTTGCAGGGTCTGGAGATGTCTGCCTGAAATGCAGGTCCAGTCTGTGGCATCCCATGGGGACGTTGTTGTGGAGCATGGTGGTAACTGCTGGGATATATCCAGAGCATTTCCCTCCTTCCAGGATTAAGCTCCTTAAGGAAGTTTTATATGCATTTACAGTACTGCTGGGTTTCTGCCACTGTCAGGCTGTGCTCCACTGCCGTTGGAGGGACATCTGCAGCCACAGAGGGACATGTCCCAGGCACCCTGCCCACTGACATAGCCACTCGCAGAGGCAAGTGAGGGAGCGGTGGCATGGGCATTTCCCACTCGCCCACATTCACACAGAAATGCTTGAAAAGGTCTGGCTTTCACTTTGGGATGGAGTGAAAACAAATGTTGTAACCTTATCAGTTGTTATGACAGGTCTGAAACCTGCCTTTGCTGTGGCTCATACCACCACATCCAGAGGCAGGAGGTGGGATGCAGAGCAGAGTATGCTCTCTGTTGGTGTACTCACCACTGTTCTCATGCACTGTCCCTCCAGACTCGGCCCTTTGAAGATCTGAGGATCTGAGCAGAGCCATCTCACACACCACAGGCAGAAGCCAGACTTGTTGCAGTGAGGTGAGGGAATGCAGATCCCCTGCTGGGACCCCAGGGTGCACATGTGTGTGCCAGTCCCTGGGGAAACACACCACAGCCGTGGCAGAGAAACCACAGGGACAAGCAGAGACACACCTGTAATGTTATCCAGTGGAAAGGATTTCCTCAGGGACCTTGTGGCCACAGACACTGCCAAAAGAGGTGAGGAGTGAGGAACTGTGTCCTGTTGCTGAATGTCTTCTACGTCTCAGGAGCCGGTTTGTCTCCCTTCCCTGCCAACAAGTGGAATTGCAGGAGGTAACTCCAGCCTCACTTCCCTTCCTGGACGAAACCCTGACTGTTGGTAATGGCTTGGCCCAAACTGGCTCTGGTGGGATAAGAGGACTGGAGACCCCCTCACACAAGAGATGGGGTGGGGGGGACTGGGTGAATATTGCTTGGCACTTCTAGAGACGCTGCCTTGCGTGGAACTCACCCCACAGTCCTTTTTTCCTTCCTTGTGTCCCATCCTTCCATTCAGTCTCAGAAACCTCCCTTAATTTGCCATTATTTTAAGGCCCTATGGTTGTTTCCTGGATGGGAGCCAGAGAACCTCAAACCTCTCTGCAGCAGATGGAGAGGGACACTTGGCTGTCTGGTTTCCCCCATAGGATAGGGTCTACGGCAAGATAACCCTTACCGCAAGTGCTTTGAGGCACATAGGGGTCAAAGCTACGAGTGTTTCTCCCAAAATGCGTGGTACTGCCGCTTCACAGGTGACCCTGGTGGACGGTGACCCACAGAGCTGGCCAGAACAGCAGGACGTGAAACACTGTCCCGGTGACAACCTCTCAGGCCAGGGGTCAGCACCCATGGAGAGTTAGACAAGCAGGACTGGGTTGGACAGCCCGCCCCTCTCCTCGGCCCTGTGCCGTGCGGGGGGGAAGCTGCCGGGGAACATCCCTGCCCGCCCCGGGGCCGCCCGGGAGCGATCGGCGGGCACCGAGCTCCATCTAGGGGTCAGGGAGCGCCTGCCGAGCGCTCCGCTCGTCCCCCCGCCCAAGGCACAGGGTGAGGATGACCACGGCAGCCGAGCCCCAGGCAAACCAGCGAATGATTCAGTCGGGGAGTACTGGGTGCTCAGGATGAAGGGCAGCCAAGCCCAGCTCCAAGAGCGCCCTTGGAGATACAGCCTGTCCCTGAAGGGGACACAGAGTCAGAATAATTTAGGTTGGAAAAGACCATACAGATCATGGAGTCCAACCGTTAACCTAACAGTGCCAGGTCCACCACTAAACCATGTCCCTAAGCACCACAGCTACATGCTTTTTTCTTGGATAAAGCCAGCCCCGAGAAATTCAAGGGATGGATTCCCCTCTATTTAGTATTCCCCAGTGGGATTGAGAAGTGAGACTTTCCACAGGATATCCCATGTGCTGATGCTTCTCGTGCTGGGTACATTGCAGGATGTTTTGGGTGCACTGGGCAGTGCCAGGATGGGGTGTGGGCTGTGTGCAGGGCCACTGCTTGGTTGTTGCAGCCATACCGAGAACACAAAGCTGAGGCCCCTGACTCCCTGAGCTCCAGCAAGGCTTGGAGAAAGGAGTCTGGCTCCTTCTCTCTCCTGGCTACACACCCTACCTCCTGGCTCATGGACTGCGGTAACTGGGGACAAGCAGCTGGGATTTTTAAGCACAGAAGGATGAGCTTTGCTCAAAACAGGTGGCTGCAACTACTCTCTAAGACAGCCAAGAGACTGCTTGCATTTATCAAAAGAAAAAATATAAACCCATGAAATGCTCAAGCAGATAAATAAGGAAGCAATGATTTTTTGTCTTTGTGACAAACAAAGTCAATAAAGCTCAAGAAAACCACCTGTATTTTATTATCACATATTCATACGTTTAATGCTATTAAAACAAGAGTCTGGTGGCTGCAGGAAATCAAAGCACTTAATGGTGCAGACACAAACCTTCTCTCCTCCCTCCCCAAAGGTGATTTGAACCAGTTTAAGCAAATGTCTCTCTCTCTTAAAATAATTATGTGATTTAGAGGCACTTTTCCCTGGCTCGCATCAAATGACTCTAATGGGGTCTGCTTGTGTGTGTCAGTTTAACAAGTTATTGCTTTTTAAAGCTGCATTTATAGCCCAGTATTCACCAGAAAAGTAATTCTCTATGAGAAGGGATTATTTGTGTTCCACCATCACTTGGCATTTATTCCACAGAGCATTTAGTAGTGAAATGGTGCCCAGAGGGCAGAAGCCAAAATGATCTAAAAAGATATGTTGAAATTTGGGATAACATTCTCTGGATGGTCTACCAACTGTGAACTTTCTCTTCTGTGCCCAATGGGTTTTGTCCTCTCTGGTCCGTCTTGGCCACTCCCTTGGCCCTCCTCAAGGTCAGGCTGATCTCTGTCCTCCCTGCCAGTGTTCTCCTCGTGGCCCTGCCCCAAATGGGATTTCCCTGGGGCAGAGGAGAGCTGACAGCAGGCCCTGCCAGACTGCGATGGGGATCTGAAGATGGGTTTCACGCTTGCCAACACCAGAGTGGTGGATGCCCTGGGTGGGTTCTCACCGGTGACCCTTCTCTTTTTGTCTGACAAAGACCTGCCAGTGCTGGGGAGAAAAGGGCTGTTTTGGGGGCTAAGTGAGCATGCAGGGGCACAGCAGGAGCCAGACTCCACTTCCATCCCCTACCCCTGCCATGGCTGGGCCAGACATTTAGGGCGATGCTGAGACTGCTCGCTAATGTACAAAATGGGAAGAAAAGATGGGAAGCGTCAGAAACAGCTCGAGTTTGGTAGGAAAAAAGGAAGGTGTAGTGCAAGGCTGTAGTGCATTGTTTCCTGCAGGGAGGAGAAAGCATTAACACTGTGGGATAAAGCCCCAGTGAACCCCGCTTGGCATAGGCCTCTGGTGGGGTTGCTGGGGAGCAGAGCAGTGAGCCATGCTCCTTGGGGAAGACACTTGCTGAGTGAGCTGCTTCATTTATTTCTTGTCCTGGGGGCACTGGGAATCTCCTAAGCAACTGAGCTGTGCCACTGAAGCAGCTAATTTCTCCTCACAGGTGTATTTGGCTGCTTCAGGTAAGGGTAAAATGAAGTCTCACATGAATTATCAGTGCAGTCAGAGGACCAAGGAGGACAGAGGCAGCTCAGCAGCAGCCAGCCTTACTTCTTGGAGAGAAATATCACCAGTACAGACAACAAGAGGTGCAAGAGAGAGGGCTCAGCAGTTAAAGAATCAGGCTGTTCATGGCACAAAACAGGCTAAAGAGATGGTTTGAGCAGGACACCTCCAGCCCCTCCTGCTGATACAAGGGAAGAGATGGGCACTACTAAGTGGGGAGCCAGGAGGATGGGTGAGATGGCCCTGTCTCCAGGGTGCCTTTGTCTAGCCACATTCCTCACCAGGCCTTGGGATCATGGAGCTGAGCTGGCTCCAACAGCAGCAGCAGGACAACCTCTTCCACAGGATGCTGGTGCAAAGGCCAGTGGCTCTCTGGTGCTCTGCTGGCCGCTGCAGCTCATGGGAGACACCTCCTGTGCCTGCAAAAGGAGCCCAGGGAACACTACCCCTGCAGTAGGATCAAGTCACTCCACCAAAGCAGGCAGCAACATTGCAAGGAAATGTTCAAGGCTGCAATCCAGAAAGTCTGGGTTCTTTATCTGTGCTGGGGCACTGGTTTTGGTATGCAGGTCTTGTCTTCCAAAACCGCATGGCTTGGAGCTGGACTTTGCTAGGTCTCCCCAAGTGGGAAAGTAATCCAGAAATGGAGGAAGGAATATGAAATGTTCCAGTGACTCATGTGGGTGAGAGATTAATACGTTTTGTGGCCACAACAGATCCTTCTAACAATTCATCTGACCTACTGGATCTCCCAGGCATATGTTTGACCCTTAGTTTGTGCTTCAGACTCCTCCTTGACTCATAGCAAACCTCCTAGAGGGATATCAATATTTGGCTAAAGGGGCCCTGTGATGGACAACCTACCCATCTATCTCAGCCCTACAAGGCTTCTAGCATGCTAGAAGTTGCAACTTTAACCCCAAATTGCTTTGTGCCAAATCCTGAACTCATTGAGCCTTTTGTGTCTTTTCAAGGTTAAAGCAGCAGCTTTCAGTGGAAGTAGGTTTCCTTACCATGTATCTTAAATCTTTTCTGGAGGAAGAAATCAGATCAATTCACACATCCTTTGTGTCTGCAATAACTGTGATTGCAAACATCTGCACTCTCTGTCCTGATATAAAGCCACCAAGAAGGGCTATTGCCTTCTGTTGACCTTTCATCTCTTTACAAAATCACAGCAAACCTCTCCAGCTCCTTATAAATGGTCTCTCCTGCTCCTGGCCTGTTGCTTGCTCACCCAGCACTGACAGGACCATGTCTTTGCCCTTAGGTGGTTATGAGGGAGCTGAATGTGTGGGTTTCCCAGAGGAAAACGAGACTCAGCTCCTTTGCATTAATCTGTTGCTGGGGTTATTCATTGACACTGGACTAACAAACTCAATTTTTGGGAACCATGGGTCCAGGTCTGCAACAGTACAGTGATGGAAATGTAAGTATAATGGGGCCATTAAGGCATTTGTACTGGAATGGGCACCCCTGAGACACATTGCTGCAGGCTGGTTGCTGTAGGAAAGTGTGTTAGCAGACTGGGTCCATCCAGTCCTTTTTTCTTCCTCGTAATCCCATTCCTCAGGTGGTTGTGCACTCACCTATTTCACAAGTACAGATTAATTCCTCAGTCTTCCCATCGAGGGACACAGAGCTCAGTCACCCAGCCACTCCCTGTCACCTGCAGCGGGGGAGTGTGGGGCTGAGGCATGGGCCTTTCCTGTGGAAGCTCTGACACCAAGGTGAAAATTACTAATTTTGCTGATTTAAAGTGGATTTTCTGAACCTATCAGCCTGGTTTAGAGAACCCACCTGCACGGCCAGCCTGGCATAGACACAAGCACCTGAACATCTTGAAGTATCGCAGCGAATGGGACATGGCATGAAACCTGACCTTGATTTTTCTCTGGAGTTGGGATTTGGCCATTTCGACATCCCACTAAGGGGTTTGTTCTGAGGCCCTGATGGTATCTGCCTGAATGGGATAAGTGGCTGCACAGGTCTGAGCCCCCTTTGCCCATCTCCTGGCCAGAGGAAGGGAATGCTGTGGGATATACAAGTGGAGAAGCAACACTTGGACTGCAGCAATCCCAAATCAGTTAAGAAATACTCAGATTTACGGCAGAAAAAAGCCCTTCTCCCCACACTACATGGTGGCCGGCAAACTGCTTGTCATGAGGATTTCCCAGGACAGTTCTGCTGCAGTTTTCCAGGGAATTGAGTGATGAGAGTCTGGTGGCAATAGCCAAGGTTCTCCCCATGCTCCAACTCGAGGAATGCCCCAGCAGGGAGGGTCTGACCCTGTCTTGGAGTGCCAGCCTTGTCCACTGCTCCTTCCTTGCCCTGTTATAACACATCCTTTCAGCAAAGTGGTGAGCTATCTTAATTTTGCAGACAGCAGCACTCAGGGATAAGGTAACTAATTTGGGAAATTATCCTGGCTGTCAATTCCCTGAGTGATTGGTGGGAGAGGCTTTGAAACCTCACGCATGCTCCCTGCCATTCACTTGGGCTCAAATTACCCTTTTATTTTACTTCCTCCTTGTTCTCATTGCCACACCACTCAAACTAAAATTATTCGCCTACAACCACAAACGCAGGGATATATCACCGGGAGTGCTGTAGGGCTGTCGCCATATATAATTCTCTGAGCTCAATATTTATAGAGCTACACACGGCACAAATCATACCCAGAAAGCCCATCGAGCTGGAGAGCTAGGTATAAACTCCAGAAATATCGCAAGCCATCGCTCACAGGAGACTGCCCGGCAGACCCGCTGGCCGTACATCAAGCTGTAATGCCATCCGAGTCCGCGCTTGGTGCTGGAGTGGATCAGAGGTCACTTCCAAGCTTTTCTTCCATAAATCCTGGGTGCTGGCTTTCAGCAAGGTTAGGGGCTGGGAGAACCCTGCTCTGAGTGCTCCTTCCTTCTGCTTGCTGCCACTGACACTGAGCTGTCCCAGCACTCTGTGCGGGCATTTATCTTTGGGGTCTTGTCTCCCTTCTGCCCCTCAGCTATAGGAACCAGAGAGGAGAGGGAGGAGGGGTGTGCTGGATCTTACAGCTCCTCTGTACAGGCTATGGGAGCTGACAGCTCCTCTGAAATGTCTTTCTGCTGGGCTTTGGGGGAGTCTGAGTCCCTGTTCTTCTCACCCTTGAGGGTCACATTCTTCCTCATCCCCCATCCTGTGCAGGGCTGTGAATTTTCTCTAAATGCCCAGGTGGTTATGGGCACCCAGTAGCCTGCCTACCCACATAGCAAAGACACGGTCATCAGTCCTAGGATAGTTCAGGTCCTTCTGTCACTGCCTTCTCTCCTCTTTTCCCCCTTTTCAAAGCTTCTCCCTATTTTGGGTGGAGCTGATGCCCCACTGGGGATGAGGGAGTGGGTCCTTACCAGGCCCTGATGCTGTTTAGGGCTTTTGCATTGCATTTAAAGTCAATCCAAAGAGCAGTGTGCAGGTGAAATGAGTGCTCTGCAGATGCAGACTAATCCTTCCTGGCTCTTCCCACCCTGGCAGCTTCCACCCTCATGTGCTGGTGATCCAAAGGGTACTGCAACAGGTGGAGAAGATCCAGATGAGACCCAATGCAATGAGCAGGTGAAGCCTCTCTGAAGCAGGGCAGCAGTGATGTGGTGCTTTCTGGACAAAGAAGTGCTGGGGTTTTGCTTGAGAAATCACCAGCCAGACAATTACTTTTATTCCTAAGCTGCATATGATGAACTTGAGCTAACCAGTCTCTGGTTCTTCCCTCTCCCCCAGCAGCGTGCCAGACAGATTCTGACATTTAAGCAAAATAAAATCCAACCCTTAGCATTAAGTAAAACTCCCAGAGTGATGAGTTCGTGGCTTGCAGCAACATCTCAGCAGGGGCGTGTTAAAGCTGGTCTCCAGCGAGTGGAAGAATGAAGCTTTGCAAAACCCTGACGAGGCAAAGCTCCTAAAATAACAATTGAATTAAACTTAATTCATTTTCACTTAATATCCTTATAGTGCCTTTAGCAAATGAGGCTGTTATTATTTTGAGGAGGGAAATGGGGAGGTGCAGTATGGATGGAACTCACGTCTCCTTACAGAAAGAAAGAAAACTTTGGAAGAAATAAAAAAAGCCAGGGCAAGAAATGCAGAAAGTTCAGATTCTCCATTTTGGATGAAACACCCCCAAACCCATCCAGTCTCATGTTCTTCAAGATATGCCCCAGACTCCAGAGTGTGCAAACCCACCTTTTTTTTTTTTTGCCAGATGCTGAAGGTTTGCTGGCTTTACCAGGGTTACATACCTGGTCACATCCAATGTCTGTGGGCGGTCGGCCAGGTTCTTCCTTCCCTTCTCGTCTCTTGCAGTTTTTGAGCTTTTCTGCAGCATTTGAACCCCAAATGCCCCCTGCTAGCCCTGCCTCTCACCAGCCCAGTCTGCAAGGTTTGAAGAACTGTTCTCACATGTGTTTCCATGATGTGTCAGTGCGAGCTTTTCCCTGGGGAAGGCTGCGTTAACCTCCTGACTCTGGCCCTGACTCAGTGGGGCAGGAAAGCCCAAGTTCAGGGTGGCCCTGCCCCACGGCAGCCCTGGACACTCCCTATTCAGGACAACCTTTTTCCACATGCCTTATTTCCAGCCATGTCTCCTGTTTGCTTGTGCCCACCTTTATTTCTACTGGGTGTGGGATCTGGCAAGCCCCTCACTACCAAGATTGTCTTTCTCTGTTGGGGTTGCAGAACAGCATCCCAGAAAGGACATCCTGCAGCTCTTCCCCGCAGACATCCTAGCACAGAGGGAATATCTCATGGTCCCACACTCCAGAGAGGGATGGTCAACCAAAGCAAGGAGCAAACGAACCCAAGGAGCCATCCCAACCTTGGCCTGCAAAATTCCTTGCTCTCAAACCTCAGGCTCTGCTAACCAGAGGGAGCAAAGGCTCCTCTGAAATGGCCATGCAGGCACTGAACTACACTTCCCAGTAGGCCACAGAGCAAGGGCCCTCCTGGTATGGAAAAGCCTCCATTTGACTTGCTCATGCTCCCTAGGGTTGGGGACAGCTGGGGGATTTTAGGATTTCAGGGCTAGAGGCAGCCATTGTTCATTGCTGCGAAAGCAGCAGCAACAGCAGGCATTACAGCAAAATTAATTTCCACTCTGAATGCAGCTTTCCTGTGTCACTACTGCCTTTACAGTCTTCTTCCCAGAGCTCAAGAAAATAGCCCAGACAGGCTTTGCAAGGTCGCCTCGCCCTCTTATCTTGCTTGGAGGCAGGCTCAACTCCAACTAATCCTCTTCTGACAGACCTTTTTGTCTCTCTTACTCACAGAAACCTTTCTCCACCTGCACTGGGTTAGGGCAGTAGCTTCTTAATTCTAAGAAAAATGAGAATAAACTTTCTTATTAAGAAACAGGTTTTCAAAATTCTCTGTTCTTCCCATCAATTAGAGCTGGATAATTTTAGGGTCATGCTAACAAAACTGAATGAGAAGATCCCTGGGACAGTGAGCACCCATCCCTCATGTCTGCATCCCCTCTGCTGCCAACAGATGCTGCTGCTGCTCTGTCTTGCTGCCAGGCAGGGACAAGCAATATTCAGAGCCTGTGTCCACAGCAGAGACAAGATAACTTCACTGGGACATTTTCCAGTGGTATGAAAAGTTAGCACACACCTGTCATCTATTTCTCTGCACCTTCCTGCTGCTAGCAAGGCACACCTCTTGACCCTGATAGACTTTCAGAGCTATTCCAACAAAATCCAGCTTTACTTTCAAAAGCAAAGACTAATGGGAAAACAATTAGCAGTCATGGTGGAGTACATCATCAAAATCAGATCATCGGGGTTTTGTTTTTTTAGAGCGTTGCAGATGAACAAGAATATGAGATGAACTCCGCCATCTCCGGGGCTGTCATGAGCTATTTGCCTTCTGTATCACTGGCTAAGAAATGGATTTTTTTTTTAGCACTATTCCTTTGAAGAGAGATTCCTGCCTTGGTTGAGAGCCAAGGCCTGGAAAAAAGTGAAGATCTAGGTAGGCATTTGCCAGAGGCTGTGAATGGACTCCTGTTCCCAGTGTGTGCCAGACCCACACCCAGTAGGAAACTGCGTGTAAAGCCCCTGGTCCTGTCCTGGCAAGGTGAGCACCCAAGGGGCTGTGAGGGGCACAGAGCTCACACTGCATGCTGTGCCTGAGCAAGGCTCCTTCTGACCAAGTCCTGGAGGCTCTCAGAGCCAGCCAAAGACACCGAGAGGGCCTCACAAGCAGCCTCTGCCAGGACATTGAGCACCCTGCAGGGAGTATTGCTGAGCTCTTGTGCCTTGCTTTGGGGATGCCAGCTAAGAGAGGAGCGAGGCTCAGCCTATGCTGTGCACACAAGCTCCAGCCATGTTTGCAGGTAGTGGAATACCTGCCTCGTTTCCCCCCGCCTCGAAAATTTCCTGTCCAAACCCTTTCTTTCCAGCCACATCTCTGGAATATAATTCTCATCCTCTGGCTGTAAAGGGGAGCCTGGGAAGGTACCAAAATCAACACAGCAGAAAGAGGGCAGAAGGACTGGGAAGCATTCTCCCTGGAGTCCTTACCATTCTTTCAACTTTCTTACCACCAAACCCATTGCAAAAGTGTTTTGAGGGGGAGACTTGTCACCACTCCAAAATGAGGTGCTTCAGAGCCCAGCCCTGACTGTCTCACCCAGACATCAGTTAAATTAAATAGGAGGTCCTGGTGGCAGAACCAAGATATCAGTTGATTATTATTTCTTCTCACTTTGGGGTGATCCTGTCTGTGTCTTTACATCTTGCAGGGCTAATTATTCTTTTGCTTTCCCTTGAAGCGTTCATGGATCAAATAGGGCAGATTGCCTCTCCCCTTGGCCATGGTTTCTGCACCCTGGGCTGGACAGGGCAAAAAGAATGAGGGCAGAAGTTGTTTTGCAACCTTGCTCATGGGTATTGTGGCTGATTCCTCCTACAGGGCAAAAAAAAGAGACAAGGAAGAGAAATTAAAGCCATTAGTATCAAACAATTAAGGGCTGTGTTTGGATTAGGTGAAAAATAAATGGGACTATTTGGGAAAAACATTAGCAGATCATAAAATAATATCTTTTTAAGAAACGAGAAATAGAAGCTAATTACAGGCTGTATGACATTGACTTTGTGTTGGTGCTCGTGCTGATGGACTTGGAAGTTGCCTGACTGCTCCAGTTCATTTTGGTGTGCAGGAAAGCACTGATGGATGGCGGGCATGCAGGAGTAGCAGCCAGGGATTTTTTTGCTTCATCATTGAATCATAACATAATGCAGGTTGGAAGTGACCTCAGGAAGTCTCTGATCGAGCTGTCTCTCTGAGCAGGGCTCACTGCTGCTAGGGCAGGTTTCTCAGTTCAGTAAATCTTTGAATGTTGACATGGTTAGTGATTTCAAAGTTGGCTCTCTGGTCCACTATTTGACTATCCTTCATGTGGAAAGTTTCTTTCTCTCATAAGTAACCACAGTTTTCTTTGATGCAACTTGTCTGTCACTCCTTGTGTCCATTGGCCTTTCGTCTTTCCCAGTACCCCAAGAAGAGCCTGGCTCCATCTTCTCTAACACTCCACCAAGCATCCCTGGCATGGATGAGGGTGTCTGTGCAAAGGATGTGCAAGCACAGGACACCGGGGGGAGCTGTCAGCATGAGCATAAAGGAACGTGACTAGTGATACTCCCTACTCTCAAGGCTTAAATACTTTCACAAACAAAAGAGAACAAGAACAAAAAAACCCTAACCAAACAAAAAACCAACCTGCTGTGAATCATTATATTTTCCTTCAAATTATTATTATTTTTCTGAAAATACTCATGGGAAGTAAAAGGGTTGTAATACTCATTTGTGTGCTCCAGAGGCAGGGCTAATACCTGGACAGTGATTGTTGCCCATGAAAGCGAGAGCAGAAAATAACCTAGAGACTGTCCACCAGCACATACATAGTACTTCGTACTGGCAGCTCTGCCAGCCTCAGAGCAGGGTGCTGAGGATTCCATGAGCAGTGAAAGGGGGACACTGTCTCAAGCAGCTGGCTGGTTTGGGACAGGCCGTATACAAGGGAGGGCTCATTCCAGGTGTGAAGTCCTGTCAGTTTGCAGGCAGTGACCCAGGGACTCTGCAACCTCTTGGTTCTGGGGGTGAAGCAGGAGGCAGGAGATTTTCTGCTACAGGTGACCCTGGCTACAAAGGAGCTGTATGCACACAGCAGGGAGTGCTCCAAAGATCAGTTCCTGACAGCAGTAGGATTTGAAACATCCAAGGTCTGAATTTACTTGTCATGTCTGTAGTCACATTTTGGCTGAAATTCAACGAGACGTTTATATTTGCGAGGACAGGGACAGAGGGGCGTGCACGACGTGCTCACAGGATCGACTAAGAAGAGCTGCTTGCTTTTGTGTCACCCCACTGTTTCTGAGATGTGTCAGGTCATGTCTAACCCTGTGCCTGATTTTCACCTTCCATCTTCTCCCCAAGATCTGTGGCACTGGTGTCACTTTGTTTTAAGTGGCAATCCTCTCTAAAATGACTGTGAACCAGGGATGGGTTTCACCCTTCAGACTGCATTACTGTGGTAGCACGCTGCTTCCTCCTGATATGGGTCGTGGGGTACAATGTGCTTCTTCACACGGTGACATTAGTAGTGTCACAAGCCCTACAAAATACGACTCGATTTCTCTGTGGGATGTGAAGTGGCTGCTCACCTCACAGAAAAAGGAACGCCACGGGGGGTTTTGCTCACGACACCCTTCTTCTTTTCAGCTTTTAACTTTTAGAAGGGCTTTTTCCCTTATGAAAAACGCTTGGCAGGAGGCAGCACGCCCTGCTCGGTCCCACACGGAGGGTGCCGGCCGTGTTTTGGGGCCGGGTGGCGGTGCGGCCTGCAGAGGTCCCCCTCGCCTAAGCTTTGAGCGCCGGGCGGGAAAGCGGCTCGGGCGGGAAACGGGTCCCCCTCACACTCCTCGTCCCTGCTCCCTCCTCCGCCGTCCAGGGCAAAGCGGCGTTGGGATGCCCACGGGTGTGTCGTAAAGATGTGGTGAGGTGAGCTTGGAGAAGCGGTGGCCTCGAAGGGGGACCCCGGGAAGGCAGGACAATTAACAGCCCGGCTAATACACCGTAATTGCGGGCAGCCGGAATTGGAGGTCCTGCCCTGCCGAGAAGGCACCTGGTGCAGGACAGAGACATTTTGAATCTTGCCGACAGCAGTGGCCTACAGGCCTGACATCAGCGAGGAGAGAGGCAATGGGACAGGGCAGCCCATCCCTCCTTCCCAACTGGTACTGGATCCAGTTTTTGCTCCAGTCTCTGTGATGGATTGGGAGCTCTCCAATTTGTGCCCATGTCAATGCTGTGGTGGCTCCATCTTTGGCAGTGCATGGGATTTTGAGAAGCAATGAGTGGCCCCAGCTGCATGAAAAGGTAATAATTACTGGAGACACACATGAGGAAATAAAAGAGGGGTGTTCCTTCCTGTGCCCAGTGGCAATTAAAAACAGGGGCACTGCAACCAGCTGGAAGGGACCCCCACACCTGGCCAAGGCTGTACTTCTGCAGGGTACGTGCTGTGTCCCCTGGCCTTGCTGCAAAGCCAGACCAGGCAAGGCAGGGGTGTGCAGGGTGCGCTGGGTCCCCACCACAGCTTTTCTGGTTATGGTCACAGGCCTCCCCTCACCCTTGGTGCATGGGCCATGGTAAGCCTGCCCTGACTTGGGTTTGATGTTGGGGTTTAGGAATGGGGACAGAGCTGCTCATTTGTCTAATCCACTGCTTAATAATAATAATAATAATGAGAGGAGGAGGAGGAGGAGGAGGAGGAGTACAGGATGAGATGATCCATTCACCCATGTGGCAGTACCTGCAGTTTTTACTGTGGGGGCTAGGACATGAGCTGCCAACACTCATAAACTCCTGTGTGTGGGCCAGCATTTACAGACAACTGGCCTCTCCACAGCCAGCAAGACTTGAGCTCACAATCCCATCACTTTTCCACCAAATACCATGTTCCTGCTCCCAAAGAAAGGATTTTTTTTTTTTTTTAAAGGAAAGGAGAATAGCAACCAGCTACTAGAGTAAAGAGCGGAAAACTCTGTGAAAGGGTCCTCTGAGGGAGTTGGCACAGGCTTGAAGTTTCTGTGGTGGCGTGTTCTGTGGTCTCCTGTTCTCACTGCCCTGATCTCTGAGCAAGGTGTGAGTCCCTTCCAGGGAAAAGTTATTTCCATAATAAGTGGACTGGGGGTAGCTGAGAGGAATATTGGCTTTGTCAGGAAAGGACGGGTAGAAGTGATATATTGGAATAATTTCGGCATCTTACAAAACTCCAGTTTGGCTGTTTAATTAATGTTTTTGAAGATAAGGAACATTTGTGCAATAAACTTGTGGTAGTTCAGTGTGGCCTTGGCATTGTTTTGGGCTATGAAACCATCATGGACCCTGTGCACTGAATGCCCTGTACTCCCTGAATGTCCGTGCTTGGCTGCCCTGAACATTTTTCCAGCAGCAGGTTAGTGGGTCTGCGAGAATAGAGAAGTGGGACTGGTGTTGGTGAGGGTGTGCCTGCTGAGGGTGGTGTGGAAGGGGCAGCTGGGTCCTTGGCAGGGAACGTGTTTGCAGATTGGGGCACCGTTCAGAGCACTTCTAATCCTCGGGGTTATGGCCCCAGTGAAGCGAGACCTTCCCTTTGCCATGTGCCGCTCTGTGTGCTCCCTTCCCAGGCCAGGCACCGGAGGGCACGCTGGGAGTACCCGGCAGCCGGGGCAAGTGTGAGCGCTGGGGGGCACAGCGGGAGGGGGCAGCCACACACTCCTGTGCCAGAGGAGGGGGGCACAAGGACTCCCCTGCTTTGCAGGCTGCTGTGACCGGCTGCACTCTCTCACCACGAGGTTTGCTCTGGATTTAGGGGCAGGGGGAGGCAGGGGGTGCCGTGGAGCAGTAGCCCATCTCCTCAGCAGTCAGGACAATTCAGAGCATGGGGGGCTTTGCTGCGGCCTCGGAGGTTCCTGCATCCCTCTCAGGGACCCCCACCACACTGGGGGAAGTCCCTCCACCATCCATGGGCCCGCTGAACCTGGGGAGAGCATGGGGGCTTCGGGGGCTTTCCCAGCCACCAGACTGCTCACGTGTGGAATCCTTGCTCCCTTCCTTGCCGTGACCACTCGGTTGCCCCTGCCCCATTCGTGTTTCTGCCGGCGGAGCCATCCTCGGGGTGGGGAGGACGGAGGCAGTGGGGGAGCACTCTCTTGTTCGGGAAATGGGAGACAGGGGTTGGGAAGGAGGGAGAAAGGCTTTTGCCAGAGGAAATCGATATCCCGTGAAAAGTAATTATTGAAGCATAAATTTATCATAAGGGTGATCACCAATAAAACATCTCTTGGCGACGTTTTAATTTAAAATCAAATTCGAAAAGGCCCCCCTCCCCCTTCAAAAAAAAATCCTTAACAAGCAGAAAAATAACTGCAGCCCTTGGAACACTTCATTATACGTTCAAAGAGAGCTCCATCATCTTCGCACCGACGCCGGGCTCTGCTCTTCTGATGGATCCAATGCAGCTGATTTATGGAAATGACTTGCAAATCCATAAATGTAGTTTGCCGTGACAGCCGTGCATATCACTAGTAATTCCTTTAAACTATGCAAAGAAAAATGATTCATATCTGGTTGGACCCTGCCTTCTCCAAGGGTCGCCGCTCCTGAGTCTTGATGTGTTTGTCTGTATTGGTTTCCCTTTTGATTTTTTTTTTTTTTAAACTCCGTGATGGATGAGGCTGAGATCTTAACGCTGAAACCTGGGACCCCGAGACCGCCAGCGAGGGAAGGGTTAAGCCTGTGGAAAGGTGGTTTTGCCCTCCTTCCCCGCGGACACGTGTGGGTCGGACGCGACACACATTGCCGCACTTGGTGTCGTGTCCCCCGGCTTTTCTCTGCAACCCCCCGGGTTTCAGCCCCGGGTTCCGAAAGCTTAATTGTGTTAATTAATTAGTCCTCCATGTGTGGTTGCTGGGTGACTCCGAGGCGGATGCAGAGGGATCGGGGAGGTGCAGCCCGGAGGGATGCGTGCCCATGCCTCAGTTTCCCCACCTGCAAGAGGGGCGTGACGGGGGCAGTCGGCTCGGGTGATGCTGCTGCAGCCCCACTCTGAGGAAGACCCCGAGTGTCCCCTCGCTGGGGCTCTCGGCTGTCTCCTCTTTACAAAACCCAGTACGCAGGGCTGGGCCCGCACACGTCGGGCAAGGATGGAGCAAAATTAGCGGTTCTC
The DNA here is from genome assembly GCA_013397775.1 of Eulacestoma nigropectus. Taxonomy (NCBI): domain Eukaryota; kingdom Metazoa; phylum Chordata; class Aves; order Passeriformes; genus Eulacestoma; species Eulacestoma nigropectus. The sequence goes on from VZTE01004807.1 coordinate 339,999, forward strand.
GGAATTTCTTTATTGTTTTTCGCAGTTATCCCAGGAATCACCATACCCCCCTCCCCGTTTGTATCCCCGAAGATCATCCTCCAGCAGTATCTCTGATAATGCATTTATTAGGCTTCATGATGCAATAACCACAAGCAGCCAGAAAATGTAGCATATTTCCACATTATCATCCAATTTCCCTTCCTGGGTATTTAGTTCAACTCTTTAACACCAGCCACATAATTAGAATTTGGATTTCCATTAATTTTCCTTGGGCCCGCAACCATTTTAAGATCACAGTGGTAATTAACGTGATACATCACTAATTTCACCAAGCACAATCTAAGTAGGCGCTCCCCCTCCTTCTCGGGGGCAAGGTTGGGGGGATGGTAAGGGGGACGTCGGGGGTCGGGGCGGCCCGGGGCTTCTGCCAGGGTGACTCTGTCTCCGCCCCGGCCCCGCCGAGGAGAGGAGCGTGTCGTGTCGCAGCCCGGCCCCGCCGCATCCTCCGCGTTCGCTACGGAAAAATACACTTTTCTTTCCAGTAAATTTAACAATTAAAAATATTTATCGGTAGCAGATTTACGTTGTTGTGTCTCCAGTCTTGGGGCATATTGGTAGACTATTAAGACTAATTAGCATCCTTTCTGCATGCAGATTTACTAAGCTGATTGCGGTATAACTCATCCCTAAAAGCCCCTATCCCTTCACATTTGCAGAACGTAGCTGAAGGCAAGGCCCTTTCGTCTCTCTCCGAGCTTGCAAGCAGCTCACGTTAGCCGGGCCTTTTGCTAAGTAAACTTTAAAAATGTGAAGCAATAACAATTTGAGTTAGAAGCTTGCAAAGTACTAAAATGGAAATATTACCTCGGGAGCTTCCACAGGAAGG